>JAJLWP010000014.1:0-322295 GCA_030570755.1 Wenyingozyma methanosorbosa
TTTTCATAAAAAAAAAAAAAAAAAAATTTTTTTTTCAAATTTTTTTTTTTTTTTTTTTTTTTTTGAAAAATTTATTTTTATAGTATTTTATCTATGCATATGATCTTATCCTAGGTATTTCTTTCCAGATTAGAGATATATTGCATAGACAAACACTACACATCATAAACAAAGATGAGTGATTTTGACGATGGGTTAATTCTCAACTTTGCTACGAGTTCAGACACTATGCCTAGCTCGACCAAGCCAAAAGTAAGCAAATCTGCAGTTAAGGTAAGTGGAGGGACCTGGAAGGAAAGACGTAAGGCCCAATTGTCCTTACAAGGTAGAGGAAGAGGTGGAAACAAGAAGAAAGTAAGTGAAGCCAACAGAGCTCCTGTTACCGCTAGAGATTCTAGTAGTACGGCTAGCAATGCTACCAAACAACCTGAAAGTGGATCTACCGCTAAACCAAGCACTACACAGACTAACACTACTACCCCCACTCCAGTTATCAAGACACCCAAACCAGCACCTGCCACATCCGCAAACAACACACCATTGGTTAAAAGACCACTTCCAACAACATCTGATGATGTACCAAAAGAGAAAAGACAGAGGTTTGCTGAAAGTAGAGGTGAATCTGGTGGTAAAGATAATACATACGTTTCATCATTATTCACAGCTAATCCAGATATACAGACAAGAGAGTATCTCGCAGACGATAAAATTGAACAAAAGGCACCTTCTAACGCACCATTGGCTGATGCTACCACATTTGAAGGTCTAGGTGTCTCTCAAATGTTACACAAGCATCTTACTGAACATCTCAGGTTCAAGAACCCTACTAAGATTCAAAGATCAGTCATTCCAAGACTTTTGAGCAGAGAAAGAGATTTGTTCGTGCAAGCACAAACAGGTTCGGGTAAGACATTGGCATTTGCATTACCTATTTTCCAAAAATTGACAGAAATTGAAAACATGAACAGATCAACTGGTTTATTCGCCTTGATCTTAACACCAACTCGTGAATTGGCTACACAAATTTACTCAGTCTTGGAAACTTTAACGAGATGTTGTCATAGAATTGTTCCTGGTATTGTTATTGGTGGTGAGAAGAAGAAATCAGAAAAGGCAAGATTGAGAAAAGGTGTGAATATTTTAGTCGCTACTCCAGGTAGATTACTCGATCATATGGATAACACTTCATCTCTTGATTTATCGAACATAAGGTATGTCGTATTAGATGAAGGTGATAAGTTAACAGAATTGGGGTTTGAAGAAACAATTTCAAAAATTTTACATCAAGTGACGACAAGTTCAAGAATATCAACAACTACCAAATTGTACCCTACATTACCATCTAGAAGAGTCAATATTCTCTGTTCTGCTACTATCAAGAGCGATGTCAAGAAATTAGGTGAAATGTCTCTTGAAGATGCAGAATTAGTCAATGTCTCAACTGTTGGTGATAACGTGGTCTCATTTGATGATGAGGATGGTCAAATGAAAGCCCCAGATCAATTGATCCAGCAGATCCTTGTTGTTCCTCCAAAATTAAGACTTGTCACTCTGAGTGCTATATTGAAGAATATTACCGCCAGTAAGAGCTCTGGTTCCAGAACCATGGTTTTTTTCTCTTGTTCTGATTCTGTGAATTACCATTTCATAGCCTTGACTCGTGAAGGTAAGAGAGTAGCTACTAAGAAAGCCGCTATAAGTGAGTTCGAGAGTGAGGATGATAATGACGATGATGATAGAGAAGAGCATGGCAGAAGAAGAGATGCTGGTGGAAATGATAGCGATGATGAAGACAAACAATTGTCTGATGTCAACATTACTGCATTGACTGCACCATTAATTTCAGAAAATGTTACTGTTTACAAATTACATGGTTCCTTAAGTCAACAGGTACGTACTTCTACATTGAACCATTTCTCTCGTTCAGACGAAAACAACCATACAATCTTATTATGTACAGATGTCGCCGCTCGTGGTTTAGATTTACCACATATTTCACACGTCATTGAATACGATCCTCCTTTCGCAGTGGAGGATCATCTTCATAGAATTGGTAGAACTGCAAGAGCTGGTAAATCAGGTATTTCTGCCTTATTTTTACTTCCTGGAAATGAAGAGAAGTATATCGATAAGATAAAACCTTTCCATGCCGAAAACACAGTACAGTACAAGAAATACGAGAGTATCTTGAAACAAGCGTTTGATGTAAAGACTTCTGAAGATGACGACAAAGCAGCAACTAAGAGGAAGAATAAGTTCAATAGAGACGGTAACTGGGATGTTGAAGCAACTACCTACCATTTGAACATTGAGCGTTGGTTATTAGAAGAACCAAGAGCACACGAAATTGCTTCAAAAGCCTTTATCTCACATATAAGAGCGTACGCTACACATTTGTCTTCCGAGAAGGATTGCTTTAACGTCAAGCAAGTTCATTTGGGTCATTTGGCAAAGGCTTTTGGATTACGTGAAACTCCAAAGAAAGTGGCTATGGCTGGTTCAAATGCAAATTCTGAACACAGTAAGAAGAAGATGAAGGAAGATGCAAAGACTAAGATGTTAAGATTAGCTAAGATGACATATAATGCTCAAAATGCTGAATTTAATATTGGTATATAATAAGCTAATGATTAGATAGATCACTTTATAAACCTATGTATTTATAGTTAATATGCGATGAAATTGGGACTGAATGAGTTAACTCATGCAGACATTATATTTAAGTTATGCGATTAGTTTAATTTTTGTAGTTTTGTAACTAGTTCATTGATCGTTTGGATCATTGATTCATGAATTTCCTTGTATTTCATGATTTCGGCTTTGAATATGTTTAGTCCAGTTATGACTTTCGGTAATACAACGGCGTCATACTCCATCTTTTGTTTGTCCATTAAATATAATTGTTTGTAGCAGATCAATTTGCCAACGAAAAGCGAAAGATACCCGATACAATGAATTCTTTCTGTGTTAAATTTCATGTCATCATCCCAATCCTCGGCGGCTAATTTCAAATTTTGTAGCAATTCAGTAAGTTTAATTAGTGGAGGAGTGGCTTCATCAGTTGGACCCGAGGAGTGCAACTGATCGTATACATTGTCAATAGAGATGCTCAATAACTTCAAGAGATAGCCAAGAGACAACAATGGTATCTCAGTCAGTTTCGACTCAGAGTTGTGAAGATTTGAGAGAGACAAAGTTGGATAAAATATTCCTGAGACTGAAAGAAGATGGATGAGAGTATTCAAACAATTCCATGTAGTTAACTTACTACTCATACTCCAGGAAACTTCGTCGTATCTTGTTAATGAGAGAATCGACAGGACAAATGTACCCGTTATACACTTGGTTGTCATAGTGTTAGATATTTCCGGAAGCTGATCTTTCCTCATGATCAAAATTGATTTCAGGAGAGTGTCCATCGAGAGGGCAAGAGTTTTCAAATGCAGGTCCTCACCTCGAGCAGGTAAAAACAACTGTTCATGAAACCTCTCCATTATGGGAAAGCATTTCTCAAGTGATGAATTATCCACAAGACTATTTTCCTTGATTGTAGCAATGGTTGTCAACTTACTGAACATTGTGATAAATGTAGATTTAAAGCTTGTGTCGAATAATCTTGCGAAGTTTTCTTTCACTTTCGTTGACTCTTCTGAGTTTAGCATCAAGTTATACAAGCAAAAGACAGCCATATTCGATGGCTTCAGGTTGCATTTATGCCCCAGTGTGAAAGGGTCAGCGGATGACAACAGCATCAAAAATTGATCAAATCCTGCTTTCTCCAATTTCGAATATGACTCAGAAGTAGATTTAAGATCATTCTTCTTGAATTCAGACATTAACAAAGCATGGATTCCCTTACTGCTTTTATAATTTTCGAACATTCTTGATACAATTTCCTTTGTTGCTGTCTCTTTTGGATTCTCAAGCGCTTTAGTCAAAAGATAAGTGGAACAGTATGCAGATATGTTATCTAGTGGAGTATCCCGATGAGAATAAATGAATTCAAGAAGTGGTTTTGGGATTCCTCTATATTGAACAAACTTGAGAAACTTTTCGTCCTCCGTAATCTTTGTACATATTTCTAGCAAAGAGTTTTTCTTCATAGACATGGATCCAAAAGAATCAGATAGAAATGGCTCAATCAAGTAGTTCAGCTCTTCTGATAGTTGAATATCTTCACCACTTGCTCTCAGATCTGTAAAATTTAGTCTTGATCTCTTTTGTCTCAGAAGTTCTATATCTTCTTTAACAGACTTTGTACAATTTGGGTGATCGATATCAAAATTTGGATCATTATCATGCTCAAACACAAAACTCCTATTGGCTTCCTCTTCAACATCTGATGTGTTCGCTTCAATATCTTCCTCTTCTTCATTTTCCTCGTAAAAGTCTGCCTTATAGCTTCTAACGGAACCGTATAGCCCTCTATATCCCGCAACAGGTATTGGCTCTTCCTCGTTCAGAATGTCTGGAGAATTTCTGGTGTTGACGATGTTTGATGTTGGTGTGTCGTTGTTCACAGGTATAGTTCTCTCAATTTCCAGTAATGACGTTACAATCTGTGACTGAACATTGCTATGAAATTCTTCATCAATGGGATCACTGTTCAGCGGTAACAGCTTTGAGGGTTCAATCTTCATCGTTGTTCTTCTCTTGGTGACCTTCTTGGCCCCATCATCAAGATCGCCAAATAGAGACGTAAAGTCATTATCGGAATGTAATTCACTAGAATCTGGACCTACAGATGCAGAGCTTTTATCGCTTTCATTGTTGGATCTAGAAGTCCAGTGCATTCTTTGAGGTGTTGGTGGCTCCTCAAAAAAGTTAATATCATGTTCGTAATCGCTGAAAATTGATATCGGGCTTTTCTTTGGTGAAACTATACGCACAAGTTTCACCTTTCTCTTGCTAGAAGATATCAGGGAAACTTCTTCTCTGTCGGCCATATGACTTCTTTTCCTTATTGGAGTGATATTCACTTCAATGGTACTTTGTGAGACTTCGGAGGATGCCCGTATGGCGCTTTTGTTGTATTTCGAAAACGATGACTCTGATGGCTGCGAGGAGACATTATCAAGTGTGGCTGTGGCATCTGTGGGTATATCAAAGGCAGAAGGCTCATCCACTATATCTGGGGTGGAGGTATTAACCACACTATCGTCATATGCTTCACTCTTTACGGTCCTTGTCTGCTTTGTGTATCCTTTTTCTTTTCTTGGCAATTTCACAAAGGGCGACGGGGATAGACTAAGTGCAGATGAATCTGAAGTTTCGCTCTCGTGAACTTTCGTAGGTGTTGATGATATTAAGTCAGGTAATTCATCATCTTCTTCATCTTCCTCTTCTTGAACGTGTTGACTGTACTTATTTGCTTCAATCGCTCGTTTTCCATATTTCCTGATTGGCGGTTTATAAGACTTTATTGATATTCCCGTCTCTTTAAGATCACTCAAGGCCCTTATACTATGTTGTAGATCTTGTTCATCCCATAACTTGATATTTTCATGCGAATCACGAGATGGTGACCGTTCTCCATATGATTCAGGTGAGAACATCTAGGATGCTATTTCAATTCACTGACTATATGTCTCAGATGGTTCGTACCTGTAGTTCAGACAGATGGAGTGTAGTGTATACCTGACCTCTTTATCAACCTTATTACTCACAAGTAAACATGTAAATACTTCAACCTGCAACACTACACAGAAATCGATTTAAATTTCGGCTCGCGGTTATTTTTCACTTAGACGCGCTTTGTATTTTTTTGATCTCAGTTTCGTGTGTCTGCTTTATGTGAATGATAGTAGATATTGTACTTTTCGTTATATATCACTAGGCTGAACAGCATTAAAGATACTAATAGCGTTAAATATACATAGACATTAACTAACATAACTACAATGTATGGAGATTTGGCACAAAAGCTCATAATGGACGCTAAGCGTACGCAAACACTAAACACAATACCGTTATATCAAGATGACCTAATTCGTTCGATCGTAAGAGAGACAAAGGACTTGCAGAAAGAAGCTGATTTATTGACACTAGATTCACAATCACAAGAAGACGCAGACGACAGAGTAAAACAATGCCAGTTGTTTGTTACTCATCTTTGTATGAGACGTAATAAGAGATGTCTACTAGCATATCAGAGACTTCGAGCAGAGAAACTTGATCAACTTGTTTGGGATAGTGCTGAACCTAGTAAGGCTACATTAGACAACCTTTCGCATCATGAGCAAGAATACCTTAGAAAATACAATGAACTGACATCTGAATTCAAAGGCTCAATGCCAGATGTAGATTTGAGTGGTTCATTAGAGCCTCCATGTGATGTTTTCATTGATGTTAGAGTGCTGAAAGATGCCGGTGAGATTCAAACAGAATATGGTGTCTTCAATCTTACCAAAGATTCTCAGTTTTTTGTCAGACAAGCTGATGTCGAAAGATTGATCCAGCAAGGTTACCTCAAGAAACTCTGAAATTTTGTTCAACCCTATCCAGCTCGCATATTCCACATTATTTATTCATTCACGTTTTAATCTAGTTTTGTATTACAAATTGCACGTTAGATGTGCAAATCACATATATACACGTATATAGATTCACTATAGTTACAAATACCCATTAATTTTCAATCTCATTCCCATATATTTTTAGACTTATTTGGTCAACTTTGCGCTTAATCCAACCACAAAAACTCTCAAATATTTCGTAGTTGTTACCTTTCTTCCAATGAACAATTATCTCACAGCTCTCATCGGTTGTGTTCTCTAGGATTACACAAATACATGTATTGTCCTGTTCATTGAAAAATTTTGATTTCTTGCCAGATTTTCTTTCGGCCTCTAGTTTTCGACGATATGCTCTTGACCACACATTACCACTTACATTGAAAAAAATCCTAGAATTTGGTTCCACTACTACTTTCTCAGTTCGCAATGTTTCGATCTCTTTTTGTATCTCAGTGAAGAAAGATTCTATGTATTTAGGACCTTTTGTTATTCTATGCATCACAACCTCACAGCTCCTTGGATTCAAAGACTTGTCTTCTCCTCGGAAGGTATCAATACATGACAATCTCTTACGCGGATGTACATTACCAAAACTCCAATATAGAATCCAGCGCCTAGTGGAGGATTCCATATAACCAGGCTTTATCAAATGAATGCCATAATTAGTTATATTATGTTTTTTGAGTGTTTCCACTAACACTACAAGCGAGGAGAACTTTCCCAGTATCGAACTGAAGAATCTTATCGATCTCTTATCCTTGAGTGATAAACTTTCTTTTATCATTCTTTCAACAAACTGTATCTCACCACCTTCTGTCACAAGTTCATTACAGCTCGCAACCAGCTCAGTAGTAGGTGAATCTTTCTTGAAGTCCTTGCTCCTTTGCAGTGCTTCCAGAGAACTGTAAAAAGGGGGATTACATAATGTAAATCCACTAAACCCATTTTCTTCCTTCAAATGCTTAACAAGAGGATCGAAGAACTTGGATTTTTCCTCGACTAGAATTGGAGTGATTTTATCTTCAAATTGGTTCAATTCGATATTCTCTGCAGCGGATGCAATAGAATCAGGATCTATATCCGTCGCAATATATTTTATCTCCCAACTGATTTTTTTATACGTATTCAATGCAATGTGTAAGATAGGATAAATGGCTGCGTGCCCCGTTCCTATATCTAATCCTAAAAACTTATTACAGTCATCATCTTCGTCAGGATCAGCCAAATCATTGAGCAATTGCTTGACAAAATCGACATATATCAATCTATTGTAGAATCTTGGACATAATTTCTTATCATCTATCACCAATTTGAGACCCAAGTAGTGACTGGCTATAGCTTTTGTCAATTCGACTATAGCTCTATTTGAACTAAAATTGAACTTCTCTGATTTAGCGTCATAGAATTCACTCAAACTTGGAAACACTTGGGTGAATTTTCTAAAGTCAATCCTACCATTCTCTACAATGTCCATATCCTGATGAGCTTCTTGTTCTTGTGAGTTTATTTAAGTCGGAATAAACATTGGAAGTAACTTGTAAGCTTTAAATCCCATTCAATTAAGGCAGTGGAACTTCAAGAACTTCAACACTGCCAACTAAAAAATCTTTTGATAAGGACACATTGCATATCTGGCAGAGAGAACCTGAAAAATCTCGTCTTTTGTGGAGGAGAAAGCCAAATATTTCATTATATGCATTGTAGATTGATATATAAGTTACCCACAAGGTGAAGCACAGCATCATACTAAACGCACATATATACGCAAACAATGTCTAACAGATTATTTGACCAGTTGATTCTGGAAGATGTAAGTTATAATGACTCATGAATGATCGTCCAGCGAAAGTGGAGAGGTGACAAGATTTACTAACTCAGCTTACTACAAAGGTTGTTAAAACATGTCCTGATTCGTTTATAAATTACCATAGATGCATGCAAACTCCAAATGTTGATCAGAAAGAGTGTGAACCATTTCAAAATGAACTACAAAGATGTATAAAAGAAGATGTCCAAACATTTCAAAAGATTCAGAAAAACTGTTCAGATTTGATCGCCAAATATGAAAGTTGTTTAAGCAAGCATGAGTTGACTGATGTAGCTTCGAACTGTTTGAATGAAATCACTAGTTTGAGAGACTGTTCAATGGCTGCTGTAGATGCCAAAAAATGATTATATACCAAATTTGTTACGAATTTGTTTTGATATCCATATAGAAATCTTGTATAAATGAAATAGATACCTCCTATAAATAGAATAATTTGCTGAAAGTACGCTATTTACATTATAAGTAAGTTTTCCAATCATATTATTTGGCTAATTAGTTCAACCAAGGTAATCTCAAAGTCAATCTGTGTCTGAGACTTCACTCATATGAGAATCCACAAAAACGTCGTATCTACTATGAAAAGTTCATGCCGAGGTTTAAGGTTAAGGTTTGCCTAAAATAATTAAGAAAAACCGAGCAGCATATTCGTTAAATAATATTTCTCAAGTTATGCATATTACCAATGAGCACATAAAATCTCTAAAGAGATTCCCTCAACACAATAGTCGCGATACTAAAATATACAATAGTGCATATTTCCACAATATCAAAAAGCTAAAATTCTTGGCTCCCTGAAACTGGAATAGCGTCTGGCGCTGGAAACTGAGGTTTTTATATTTTTATGTTTTGTGATAAAATATAAATAACTGACATGCAATAAAATTTATCCCATTTTTAAATTGTTTACCTCTTTATCATGACTTTTGAGCGTTTACTTGACAAAAATGCACTCAAATAGACTTACCAATATGGCTAAGCATCTATATATGAATTTAATGAGACAATACTTATCCCTAAAGTGGTTTCTCCTGAGAAATTTCAATGAGTTAAGGAGTAAAACACGTGATACTCAGTTCTCGTCATATTTAACCACATTTTGGATAGGAACAATTATGGGTATGATAGTATCCATAATGGCATTCAATGCAAATAAGGAAGAGATATTCAGTGATAAAAAGGTACTCTTCAACAGATATAAGAACTCTGAATTCTATATACAGAATGAACCACTGACTCAAGGCTCTAATCCTTTTGATTCTGATGTGACAGCACAGAGAATAATGGACGCTTTTCCATACAATCCTACAAAAGGAGTACATATTGAAAAGAATATTGTCCAAGTATACATAGGAGGAGTTAGTAGGGATGACGAAAATTTCCCCAATAAAGATGTCTGTGATAGATGGCAGTCGGAAAATCCAGAGTATGACTATAGGTTTTATTCAGGACCTCAAATATTTGACACTCTTGAGTCAACGTTTGGGAAGGCAGTACCTGAAGTATGGGAAGCGTTTAAAATCTTGCCTAAGGTCATCTTACAGAGTGATATGGGCAGATACCTACTCACATTTTTAGAAGGTGGTTTATACACAGATACAGATACTGTACCAAAAAAGAAGGCTGGTGAGTGGTTTGACAAATTCAACACAGATATTGGGATGATCGTTGGCCTGGAAGAAGACTTCAATTTTATAGGCTGGGAGGATTTGATGCCTCGAAGAGCTCAGTTCTTACAATGGGCTTTCAAAGTAAGAAAGCATCATCCATTAATGGCGCATATAATTGCAGAAATTGTGAGAATAACATTTGAGGCAAAACACACAGATAGGTTAAACGCTTTCTTTGCTGATTATAAAGAAGATTTCGATCGTTGTAAGAGTATTGATATTATTGAATGGACAGGTCCTGCTGTATTTACAGATACCATTTATAAGTATATGAACAAGATGCAAAATCCAGAAGTTGTTGATATGGATAATGAAAGAAAAAATGGCCCTGAATTGTTTGGCCCTGATGATCAAAATAGGATATCATGGCGTTTATTTACAGGTATGGTGGCGCCTATCATTGTTGGCGATGTTGCTGTTCTTCCAAGATCTGGGTTTCGATGGGAGGAGCCAGACGAAACTCCATGTACAGAGTATTGTTACATCAGTCATGGATTTTCAGGTAGTTGGAAAAACGGTTAATGGTTGGAGTCAATAAATGACACGGCTTATATTTAGCTAGCTTTTCTGGAATATGCTGAACATTAGGTGTATCTCTTCGAAATATGTTCAACTTTGAAAGACTCTCTCCCAATTTTCTTAAAACTGCAAATATATCATAAAATAGAAATCGACAAGGATACTTTGCAAATTAGAGAAAAACAATAAACAAAGGTTCCTATTGTTAAAAAGGAAAAATAGGGCACCACCATACACACAGCCCTGCAACACTTTTTTAGGGAGAGGGATAGATCTTTGTAACATAACGAATCTTGGTCATTTTTTGTTAGCTACAAATAGCCCCTTTCATCATGCGTACTAAACTACTGTTAAATTATACACACCACATATATGTAAAAAACAATTGTTTAATTATGTCTCATAGAAGTTCAAATAATAAACTAAGACCTTTGCATATTTTGCGGCGAACCACGATAAATTCGAGCTTACTATTACATTACATGATGAAAACGTGCTCTATTGTTATCTTATGTAATCAATCAGATATGAAAGTAGGTAGTGGATTGATCAATTTGAATCAAAAATATTAGCCACATTGAAAGAGATAAAAACACAAATGGTGGCCAGTATAAATGGTGGCTAAAAAAACTTATGTAAGAATTTCTAAAGGAGTGAAAGACAATGCGAGATAAAAATCAAGTACTGCATTAAATTCGAGTTGCTGTATATTGAGTACCCGGTGTTCATCGGGATTTCTCTTCATAGGATTACTTTTGATAAGTATATTGATTAGATAACTGTTACTACTAACAACGATATTGTATTTGTACCTGTTATAGCTTCTTACCTTCAAAGTAAAATCAATACAGGAAAACATCAAATCAATAGACAGCTTATTAAGTCAACTTTAACCGAATCGGGTAATGAAGTTGGCCGATTAAATTGACTTAAACCGGTTTTCTTATTTCCTCTTTTGAACAAATTTTATGCATCTCTGATTTTCATCCGATTAAATTCTTGTTATTCGCGGACAATATATTGGTGTATCTCTTAGTAGGAGCTGATAAGAATGGGAAGGTTTGTGTGGTTGAAATTTTTTTTTAAGGTGATTGGCCTTATATATATATATGCATTGAGCAGCAAAACCCTTGTATCTTTGATTTTTACTTCTTTCAACTGATTTCAACTCTATTGATATACCCAATTGAATTGTTAATATATATATATAATGAGATTATCAGCTACTGTTTTAAGTTCAATTGTTGCATCTGTTGCATCAACCGTTACTGCAATTGATGCATTAAGTTTAGACGACGGATACTCATGCGTCGGTACGTTCATCTTTGGTAGACACAATGATAGAACTGCTAAACCTTCTAATGTCTTGACCACCTATGGTGCTGTTGAACAAGTTGAAAGTGGTAATTTCTTCAGAAAGAGATACTTCGGTCTCGATGGTGAGAATAATACCGTCTCCTCTGATTATGTCATTGATGGTTTGAACGATGAAGGTTACTACGTCTACGGTGAAACTTATGCACAATCTCCAGCTTCAACGGTTATTCAATACTCTCAAATGGCTTTCTTACAAGGTTTATACCCATCTTCCAATGCTGTCAATGAAGTCTCATCTTTAGAAGTCGCTGATAAATCAGGTTTATCCAATGGTACTTCTGTTGTTGCTCCGCTAGACGGTTATCAATATGTCTTTATAGATGTTCAACAAGATGGTTCTCCAGATGTTATTTGGATCAAAGGTGATGAAAACTGTCCTACTTCAGATGATGCTATCTCAGCATGGAAGAAATCTGATTTCTTCAAAGAGAACAACGAGTCCACATACGACTTCTACCAATCATTAGCTCCATTAGTCAAATCTTCCAAATGGCCTTCATGGAAATTAAATTTTGGTAACGCAATGGCTATCTACGATTACTTCTTAGTCAATTGGATTCACAATGAAACTTTAGCTGAAACTTGGAACGAAACTCTTATTTACGATATCAAGGTCTTAGCCGACAGAGCTCAATGGGGTATCTCATACGATGAAGACAACAAATTAAAGCCATTCACCATTGGGGGTCAAACTTTACTCGGTGCTGTTATTGAATACTTAAACGTTACTAAAGTTGAAGGTACTCCATACATTAACTACTTCACTGGTTCTTACAACACCATGTACCAAATCTTTGGTTTATTAGAATTAAACCAAGTCTCTGACAACTTCACAGGTATGCCAGATTACGGTGCTACCTTAGTCTGGGACTTATTGTTGAAAGACTCTGAATACTATGTTCAATTCTCGTTCCGTAATGGTACCGATGACTGGGATGTCTTAACTGCTTACCCATTATTCGGTGAAAGCTCTACTGTTATGTCCTGGGATTCATTCTACAGTGCTATGGACGCTGTCTCTATCAGAAGCTTAGAAACCTGGTGTAACACATGTAACTCTACAGTTGATATGTGTACTCCATACACTTCAACCTACGAAAGCGGTGTTTTGTTAGAAAGTCAAGGTGTTAACTTAACCGCTGTTGCTAAAGGTGATTTCACTACATTAGACTTACCAGCTGATGATGGATCTAACTTAAGTTTAGCTGCTGCTGGTGGTATTGGTGCTGGTGTCACCATTGGTGTATTCTTGATTATTGGTGGTTTTGCTTACTTCGTTATGAAAAAGAAGAAGAATGAAGAAATCTTACCAATGACCTCTATTAGAAAGACCGATTCTCTTGATGGTACTTCTAATGCTTCCACTATCATCTAATTCTCTAGTTGAAACATCCTTGGAGTCCAGCATATTTCCTTAATTTATTTATTTCTATCTTCTTTATTCCTTCGTAATACTACAAATGTACATTTTTCAATACACTACTAGTACAATGCACTATACTATACTATACGATAAAATTACGTAATTGTCTAAACGCTAAACAATACGGAGACAGACGCTAAAAGTCAAAAATTGATAGGGTCTCACGTGTGAATATTATTTTACCTTAATAAATTTTTCCTTCTCTGAGAAGCTGAGAAAGTAAACAGAGAGAGAACCAGAGCGTAGAGGCAGGAGGTAGTAGATACTCACATGTATATGTGCATGGTTGTAATAAAAAGTAGTTGTTTAAGTTATAGACTAGGTTATATACACTAAGAAGATACTATAATTCTAAGGATTACATAACAGAGTATTATCACACTTTGTTAATTGCCAATTACACTTTTATTTAACTTGCATATACACTATAGTTTGAAGTACAAAGGCAGTTCAAACATAGACAATAGTCAATTCATCACTGATATACACCATTTCAAGAATCTACATAGGTCTTAAGTTACATTATTATTCTATAACGCTCACTCTTAATGGAAGTCATATCTGTGTTTATTAACTATCATTATACTACTTGCATACTGACGAACTATCTTAACTGAAATCGATAATACAGAGATAACATAAACAACAAGAGAAGTCTAAGCATATAATATATTCCACATACACTCCGCAAGATGAGTGATGAACTACGGCATCAGATACAGAATTCGAGCAATGTCAAACACTCTAACATCACCACAGGTTTAAACCTCGGAGTGACGAAGACAGATATGAAGACAAATACAGACACAAGTGATTCGGAGTCTGATTTCAACACAGATTCAGATATGAGTATACATAGCAGCACTTCCTCATCGAATAATAAAGTACATAAAGACCGTCATAATCGATCCAAGAGCAAACTCACAGGAAGAAAAGCTGCCAAGTCACTTCGATTATTCAGGCCTAATGAAAATGAAGAAGATGATGACGATGAAGATAATGTTATAATTGAAGAGCATATGGACAAGGACAAAATTATACCGAATGCCAGCAAAGATCAACAAAAACATAAGGAAATCACTTTAAAGACAGATGTATTTCGTGATTCATTGAAGAAACCTTCCAGCGATGAGAAAACAACAGCATGGTTCAGCTCCGCACATCAGCCTGATATATCACTCGATGGTCTAGTGGATAAACGTAGACAAACGGTGGCTTTCATGGAGGAAGTATCTCGCAAGAAAACAGATAAAGATACCAGCAAATTGTTTTCCGATGCAGAATTATCATCCTCATTATCAAAATTACCTTTGAAACAACAAACTGCAAAATTACCCCCACTTGAACCTGTTTCCTCAGCAACATATTTCCCACATGTTACAGCATCAGATATAAGCAAATCCGAACCTATGTTCATAGAACCAGAACATCTAATGGCTGCCGCAGAATTTGATCATATGGACGACGATGACTCAAACTTTGATAAGATCGAAGAGAAACTCACGCATGATCAACATAGTAAAGCCTCCTTGGTGACTGACTCGGAAAGTCATACCAAGAGATTACCTGCATTGAGAGAGGAAACACCAGTGATGTCCTCTCATGAATTCTCAAAAGAATCTACACAAACTTTGACTGAAGATGATTCAGTCCCAATGGAACACCAATCTGATAATAATACCATGTACAATAGCAACTACTCAGAAGATGTGTTTTATAACGATGATGAAAATGATGAAGACGATAAGAAATTCCCACTTGCAGTTGAACTTCAACCATTCAAGAATAAAGTTGGTGGTCATACAGCGATCTTCAAGTTCTCACATAGAGCCGTTTGTAAAGCATTGGTTAATCGTGAGAATACGTTTTATGAGAATATCGAAGTTACTAATCCAGAATTATTGAATTTCATGCCAAAGTACATTGGAGTGTTGAATGTGAGGTATAGTAGTATCATGGATGACAATGAGATTGATAATAACACAGTCTATGGATCTAATATTGGGGTGGTGAGTGGATCTCCATCTAATACGATAAAAGAGTTCAATGAGGAATCATCTTCAACTCCGAATAACAAGCAGCATCAACTTACATCTCAGGATAGTAACATCTCATTGAACAATGTCACACCTTTGAATCTAAGCTCTGATGCACCTAATCGCATGCCAGCAAAGAACGTGAAAACTCCCTTTAATAGTCAACAGCAACAGAAACAGCAAATACTGCAACAACAACTGCATCAAATCACACAGTCAACCGGAAACACACCAAGAAATACAGATGAATTCCCACCTGAAGTTGTCCTGGAAGATAATCGTCATATTGTGCCAGAGTCTCTATGGAGTCATTACTCTACTTCTGTTCCATCTGCGCCATCCTCTTTACCTAGGGAATTTGAGTTTGCTCATTCTCCACAGCTTTCATCTCATAGTTCTTTGAACTCGCCGAAGTTTGCTGGGAACATGGACAGTCATAATAACAATAATAACAATACCCCGCAAAATGAGTCTTTGGGTGCTACTACAGTCAACAGGAAACTTCAAGAGCTAGTGCTGACAGAAGTGTTTGCCCCTATCAAAGAATACGCAATGAAAGTGAAAAACAGAGCTCATAGTCACAGTCATCATGGACATTCGCACAGTCATCATCTACGTGCTCAGCTTCGTAGTACTGGTGCAATCAGTTCAGGGTTTGGTCATCAACATAATAGTCATAACTACAACAACAACACTAATAATCAAAACGCACAACAACATACGAAAGACGCTTTATTACCTGAACCTTTCCATAGTCGTACACAATCTGCTACTTCTCCAAGACCTAGATTCTCGAATGATTTCAGCAATAATCCTCGTGGTTCAATCTCAAGTATTGGTAGTTATAACGCCAGGGACCAGTTTAGAAGAATCATGCAGGAGGAAAACAGGAAATCCATCTCTTCACCATCTAGACACTCAGTGATAGATGAGAACAACAGACACAGTAGTATTGTTGGATCATCATTACCTGCTACAGGTATATCTGGAATAAGTCAAAGTTTATCCTCAGCTCAATCAGCAAGCGATATCGATCGCCATAATACGTATGATGCTGACAATGATGGTGACTCAGGAAAAGGTAACCCTCTGGGACTGCTGAACTATAAGAATCATCATCAGCGTAGCTCGCTTATCGACTTGAAGAATTTGGCTGAGACACCTGAGTCTGATACGTCCGCCTTTCCAGCAAGAGAAGCTATTATTGCTGGAATCAAGAACTCTAAGTATCATAATAGCATCAACGCATTTTCTGATTTGAACACATCGAAGAACATTAACAGCAATTCTAATAGTCGTGATAATAGTGCGCCTCAGTCCCCTGAGTTATTGATGAAAGATGATACAGAAGATATCTTCTCCATGGATAAAGAAGATTTTGAGGAAAATGGTGATCGCGCTAATACTTCTAAACTCTCGAATTCTTCGGACGCTGCGGGAACTCAGACATTAGGAGAGGCATTTCTGCCATCATCATTGGATAACGAGCAAGCGATTATTGAAGAGGATGATGAAGAAGAAGACCATAAGACAATTCCACAAGAAAACATACAAGATCAAACACAAATTGCCCTACAACAGCAGCAATCTGAAAATCACTTGAATACACCAAGAGCTTTGAAGAAGCACACCAGGTTTGAAAGATTCATTTTGTTAGAAGACTTAACAAGCGGTATGAAGAAACCTTGTGTTTTAGATCTGAAAATGGGTACGAGACAATACGGTGTTGAAGCAACAAAAGCTAAGAAATACTCTCAAAGGAAGAAGTGTGCACAGACAACTTCAAGAAAATTAGGAGTTAGACTCTGTGGTATGCAAGTTTATGATCTCAAGTTGAAGAAGTTCATTAATAGAGATAAGTACTTCGGTAGAAAATTGAAAGCTGGATCAGATTTTGTCAAGTCATTGACCAGGTACTTATACGATGGTCTCACTGTATACTCAATTGTCAGATACTTGCCAAAACTGATCAAAAGCATGGATGAATTGTATCATTTGTTTTCAAAGCTGAATGACTACAGATTCTACGGCTCGTCCTTGCTGTTGATGTATGACGCTTCTCCTTCTTCCTCAAACAAGGAAAATTCATCAGATGATCCAAGAACAGCGGGCATACTTGTGCGTATGATTGATTTTGCTCAATGTGTTATTGGAACTGAGCCTTTGCCCACCGGCACAAGATTTCCTCCTTATCACACGGGCAAGCCAGATTATGGATATTTGAGAGGTTTGAAATCTTTGAGATTCTACTTCAATTTGATGTTTGAAGTGTTCACCGATGGTCATAAATATGAAGATTATGAATCCGCGCTTAAAATTGTTGAAGAACTTAAAGAGAATTTGAGTGTTCCATGTACCTGGGTTGACGACTTTTATGAATCAGACGATGAAGATAGCGATAGCGATGGGAAAGAGGACAAGATAGAAAAGGATGCCGCTGACGCCAAGAGCGAGTCCAATTCTGAAATTGCTGAACTCGAGGAAAAATTCGAAGTTGTTCCTCAATACGTTAATGAAGACGGTGAAGAAGATCCTGTATCTGAGTAGATCAGATACGTTATGTATATGTTCATGATCATATTTATATAGAACCTAAATAAACTAATTCCCAATAAATTGTTAATAATTAATACCACTTAAAACTTCAGATCTGATATTGAGTATTCCACTACCTCTTATAAATTTTTCGAAAAAATTCTCTTAGTGGGAAACGAAGGAAGATATATAAAGCACTTTTCAAACTACTTTCTTTTTCTTGATTATATCTTATTCTCCTCTCTCCTTTCCTCATATACAACTTCACCGGCTTTACATTGACTGAAGAGGGTTCGACCCACCTCTTTTTGGTCTCAGTTGGCACGGGAGAGCAAATTATGACAGTTTTTAAAGTTCAGTTGAATGATTTGTTCATCTATAATCCTTCAACTCTACTAGAACTTTTACATTTCGAAAAAATAATAATCAAGTGGAATACTATATTAATTACACACTATATACACTATCCAGTGGTACTCAAATTTGTTTCTGTAATTCTGCAAATGTGTCATTGAAGAATTCTTCGAAGTTGGCGAATTGGGATAAGTCGGGAAGTCCAATGAAGTTATTATCACTGCTATTCTCACCATTGTTATAGTTGAATGGTGATTTATCATTTGATGAGAATGACTGGTTACTTCCTGCTCTCTCCCTTTCATTGAAACCTGGATGAAGATACATTGCCTCGTTCTCATTCGTGCTTATATTAGATCCAGATATACCAGATACCTGAGGTCTAGCACTGTTAGCAGCTTGCGAATTATCGTGAATCGAATAATGTGACACTTTCCTTTTGTTTGTAGATGTAGTAGCGACTAATTGCGGTGTGTCCCTTACTGCGCTTGGATTCGTGAATGAGTTCATGCCTATTATTCTGTCTTGGCCAGGATTGAGTATGTTCTTACTCGTTGACAAAGTACTCAAGTCTTTTGAGTAGAATGTATTTTGTGGACTTGGACCATTGATCTTGTTATTATTGAGATCGATGTGTGAAGTAGGAGTATGTGTTTGCTGAGCAGTTGGTGTAGTACTATTGCTCAAGTTATGTTTCTTGTTGGCACTCTCAACAAGGCTCTGAATGATCTTACCCACTGTATCAGTTGCGTCATTCTTCTTCTCGCCAATAAAATTCAGATGCCAGTAAATTTTTGAGATAAGGTTCAGCGACATAATCTTTTCTTTTGGCTTCATGAAGTCCAAGAAATCACATAACGTGATACATGCGTAAACAATTTGACTCAAACTAAATGAAGGTGATCCTCTAACCAGCCTTGCTGGTAACTCTAGCAGTTTGTCCAAGATATCAAACGAATACTGACATGCAGTATTTGAAGCAATAGAGGTTAACTTGTCATTGACTAATATAGAGTTCTCGAGAGACGCTCTTTCACGTACAAGTTTTCTCGATAGCATGATATATGCATAGTTGTACGCAAACATCAACATCTCAGACACATCTTTCTCTATAATATTGTTCCATTTATCTCTCCATTCATTGATATCATCCAGGATCAACAAATCATCAGTTTTGTGGATTTTCCCTGTAAAGTAATCAACATTCTCAAGATCATTTTGTAAGATCAAGTAAAGTTCAAGCTCAGCTACCTTGATAGCATCTCCAATTGTAGCATTTGGGTATTGTAAAGTTATCGGATGAATCTCATAATAACTCTGTGATATCATAACAGGACGACCTGATCCAATAGCATTTTGAAAATGACAAACACACATCGAGTTGAAGATCCTTAGATGAAACATATCATCGAGATTCAAGTCATGAAGATTCTTAGCACGATTCATGATACCTTTCAAATCCAATGATATGATCAAGTTCAGTAATCCCATACCTGAGATCAGCCAGCTGTCAAATTCTTGTTGCTTGGGCTTTCTTGCAATGTTATACAATGATATATACAAGATTGCCTCTATATCATGATCGGTCAATGGGTCTGTAATCAATGCAACTGATAACAATCTTGTAGTGAGCCAATATAACTGCTTTTGTTCTTTCACATACATGTAATTCTCATCAAAACACATAGCTAAGATGACAAAGACACATGTGATAAAAGGATGTTCAATGACATAGTTTCTATCAATCTCTTTGATACCACCTGGGATAATCCAGAAGTGTGATATCTCCAAGAATGATTTGGCAAGGTATAGACATAGTTTCTCATTTTCGAAATAAAACTTCAGAAACTCATCACAAGCTTTTTTGAAAGGGTCGTATTTGCTTGTACGGTTGAAAAGGGTAGAGTCAAGTCTCTTGATAACATTCAATGGGGCTTCAGATGCAGGAGGCTTCATCAACAAAGGCATTGTTCTAGAAACAAGATTCTTCGCTAAGTATGAGGAACCAGTTGATGACGGACTTTGTTGTTGCTGCTGGTCCTGTAACTGTTTCTGCAACTGCTGAATTTGCACCTGATACTGATTCTGTGATTGCATCATGTTCAGGATCTCATCCATTTTGTGGTCTAGAGAGTTAACTGTATTTTCAACTTTGTATAATCTTTCGTTATGCGTATTTATGCTCTCTCTAATGGGCATCAACTCGGGTGATGATCTGTCATTCATCCTGTTGTTTCCATCGCTGCCATTGTGATCTAACATATGCGATATAGAGGGATGTCTCGAAGGTGACGATACACTATTTGACTTGCCCATTATTGCAAAATTGTTGTTCGTACTATCTACCCGAGTTCTCTTCAAGAACTCACTTGTCTCACTATTGGTAAGTGAACACTTCAACTTTAGTCTAACACATCTACCACATGCATCTAAGTCTGAGTAGTAATCACATTTTGTTTTCAGCTTTCTGCACTGTTCACAAGACAGTATTCTCTTCTTTCTTTTCTTCTTCTGTATACTTTCAGAGGCTCTTCTATTCGCCACATCCTCTGTTTCTGCTTTTGTAGAGGCTGGTAACACTTTGGAGTCAGATTGCGTACTCTTAGACCTTTTTCTTGTAAAATCGTTTTCTACTCTTTCATTGTCTGAGCTGTCCTCCTCAAAAACAGGAGTATGAGCTTTGAATTGGGAGTGATTAAAGCTAGTTGCATTACCTTGTCTCAAATCTGATAACAAAAAATCATTTGACGTTTCAGCAGGATTGATTCTATATTTACCAAAACTCTGTTTTCTGATGTAATGATTCAAGTCGATATCAGAATTGGACTCTGATCTGAGCAAAGCATTGTTGTTATTCACCAAGCTGGTAGAGCTACCCCCATTGCTACTGCTATTACTGCTTATACTTCCTCTTTCATTAGATATCATTCCCGCTACACTCGGCGTTATACTCGAAGATCCTTCACTTCTTCTGTTTTTCACACTTGATGACCCAAGTAGGTCATTCTCATTAAACGAAACTCTGTCGGTGGTACTGGAGGATATACCCATACGAGGCACTTTGAAAGCAGATTGTAGTTGTCTGGCTTGACCCTGCTGAAGATTTGGAATGGTTTGTGTAATCATCTGCTGGGCTGGGGCGGCATTCGATATCTGATTCTCCGACTCCAATGATGAACTTATGCCTGAAGTATTGGCATTCTTTGTGGTCCCTGTATCGGGCCGACTACTAGTTGCCGAGTCACTTTGAGACATCAATTGAGCTAGTATATGATTCTTCTCGATAATCAATCGTACGATCGAGGTTCAATGATTGTACTATGACCGAGATCCAACCTATTGTAGTCTTGTTTAAATAATGAGCTCTGCTGAGTAAGAAAAAATGACATTTTTTATTTATCAGTTTTTTTCTTTATCGTTGGAGCATCTTCCTCTAATTACCGAATTAGGAAACTACTGCTAAATCTAAGATCTGATACGTTTTCTACCGCCAAAGAGCTATATAAAAGATGTGTAAAGTGAATTGAAATTAATATATAACTAAACTAAACAAACATGTAACCAATAGAGGTACATGTGTTACAATTTGAGAGGAATCTCACAATAAGTGTGCTTCCAAGACAAAAGCATAGGCAAATGTGAAGACAGATAAGGCCAAAAGAGACACAATGCTAGGTAAGTTACCAGAAGCACTACTTGTCTTTTGAGATAAGTTACCAAATTGATTACTATCACCGCTGGCATTCTCCAACTCTTCATTAATACCAGGTGCACCCTGAGTAATGTTACCATCCATATTAACATGTAACACCTCGGTACTCTTAGTCTTACCTGACCCACATTCAATTTGGCCACCTCTCACAACACCAGCGGCTTCTGTTCTCATCCATTTTGAGCAATCAAATTCAACATTTGATGATTTAACACTTGCGCTACCTTTGACAATTTTCAAGGCTTTAAATGAGTTTTCCTCGATGTTACCTTGTAATTCAATGGCACCACCGATGGTCTTCAAGCTTGGGAAGAAGTTAACTTTTCTGACATACTCATTGTTGATGATCATTAAGCCACCTCCAATATCGACTAAAGATGGGAACTCAACTTCTTTCAAGTTTTTGTTACCTATGATACCTAAGGTACTACCAGTTGACTTCAATTTTGGTAACTTCAGAGCTGTGAATCTGTTATTAATGAATTGTGCAGAGCTCTCAACTAATTGTAAAGATTGTAAATTCAAGTAACTTGTATCCTTAACAGTTAACGACTTAGTCCAAGCTAAATTAGGTAACAATACTTGTAAGTCCTTAGCGTTTGCTGAAATCAATATTTCTTGGGTCACCTCTTTGATTGATGATTCAATCTTCTCCAAGAATCTATTGTTGTTGATATTGAAGACTTTCAGTGATTCAACGTTAAATCCACCAAACCCAGTCAATGAAGTATCTGACATAATAACAGAATTGATCTTCTTGATACCTTTGTCTAAGTTGACTGATCCTAAAATAGGTAAAACATTCCAGCTAATTGTATCAACTGACTCTAATTGAGGTAAGGAAATTGAAGTTAATGAAGTCAAAGTATTCAGTTCAAAAATACCATCAATTGTATTCAATTCAGGAGCCTGAATTCTTATGATATTACTTGCATTCTTGATACTCAAATCACCTCTGATATGAGAAATAGAGCCAAAGTCTAAGATTGAGTCATCAAAACCAGTAATGGAAATTGAACCACCAATGGATTTACAATCCGCAATAGCTCTTATATCACCAGCTGCACTGATATAATGTTGCTTCTTGAAACATTTAGCTTCGATAGACTCTTCTTGTTGTGGTATTTGCTTTGGCTCTTCTTGCTCTTGTTCCATTGTATTGTTTGACATATCTTCAATGTCATTTGAGGATTCTATATTTAAGCAGTTAGTATCATAAACTCGATTTTGTGTAATCTTTGACAAATGGTATATGCGAACCTGATAATACTGTGACTTTAGCAGCATTTGCCAAAGCTGACAATAGGAAAATGATTCCTATTACTTTCATTGTTGGTTGTCTTGCTTGTTTAACTGTTGATGTAATATTACTTAAAAACAAGCAATGAATATACTGTTTTGATAAAGGGATTGTTATAGACGCCAGCCTTATATGGAGATGAAAAACAAAAAGTTATAACACAAAAGAGAACTCAAAAAAAATTATGTAATCACTTTAGCTACACTAAACGCTTTTACATTTTAGTTTTACTTCGATATACACTGATAATAAAATAAGACACATCAATTCATTAAAACACTATACAAACTACAAACAGTGTAAATAGGGAGGGGGTATCAATGGGGGTATGGGAAATCTAATCACCTTGGAGAACTTCCAATGCCAAGGTTCTGTAAAGCATAATGTAACATCAATTTATCATCTTGCTCCCTGGCAAGCATTCTTTTTCTAGAAGTCAATGGAGGATAGAGATCTTCATAATATCCATTGTCTAGATCTGTCTTATAAACAGGACAAAGCATATCAAAAGTGACTTGCATTTGAATTTCTTCGTTTGGTGAACCGGTGGATAAGGTATAATAAACATTTTTCATCGTATCTACTCTTGGTGGACCAAAACCATAGTCGATATAGTAGAATACATTATCATCAAAGTACAAGGTTGGATGAAATTGGAAAAGTCTTTCTTCTTTGTCGAAGATGACATTACATTGATCTCTATCGTCAAGATTAATTTCGTGAAGTAGTAATTTAATTTTGTCAAATTTTACATTTCTATCTTCTCTAAAGATATCACCTTTATCTTTCAACATTTCACTCACTTTGTGAAGCTCTCTACATAAGACTTGGTGATAGTCACTAGGTGGCAGATCTTTGACCTTATAGAAGAGAATCATGTCTTCTTTTGAGATAATCGCAGGCATTATTGAAAGTAAATATGGGAATAGTAGTAATAGATTACAAAGAATATAGATCGTGAGTAATATATCAACTTGGAAGGGCATAACCCATCCTTATATACCAATCAACCAAATCAGAACATATTCTTCAAAACACTGATAAACCCACATCACAACAGAATACAACTTTTTAGCAAAAACATATACTGTGTTATATAGACTAGATAGAACCATAAGTCGATCGTCTTAAGCACTATAACATATATATCTCAGTCGATCTAATGATTATAAAGTAACTAACAGGGAAGTCAAGCCCATAAATACAATGACACCTGATCATCACACGCAACTAACAAACTCTATACGCGACTCGTCTTAAATAAAAGTAAATTCGCGTTCTCTCTTTATAAATAAAGTTTAAAGGAGACAGAATTTATTTAATAGAAGGTGTGAAGTGTTGTTTTTTTATATCGAAGAATAAAGAGAGAAAGAAGAAAAGAACGCGCTAAAAGTTTGGGTTTATTTACATTATATGCGTGCGGCTTTTTACATTGAAAATTATTTAACCTTCAAAGGGGATAACTCAAGTTATAGAATTTTTCATAACTGAGTTAGTGGGTTTGACTTTTATACTTGCTATTCTAGTTTATTACTAGGGATCTACTTCTACTTCATTCATATTACTTTCTTTTTCGAAGCTAATAAGATATCAAAAATCACAATTCAAAGATGCTAGACCCAATGTTACTAGCTTCTAGTTCAAACGCATCTTCCTCTTCGAAGATTCACGTTTACGCTGACGAGAGCAGTTTATCATGGGTTGACAAAGAGATATCTTCATTGATTAAGGAGTTTACCAAGTCTGATATCACTTATCAAAACGAGCTGAACTCTTTGTACTCAATAGAGTCTAATATCGACTTACAATTTACGAGTAATTACGATGATGAACTTGTTAATGATAGTGAGCTTAATGACTACTATTCAAATGAAATTTTACAATTGAGACAATATCATAACTCAAAGATGATCAAATTATTGAAGACTTTGATTTTGAAGCATAATGAATTGACTTCTAAGATTTTGAGTTTGGCAACTATGGATATTGACTTATCTTTGGTCAAATTTTCAGAATGGATAATCAATGTGATACCATACTATGCACGTTACTTAGCTGTGTATAAACTGAATGCAGACCACTCAAAGACTGAAATTTCACTAAGAAGAAGACCATTGATTAAGATACGTTACTTGAACAAATTTGTCTCCAGTTTGAAAGAGATATTGAGCAATAACTATAAGGGATACTCGGCTAAGGAAAAACCATTCATGAGCGAGTTACTGGAAAACTTCAACGATGCAAATAAAAAGTTGACTAATTTACTTAATGACGCTAGAAAGAAAGATGAATTGCAAAGAATGACCATTGACTCAAATGTGTTCAATTTCAGCAAAGCCATCTCATTCTACGACTTAACCTACATCTCCAGCTCTTTTAACTCGAAAAATATAGTGAGAAGAGTCCCCGCGTTCTTGAGATTTCATCACCCTGAAAACATCAACAAACACGGTGAAAATGGTTCTGTGATACCTAAAAAGATTCCTGATCAAAACATCGAAATACTAGCATTTGTCAACATGCATAAATCAGAAAAACGTAAAAGTGACTCAAGTTACTCTGATGATCAAATTAACTCAATAGCTTTCGTAGGGTATCAAGACATCGGCAGAAAATTACTCTTTAGTCCGTTTAAGAGAAGCGAATTGGCTTTGGTTAAGGTCGATAAAGTGAATATGAGATTTTTACTTATTGCAAAAGATGTCAATTCTAAGAACGTCAAGATCAAATTTGAAATCTCAATTCGTCATGAGGATGAGTTCACCAATTGGTTGGAATTACTCACTAAATACTTCCCAGCTGATCAAAACAAAGACGATGAAGAAAACCCAATTTACAAACGTCATCTTCAAGCAAATCCACCTTCTTCAGGCTTAGGTATCTTATTGCCATCAGCTGACAACAACTTAAACATCATAACAACAGAACCAAAACAAAGACACGTGTATTGTCAAGCATTACTAAGTCAAGATGACCAAGAAGATGAGGAAAATGATACTAAGTTCTTGAAACCATTTAGATTACAATCTACTTCTCCAGAAGAGCCATCCTCCAGAACCAAAGTTGAAGACAAAAATGAACAGCCATCAACTGACGCGGTACAAAGTCCAGAATACGTCAAGTTCAACGCTAAGAAATTTGCAGAAAACTATGGTAATGCACTCAGTGCTTCTAATTCTCAAAACTCTAAGAACAGTAATGAAGCCACTACAACGACTAAGTCAAAGAGAAGACAATCTATCTTTAACGTTTTTGGTAATTTGATGTCTAAGAAATCTTCATCGCGTATTGACTTGACTGCAGACTTGAAAGATGAACAATCAAAACGCGAGGAAAGCCCAGCTGAATATACAAAGGTTGCTGAAAGACCAGAACTTACAACACCTGACCCAGTGAAGAAGTTGACAAAGAACGCTAAAAACCTGACAATTGAAACATCGGTTAAAGAACCAACTCCAGCACCAGCACCAGTTCAAGAAAAGGAAGAGTTTGTTGAATTAAGCAGTGAATCAGAAGATATCTTGAACAACTCAAGAATAGTGTTCATGCAAACTGTGAAAGTCTCTCAATGGTTAGGTAACAAATGGGACTGTTTCAATAAGTATCAATCAAGTAAAGGAAACTTGACTTTGAGATTCTTAATTCACAGAAGAGAGGCTAAGTCTGGTTATTTAGTCGGTTACAAATCTGAAGAATGTAAATCGTCTGAAATATACTTCATCATTCCAATCACTGAACAATCTATTTTCAGAAGATCAACCTCATTGGATATTCACTTGAGGTCATCTGTATTGGATATTGTCGGTGCTAAGAACAGAAAGAATGAAGTCACACTATTACTCAGGTTTACCAATTTTACAATTGCAGATTCTCTTTTGAAGAAACTGGAACTACAACAATCAGGTGGTGGAGAACTTATCTCTACATGGAATCAAGCAGGAGAAACTCACAAACATACTCCATCAACCGGTTCTTCTTCAACTGCTGAAAAGTCACTCAGACCTAAGTCCTCATTCTTATCCAATTCATCATCTAATAACTCTGACTTGTCATTCGTTTCCTCATCCAGTATGACATCTATCGAGTCCATCAACTTACAAGACATAATGCAATTGGGTAAACCTACACTGACAACCAATGGAAGCAGTAACAAAATCCATCAATTATCAAACTCTTCACTGAACTTAGCTTCTGCTCCTGAATCTCCAGTGAAAACTATTTATTCCAAGAGTCATAAAAACTCATCCACAGCCTCATTACCTTTGTCCATAAGCACTACAACTCCATCGTCTTTGAAACTCACAGGACTCCCATATGGTCAATCAGTGACTAGTTTCGTATCTGAGCTCACTCCAAGTTCTCCATATACCAAGTCACCAGGATCAGCAACTTCGTTGACGTTCCCAAAGCCAATATCAAACAAGAACAAGAGTTTGAGCAGCTTGAATAACTCAAATACTGATCTTGCCAACAAGCCAAAACTCTCACTCAAAGAGAAACTGTTCAATAATCAACAAGAAATCATGGTTTTCAGCTCCCCAATGAAAATGGATATGCCTTCTACTATCTCAACTTCAAAACATTTCAAGAGATCAGGTACACCATCTGACTTGAAAGCTTTCAGAATCTCAAACTTCTTGACTATCTCCAAGTATTACCATGTCTTGATCAAGTCCAAGACTGTCAATCTTGATATCATTGTTCCTTTGTCAAACTTCAAGAAATTATCTAAGTCTAAAGTCTTATTGAACGCTTCAGATTACGGTGATTTGAAAAAGGAAAACGTCCCTGAAAGTGAAGCTTATGAATACATGATCGAGTTTACTAACAAGGATGAAGCTCAATACTTCTTCCAATTGACTGGCTTATAAACCACTCAATAACATTTTACATTCATCTCTTATGAGATACCCCCACATTTGCATTTTTCATTCATTTTATATTTGTTTTATCTATATACAATTACATAACAGCATTTTTAATCTGATGTTACATTATTTATTTTTCATCCTAATTGTTATATGCAACCAAAGCACAAGCGGCCAAGTTTCTTCTAATATCAACCTTATCGACATCGTGAGTGTCTTCAACTTCACCCCATCTTTCAGTCTGGTAAATAGTTTCTAAAGTAGCAGCTCTAGAGATTTGCTCAACGTCCAAGAGAGCATCACCGTTAGCTTCGTGATCTTCGATCTTTTGTTGTCTTATTATGAATAACCCACACATGAAAGACTTAGCTGCTAAAACTGCCTTCTCAAAAGCGACTAATTCCCAAGAATCCAATGATTCCATCCACTTCATAGCTGCTTGTCTTGTCTCTTCGGTTTGCTTATTACCTCTCAAACCATGGACATCTGCATCGATATAAGTCAATTCAACTGGCTTCTCAGAGAATTGGGAAAGGTATTCTTCAGTTGACTTGATGATTGGTCTGTACATTTCCTCTTGTGCTTTTCTCAAAGTACCTTCGTATTCCTTAGCCGGAGA
The DNA here is from genome assembly GCA_030570755.1 of Wenyingozyma methanosorbosa. NCBI lineage: Eukaryota > Fungi > Ascomycota > Pichiomycetes > Pichiales > Pichiaceae > Wenyingozyma > Wenyingozyma methanosorbosa. The sequence continues at coordinate 28,754 of JAJLWP010000014.1, forward strand.
AAAAACTAAGAGAGTGTCAGTATCAAGATATCTCAACAATTGTTCCCTTATAGAATTGTAATCACCGATCTTAGCTAGAGAATCTGAATCTTTTGAAGAATTGGCATATTGTAAGTCAATTGCTCTTGATACAACTGAAGTTAAAGGCACAACGTATGGCTTGATTTGTAATTCACGTAAGTTTTTCCACTCATTGGCTAATAAATAAGCAAGTGTCTTCTTGGACTTTGGAATGATCATGTCTTTGCCTAATGGAGTCTTTAAGGTCTTGTTGTCTAATTGAACATGGAAACCTTCATCAGTCTCTTTAACTGACACTTTCTCCCAGAATTTGGCTAAAGTTTTCTCTAATCTGTTGGTTTGTGTGAGCTCATTGGTTTCAAATGATGTCTTACCTGGTGCTTTACCGAATGCTCCTCCGCCTACGGAACTAGCGTATGATCTTGTAGCCATGGCAATGCTGACCTTGGAGACAGCATTGATTGTTCTTGCTTGTCTAGCGAAGAAGACAGCTCTGTTGGTGTTTCTCGATATTGACAACATGTTTCTTTGGTTACGAAATGCTTATTTCTACCTGGTATATATCAAATCACAAGATGTCTACGTTTTAGTAATCATTGGAATGTCTAATTACGTACTTCTCAAATGGAGATCTTTGAAAAATTGAAAAATTTAGCGAGAGAATTATCGACGCCATTTACATACAATTTACTCTTCGAATCGACCCAAAACTTCAAGTCGCTACTCGTCTACCTTTAATTTTTCAATTTTATTAAAAAATTCAAATATACATAAATAAGTTAGATAATAGAGGATGATGGTATGCTAGAGATTAAGCAGAAATTTCTTCCTGCTGCTGCTGTTGTGGTTGTTGTTGTTGTTGTGATTGTTGTTGTGCGTGTGCTTGCTGCTGTTGGTACTTTTGTGATTGGTGTCTGTTATTGTTATTGCTTTGGAAACGTTTCTTACTGTTCTTAGCAGCTTGATCAACGTTCTCCTTGACATCGTTTAAGGAAGCTTTCCAGAGACTTAACTTATTCTTGATCAATTTCCAGTTTTCAGCATCGAATTTACCTAATGATTTGACTTTGTGGATATAGAAAACTTGGTTAGTTTGAGAAATTCTACCTTCTAAGATACCTTGTTTGATACAGTCAATCAAGTAGTTTTCAATTTCGTAATCTTCGTTGATGTTCAATTCAGATGAGATCTTGGCAAATGACAATTCCTTTTTGTTGCTATCGAGTACTTCGTTGGCTAATTTAGAGATTGAGGCAATGCGTAATTTGAAAGTCAATCTGTCAACGTTGATACCGTATTTTGTGAAATCATTGGATTTTATCAATTCAAAGTATTTGACTAAGTTCAAGTCGTTGTAGGTTTCGAATAATTGACTTAATAAAGAGTCAGTGGATGATAATTGTTGGTCGATCTTTAATGTAGTCAAGTCTTCGTAGTTGGTGGTGTTTAGTGCGTTAACAGTAACACTGATTAAGTCTTTAGAGTTCAATGAGTCAACTGGTAAAGTTTCGATTATGAATTTGTAAGATTTGATAGCTTCAACTTGGTTCTCTAAGAATAATAAGTTTGCGCTTTTCATTAATATAGTCTTGATTTCATCATTAGTGGCATTGGCATTTTGTAACCAGACGTATAAGTTATCGTTCAATGGCTTGATGATTGAGTTTGTGGTAGAGATCAATTCAGGCTTGGAAGATTCAATGATTGATAAGATTGATTCAAGGATCTTGACTCTCAAGTGTTCGTCGACTGGTAATAAGTTGAAAAGGTTGGATAAGACAGAGATGACAGTGGTTGGTTTAACAGATTTCTTGTCGGTTGTATCGAAAGTGATTTCAGCTAATTTTGCTAAGACTGGAGATTGACTCAAAAATGAGACAATGTTATCATCGTTGTTGATAGATTGTAAGATATGAATGAATAAATTGTAAGTTGGTTCGAATTCCTTATCGCTTAACTTGTTCAAAGTGTCAATGGTAGAGAAAAGTTGGTCTAATAATTCATTAACATTTTGTTCTTCTTCATTGTCTTCTTTGTCCTCTATCAATTTGGAAAATTTTGATGAAAATTCACTGGATTCAGTTGCATGGTCTAATATAGCAGCATACTCTGCAATAGATTCGTTGAGAAATCTATCCAAGACAATAGTAAATGACATGGTGTAAGTTTCTTGCTAGTTACTGTAATGTTATAACCAAGCTAAGTATATGCTTCAACCTAGAATCATCCACTCAAGTATATACCTCTTAACCTCTCCTTTATCACCACCATCACCAAAATTCACCAAAAAAATTTTCAAAATATGAGAAAGTCGTGAAATAAACAAAATAATTTCTCAGATTTTTTAAAAATAGACTCAGTTACCCGCTTGTGTTATGTGGATTACATGGTATAAGACTAGTACTATCTACTGGTTGATTGTGATAAGAAGTGTACAGTGAGTAGTATAGTCAAGGGTAAAGAGCATCGATATGACAGAAACAGAATTATTGCCAAGTGCGAGTTATGAGTCGCCAGATTTGACAAAAGAGTTCAAGATAGATCCAAGTGCTGTGCATACCACTAACGGTAAGACAACTGGACCAAGTGAGTTTGTGAAGGTTGACAAAGACAGACCAAGCGAGCACAATAAAGACATGAGAGTAGGCAGACTGAGGGCTTACTTGACCACTTTACAAGATGACGTCAATGAGTTCCTGACGAATAGAATGAATAACAGCAATTCTGTTGGTAAATCAGATGAGGTAGATGAAAAAGATATCGAGAGAAGAATACTGGATGATGGTGTAGATGAAGATGATGAAGATGATGAGTAGAGTACTAGCCATGCCTCTTCAACATTCTCATGACATATTCGCCCCATGACTAGTCCCGCCCTAAGCATTCAGCCCATAAGACTACCATTAGCATCGCATTTCCCCTATTAAGTACAATACATCCGTACACGTAAATCTGTATAATAAGAAAATAAACTCCATATACGAAACATAATTAATAATCCTACTTGTATAATAACATTGGGTTTTTGTTCTATAAAAGCATAGAACTAGCTACATTAGTGCCAATGTATTGTAATATTAGACACACAATTGCCAAGAGGAATCTGCTTATCACGCTTAGGTATAGGTTTTTCTCCACAATTCCTAAGTCAGGTATAATAAACTTGAAAAACTCAAAATCACTAATTTCTGTAAAGGGTAAAGACGCAACAAAGTTCCTCAATGGATTGATCACATCGAAATTGTTGCCTACATTTGTGAAAAAGAATCAATACACAATAACACCACAGGACGAACGCGAGGCATTATTGGTACGAGAGCAATTGAGCTTGGATGAAAATGAAATAACTGACTCGAATTGGGGTATTTTGCACGAAAATCTAGACATAGATGATTATATCGATGAAGATCATGTGGAAGAAGATCGTATGGAAAGATTTGGTGAAAAGAAGTACGGTATAAGGAGAGACGGTATTTATAGCATGTTTCTGAATTCTAAAGGAAGAGTCTTGTCTGAAACATTTATATATCCTCTACCATTCAAAATTAGTGATCCAAGTGAGTTAAAAGTGCCGGGATACCTCATTGAAATCCCTACTAAAAAATTGAACTCTTTGTTCATGATGTTACAATTCCATAAGTTGTCTTCTAAAGTGGAGATAAAGAAGATTGACAGTACGACTACTGACAACTGGTACTATTGGAATAACTCTGAGGATTATGATTTCTTTTTGAATGAGTTGCGTCACAATTACCTCATCAATGATATATCGAATAGTCCACAAACAGCGTTATCCCTTGCTGAGGAGTTAATGAACAACGGCGGCCTATTTTCAAAAGATTTGAAGCTGCTGGGCTTTACCTTTGATGATAGGACACCAAATTTTGGTATCAAGTTTGTAACAGAGGGACAAACCGATGATGTGAATTCACTTTTGGACAAATCTTTCATTGAGAAATTTGAGAAAGATGGCAAAATAACAGAGTACACTAATGAAGTTTACGATGCAAGAAGAATAACTGAAGGTATATCGGAAATCACAGATTTCAAAGAGAATACAGAGACCTTGCCATTTGAAAACAATTTGGATTACATGCGTGGTATATCATACGATAAAGGTTGTTATACGGGACAAGAATTAACAATCAGAACATATGTCAATGGTGTTATCAGAAAAAGAATAATGCCAGTTCAGTTTTTCCCCATTGATGATGTCGATGCGATCAGTGATGAGATAGTCTATAATAAAGACGATATGGTTGTTGATCTTCTCAAACCATTAACTGTAGAAGAGTTGGAGGTTATCAAGCCAGTGCAGGCTGAGTCTGAGTCTCCGGCTGATTTGGAACCAGCAGCTGAAACAGCAGCTTCAACATCTTCTTCGCCATTCGGTAAATCAGAGAAACCTATAAAGTCAAGACGTGCAAGATCTAATGTGGTCGGTAAGATTATCAAAATACAAGGTAATGTAGGATTAGCATTAGTATATGACAAGCATATCAGTGACGATAATTCCGTGGGCAACAATGAATTTTTACTTTCTACACCCAAGGGCAAAGTCAATATTGGAGTTAAAGTATATATCCCTAGCTTTATGACGTGAGTGTTCTCGGGAGACTTACACAAGGAGTGAATTGTTTTTAATTCAAGCTAGAAAATTATAGCTTGATGATCCATGAGAATCATCTAGCTTCTATATATATATATGCATGAAGTACATAATGAATAAATAATGTTGTAAATAAATATGAAATATGAAAGGCAGCGGCTGATTTTATAATGTACAAATAGTGAATTAAATTGAATGAAGTTGAAAGAACTGGGCCTATGCTACCTCTGCTAATTCTCTGGATCTTTCTCTACTTTACTTCTCAAGTAATCGGGCACCTCTATTCCCTTTTCCTCTGCCAATCGTATAAGTTCTTCGTTTTGTGACCTCAGACCCTTGATATATTCACTCGCTGTCGGTATGAAAAAAAGCGTAATTAGTTAGTAAGATATGAAACTCGAAAATACAAAAAGATGATATAAACCCCAATAATCACTTACATTTCGTCAGTATGAGCAACTCTGATCTATTTTCATTGGCTTTCAAATTTGGCACAAGTTTGACTAATTGGTCGAATGTGGATCTTATCTGTTCTCTACGTCTATGCTCACTCTCAATATGATTCCGTTTTTTCTCCTCCAAAGACAGTGTGGACTCTCTCTTGGCTTTTGTCGTTGTTGTTGTGCTTGATGATTTCGTGCTTGCCGCTGGCGGTACCGAGGAGTTGTTCTCACTGTTATTTCCAGCGCTAGTATTCTGGTCTATTTCCTCCACTCCGGAGTCCTTGGCTTTGCTCTTCTCATTGCTTTTGTTCTCTATATTCTCAGAGCTCACAGATGTTGCCACTCCATCTGTACCTGATCCGCTATCCACTGTGTTTATAGACATAGCCAATTGAACTGAAAAACTCTCGTAAGTTACTTCTCACTTGTGCAGTATATGAAATTCCACATGTAAAATAAATCTGCCCTGTCAAATAGAGCTTAAATTATCATATGCTAGAAAACGCAGGAGCTGAAAATAGAAAAAAACAGAAATTTATACGAGTGGGTCGATCGGCCTGATGATCAAGTCGATTTTCAAGACATGTGCAATGGGTGAGTGTTTGGGATCTACAAGGCTTTTGTTTAAGCGTGTTAGAGTGTATCTTTATGGTATGTGTATAGCTAGCTACTCTTCACAAGCAATTGTACATTATCTGTGAGGTATAGAGATAGACGATTGACGGATTCAAGTTGATACCCAAGATTATAGTCTACATCACTGTACTTAAATAAGCTCAAAAATGGCACTACTTCATAACAGGAGCTGGCTTACGAGTGTACCACCTGTAACGTTAGTCTACTGTATTTTCTATATTTTCATGAGTCTCTTAACACTCTATGTCAGATACCAATCTTACCATCATCTAAATTCAGATCCTGAACATCAACAGGACAAGCAAGGTAATGAAATAATCCCCTTCAGTCATGTTATTGTCCCATCATTACAACTGGTTCCATCACAGTGTTTACTCAATATCTGGGTCTTATTCACAAGCACATTCGTAGAGACATCTATGATTAGATTCATAATCGGGTTTGTAATATTGTTCATGGGTACCAAGTATTGTGAAAGGATGTGGAATTACAGTGAAGCATTAGGTACAAATACTAAAATTTTTTCAAAGACAATTACATTCGTGTCCATTGTCGGAATACTCACAAATTTGACAAGCGTCTTGATCAAGTTTGTAGTGGATATAATAACTGATGACATTGAAGATATGACAATTCCTCTGAATCATGGTATTTTCTCAATTTTTATGGGATTCATCGTTGTCTTGAAACAATTAGTACCTGAGCATAACATCAAATTACTCAAGGGTATGTTCCACATACGATTACGTCAATTACCATTCTTGATCTTGATCCTCACCTTGGTTATCTCACTGATAAGACACTCAATTACCCCAATCATACCGATTTACAACAGTTTTTACATCTCTTGGTTCTACTTACGTTATTATCAACCAAACTCTATCTCTGATATACTACCAGTGGCTGAATCTAACAGTACCTCCACAACGTCTTCAGTTCCTGAATCGATAGTGTACGGTGATGCATCAGATACATTTGCATTCATTCAATTCTTCCCTGAAGCACTGCACAAATTTATCAAACCAGTCTGTAGAATGTTCTATCATTCCTCAGTGAAAATCAAGTTAATTAAAGGTTTCAACGATGATGATATTGAGACGAGTAATTTGAGAACAATCAAGCGTTTGAATACTTCAAATACAGGACATACTCCAGGTAGTGTTGGTAGTATCAGTAAAGATGTCGCTGATCGTAGAAGACAGGCTGCATTGAAATTACTCGAACAAAACACATCAAAGAATCAACCAAAGACTACCACTACTGCAAATACAACTACATCTACAAGTTGAATTGTACAAGTCCTTTATGAAAAATTTCATACAAATGTATATTAATTATATTAACTTTGGTTTTTAATTCTATTGTATATTCAAATATTATATTTTATACAACCTATTTATTCGTCGCCTGTGCATCTTTCTTCCAGTAGTGATCTAAGATCATCTCACATGTATTATGTTCACTACAACCTTTGAAATTCACCACGAGATCACCATCTTGATAGAAGTACATATCATCTGAGTCTGTCTCGGCAACTGCATCCTCACCTGACTCCAATGTAGCCTTGGAATTACCTGTATGGTCTTTATTAGAATGTAAGGAACAGATGGTTCTACCAGGTACTAAAGCGGTTTTACTCAATAGTACAGGATGCCATTGTAAGATATGAGCCAATGCTGAGTCTTCGTAGTTTTGGAAAGATGAGTATTTCCTAAAGAGTGGATCTTGCCAGAACTCCAATAACCCACGTCCGTAGATATCATTCTTGATTATGAATGAATCTGTATTAATACCTGTCTTAGTCTGTGTTAAAATTAGGGAAACTTCTTCAGGGCTGTTCTTCTTGTATGTCTTAATGAACCCATTTGGGAGGACAATAGGTTGGTCTCTGAGCATTACTGGTCCCAACGATTCAGGCTCGAGTAAGTATGGGATAAGAGCAATGTCTTTTCTTGTAATGTATGTTGATTCATCTAAGTACCAGAAATATTTGGAGTTTGGAAATGCATGAATTGCAGCTCTTAGTATGAATAACTTAGCCCATTTTTTATTATTCTTGTATTCTTGCAAAGTTGGGTAAAATTCTTGTATCCAACGAATATAAACACCGTAGTTTTTATTATTGTTGGCATAATCTACTCTATTCTGTGCTATCTTTGTCAAATGGCTCAATTCGAATTTCTCAAAATCTAAGCCTGTGACAATGACAACTTCAGGAGACTCTTTATCGTTATTTCTATATATTTTCAAACCTGTCTCTTTAAATGATTTTTTAGCTTGGTCTAATGGGTTCTTAGATTCTTCAATTGATTCAATTTTCTCTTTAATTTCATTATTATCGTCAATAGAGTTCATCAACTCATCATCGTCATCATACACGTATACGAACTCATTTGGATTAGTTGGGTTCTTCTTACGTTTGAACAGTTTATTTAATGTGAGTTCTCTTAATAACGGAGCATGTTCAATTGGTGGGAAGATATAATTTGACGAGATTGGAATCTCGTTCTTGTATATACCGTGATTCTCTTGCAATTTCGCTAAGGCATCTTTATTAATCAAATGGTTAAAATTCTTGATTCTACCACCGCTGTTTCTCTCAGAGAGTAATCTTAAATCTATATTGCTTCCAGAACCACTACCACTACCTGGATTTCTATGTATATCGGGTAATACAAACAGATTCTCACCAAATGATCCCAGAAATGGTAAGAAGTTAATACCAAGTAATTGACATGTAAGTAAATTGAAGAAAAAAGTGTATATTATAAAAGTGAATATTTGTCTCTTAGTATATGATCTCAATTTCCTTTGAAACGTTACAGGACTGGGTAATAATGAAGAACTTGATCCTCTTCCTTTCGGACGTAGATCATGCTTCTTAGGTATCCCCAAATGCATGTTGTGTGTTGTAGTATGTGAAATGCAAGTAAGTGATTAGATAGTAATCAGCTTCTATGTAGGTACCTCCCTGATAAATGCTATATTTAAACATTCTTCTAAATCTCCTTCCCTCTCTCTGTCTGTCTGTTTCACTTCTGTGAGATTCATTGTTGATTATGTAATAATGGGTTAAAAATATTACGTAATCACTTGATAGATATGAGAGCACACACGAATTTATTCAGAAGATTTAAGTTGAAGAGTTGGTTGATAAAGTGATCTATGGAGTTGTAGTTTGTGATAGATAGAGAATAGTTGAACTACACATAACAAGATGTCGATCCCACAAGAAGCTTTACAAAAAGTGAGTATACTCATGAGCGAGAAAGACGAATTGAAGACCGTCGTACTAACTTAATTTCAATGATTTCAGATACTGGTTGAGATGGAAACTCAATTGCAAAGACAGCAGTCTGAGTTAAACATGGTCAACGTGAACCTAAACAAATTACAAAGAAACTCAAATATCTTAGAGTTGTCAAATGAAGAGATTAAGAACAGTGGTGTTGATAAAGTATGGGAAGGTACAGGAAAGATGTTTCTCAAGAAAGATAGCTCATCATACATTAATGATTTAGATAAACAGAGGAGAGAAAGTAATGAGCAAATTATAGCATTGAAGAAGAAGAAAGATTACTTGACAACTTCTATCACTACGACGATTGATAATTTGAATAAGATATTAAAGCGTGAGAATTGAAATAGAATCATTTATATATGTATGTATATAATTATACAGCAGAATAACCGCCTCTTGATGTAGAGCCACTAATACCATTATTACTATTACTGAATTTATTGAAGATTTCTTTGAGAAATTCAGGTAATCTTGACACAGTATCGATAATTGAGTCAATTAATTCATTTAAGAATTCATTACCGCCTCCAATTCTACTTGAATTTATCCATGAACCGCCAATTATATAACTTGCGAATAGTAATACAATAAGAATGAAAATCCAAGTGAAGAACCCCCAATTCTTAGAATCATCTTTTTCTTTGTTGTCTTTGTTGTCTCCATCATGTGAGTTTGAAGTCTTACAAGCATGAGAGGATTCCCATTCGAATGATAAAGTCTTATAATTCCATTTTTTTAAAGTAAGACCATCAAGATTCTCTTCTTTACCACAGATAAACTTAATTTCTGCATCTATTGTATTATCAGCCCAATTAGAACCTGTAAGTTCGATTAATAATGCTTGATCTTCTTCTGAGTTGACTGTTATTTTCGGATACATTTTATTTGAGAATGAGAATTCTTCAGTTAAGATTGGTTGATTATCATTCAAATTTGGTATTGTTAAATGAGTCAACCCACAAATTTGTGAATCTTTAGCACAATCAGATTCAATTTCATCTATACTCTTATGATTATATTCACTCTTATCATTTGGGTCATAGATATTAATTAAAAATGTAGTATTTTTCTTTGATGGTGGAGTATCTAATAATTCTTCAATTTTATGTATTCCGATAAGTTTGTTTAAGTTTGCGTAGTCCTGTTTAAGAGGTGAAATTGATAAATCAATTGAGTATACAAATGATGAGAATGCTATTAGAACAATGTTTATTATAAGTGGTATATTGGCTAGCATGATTGTGTAATGTGTAATATGTAATGATTTGTATAGTAATTGAGGTAATTAAGAAATGTAATACTAATACTTATCGTACGTAGTATACCAATATGCAATATGCTAAAGTACGTACCTGTTTCTCTCCCTCATACAAAAATCTATGCGCTGTAAATATCGGCACAACCGCAATGCCATAGATTGATTATGTAATATTATTGTCACATGTCACTTAAATTCGTGTAGGGATGTTCTTTTCTTTCTCTCCCCTGTTATAATAAGTCACGTGGATTGAAATCTAAGAAAGTCAAAAAATCTTTTCACTTAGAGGGTTTATCACGTGATGATACAAATTACTGATGACAAACCCTCGTGAGAAAAATAAAAAAAAATCAAAAAAAATTTAAAAATATCCAACAGTGTATGTAACCCTCCCACCGGATTACTAACATAACATAAGATAATCCTCTCCCCTCATAATACAATACTACAATAGCTAATCCCATACTAAACAAATAAACACCTCACCCCTCTACCATTAATTTTCTTCTCTAAATAAAAATTTCAATTCTCTAAATTTTTTTTTTCTCGCTCATTGTGCGTGCAAAGCCATTGCCAATGCACACACATAGTAACTAAGGATTCTCATCATAGGGGAAAAAGGTTTCACTTTCACTTTCACTTTACACTCTTAGAATTTTCAGTAAAACCTTTATATTATTACTGATTATAAATTTTTATTTTATTCGAATATACCTCTTTTTAAATCTTATATATCTTAAGATAACTATCATAACACATATAAAAAGAAATGGCTCGTTACGCTGCAACTTCTTCAAACCCAGCTAAATCAGCTTCTGCTCGTGGTTCTTACTTAAGAGTTTCTTATAAGAATACTAGAGAAACTGCTCAAGCTATCAATGGTTGGAAATTACAAAAAGCTAAAACTTATTTAGAACAAGTTTCAAACCATGAAAGAGCTATCCCATTTAGAAGATTTAATGGTTCCATTGGTCGTACCGCTCAAGGTAAAGAATTTGGTGTTACTAAAGCTAGATGGCCTGCAAAATCTGTTAAATTTGTTCAAGATTTATTAAAGAATGCTGAAGCTAATGCTGATGTATGTATTGATTTTCAATTATGATTAAGAGTATATCAGATGAGAGAAGACTAGTGCATTTGAATGTTCATTTACAAATCAAAGAGAGAAGATTTGAGACAAGAAATAAATACGATTTACGGGTTACTTTTATAAACAACGATCTGAAGTATTCAATATGACTTATGCAAATGAAAAATATCATATAAACAACAAATAACACAGCAAATATTCCATTATACAACTCACTATCATATACTCTTATTACAAAACTATCAAGTTCCATTTAACTCAAACAAATACTAACATTAAAAAAAAAATTTTTTTCTTAATATAGGCCAAGGGATTAGACACCTCAAAATTAATCATTTCTCACATCCAAGTTAACCAAGCTCCAAAAATGAGAAGAAGAACTTTCAGAGCTCATGGTAGAATTAACGCTTATCAATCATCTCCATCTCATATTGAATTAATCTTAACTGAAGAAGATGATGTTGTTGAAAAAGCTAAAGAAGATAAAAAAGTTAGATTAAACAATCGTCAAAAGGGTAGATTATTATCTCAAAAGAGATTAACTGCTGCTTAAATATATATCACTTTTAAAAAAAAAATGAAATATAAACCTTTTACAATAATATAATATATTAATTATAATTATTTTTACAAGAGTTGGATCAAAAACTGTTGTTATTTGAATATATGGAGGGAATAATAAGTTGAGGAAGGGAATGAGTTAGTTAGTATTATTACTTCAAAAGGTACTTTATTATGAAAACAGGGAAAGAAACTTTTCAAATGATATAAACAAGCAAAAAGCTTGTTTGTTTTCCCGTTTTTTATTACCTATATATGAAGTTACTTACTTACTTACTTACTTACTTACTTAACTTAACTTATTCTACTTACCATACTTAATTGTAATCATGTAAAAAATTACTATGAAGAAGTGGGATTTTCCTATCATATATCTCTTCTTTTAGTTGTCATTTCATTATCATTATCATTATCATCTAGTTCTCTTTTCTTAGACTTTGAAGACCAGCTCATGTCTTTCTCGGCTTCGTTAAACCCGTGACCATTCTTAGCAAAGTCATGTAATGTATCATACTTGTAAAGAAAAGACTCTTTATACTCTAACTCTCGTATATTAACATCGAACATTATGAAATTTATCAAATCCTGATTCTTAGAGTTCTTCCATAGGTTTATAAAAACATTGAAAAACTCACTCACTTTTATCATATTGTTGGAGAAGTAATCACTTTCTTTTATCATTAACACTTTTTCTAATCTAGGAGATAACGTTATTATTAGTTCATTAAGGTGGTATCTACTGTCAGGTTTCGGTATTAGGTTATGAGTCTCCATGAACTGTCTTATGAATTTGAAGAAATCAGTGAATGTGAAAGACTCTATATCCTCTGGTTTCTCTATTAGACACTCTATCGATTCATCATTTTCTTCTATCTCTAATCCACTGTGTTTTCCATCTGTCTTGAATAACTTATGTATACCTCCTGAGCCTAGATTTACATAAACCGGAAGCTCATCTATAGTATTCTGAGAGAGGTCTTTAGTTTGTTCTTCATTAGAAACTTCTTCTACCAACTCTTCGCCTATTAACTCTTCTTCGTCGCTCTTGTTCCCCTCCTCTTTCTTATCCTCCCCAAATGAACTGTAAAGCTTAAGTTCTTCATCGCTGTCAAATTGCAAATCAGATTCATCTAATTCCTCTTCTTCCTCTTCCCCTTTCTGTACTTCCTCTTTATCTTTATCTTCTATCTCATCTGATATCTTACTCTCGTGGAATTTTTCTTTCTCTTCCTCTTCCTCTTCCTCTTCCTCGGACTCATCCCATGATAACAGTTCTTCCTGTTTTTCTAAATCTACTGTTTTGTCCACATGCTCTACTTCTTTCCCCTCATTATCATCCTTGACTTCTTCCTCCTTCTTATCAAACAATATTCCCTCCTCATCTTCATCTAACTCACTTAATCCTGAAAACTCCCCTGTTGCCAATTGATAAGTTGATGCAGTTAATGTATTCAATGTGTTTCCTGTCTTAACCTTTGCTGATTCCGGCATTGCTTCCAGTAATGATCCTGTAGGAGACGATAACTCCTCTGTGTTGATACTCATTGTCTTGTCTTGTCTTGTCTTGTGTCTGTATATCCCCTCGATATTCTTAGTTTCTCAATGGAGCCCTCGGTATACCATACACAATAATTAGTAATCAGAAACTAAACACGTACCTTATCCTCTGATATATTACTAACCTCTAGCAATTGTAACTATAGTATATTCAAGCAAGAATGTAATGTATGGGGTAAGTCTAAAATAACGGTTAATAAAAATACAAGAGGTTGTAAGGCTCTGCGTGTATGAGAAATGAAAAAAATAAAATTGAGAGCCAAAAGTGGCAATTGCGCAGTTTATGACATTCTCTTGTGTTTTACTAGACACTCAAGTTTTCTGTACATTTTCTTAAACTCTGTAAGGCAACAAGAACTTCATCTTCTCTATTTACAGCAAGCTGTTAGTGTTAGTTAAACTAAAGTATACTTGTATAAAGTGGTTAGAAGCCTTCATAATGAATTTTCTTGATACCCTTGATAAAGAATTAGAAGATTTACAAGGTTTGTATTTAACAAATTTAAATTTCTTAAATTAAGTTTTTAAGTCCTCTTTGTATTATTCAGAAAGACTAATACATAAGTATTCATTAAGATATAAAAATTACTAATATACCTTATAAAACAGACGACCGTTCGTATAATGCTACTTTTGAAAGCGTGCAGGATGTTTCGTACGATAAAGATTTTGAAAGTACTAGGCTGAGCCTAAAATATAATGATAACAATGGCTTCAATAACTATGCTCCACCAAGAAACATATACCATGCTATACAAAATGAACCCCAAAAGTTACCAAAGACGGTTTTACCACCTCGATTTAACAGTATCTTTAAATTTCAATATTTCAACAAAATGCAATCGATGTCATTCGATGCCTTGTATAATTCCGATCACAACTGTGTGGTCTCATCACCTACTGGTTCAGGTAAGACTGTCTTGTTCGAATTAGCGATAATCAAATTGCTCTTGGAACGTGAGAAAGATGTGCATAATAAGTTAAGAAATGCAAAGATTTTGTACATGGCACCGACTAAAGCACTATGTACTGAAAGGTACCAGGATTGGCAATCCAAGTTCACAAGTCTTGGTCTGAGCGTGGGTTTACTTACAAGTGATACAGGACTCCTGGAGACAGATAGCGTCAAGAAATCTGACCTTATTATATGCACACCTGAGAAATGGGATGCGTTATCAAGAAGATGGTTCGATTACTCAAGATTATTTGAGTTGGTGAAATTGCTTTTAGTTGATGAAATACATACTTTGAGAGAGAAAAGAGGTACTGTATTAGAAGTAGTTATAACCAGAATGAAAACAATGTCTGAAGATTTGAGAATCGTGGCACTTTCTGCAACAATACCAAACGTAGAGGATATCTCTAAGTGGTTGAGAAAGAGGAGAAGTGACGCCCATGCAACGACTTTGGTTTTCAATGAAGAGTTCAGATCAGTGAAGCTAGATAAAACGGTATATGGCTATAAAACTGGCGGCAGTGCAACTAATACTTTCCAGTTTGATGGCTATCTGAACAACAAACTAATTGATGTCTTGAAGTTACATTCAAAGCAAAAACCAGTACTTATTTTCTGTCCTACAAGAAACAGTTGTATTTCAACAGCAAAATTCCTTTCTCCATATATGAGAGACATCTTTAGCAATTCAAATTGGGGTAACTTAAATAACCGTGACTTTGGCAATAAAGAGTTGAGATCTCTCGTTCAGAACAAAGTAGCTTATCATCATGCTGGATTGTCATATAATGAGCGTAAAATAATTGAAGAAGATTTTAAGAATGGGAACATCAAAGTATTATGCTCTACGTCAACATTAGCAATGGGCGTTAACTTACCCGCGTATTGTGTTGTTATTAAAGGAACAAAAGCATGGAGTAATGGTGGTATTTTTGATGAATATGCACAGATAGATATCTTGCAGATGATCGGTAGAGCTGGAAGACCACAATTTGAAACTGAAGGTTGTGTAGTGATAATGACTGATAGTTATAACAAACAAAAATATGAACGGTTAGTTCAAGGTACAGAGAAATTGGAAAGTTCTTTACACATTCACTTACCTGAAAACATTGCCGCTGAAATCTCCCTTGGTACTATCACTTCTGTTGAAACCGCATTGGGTTGGTTGAAGTCGACTTTTTTCTATCAGAGGTATCTGAAGAATCCCACTGCGTACCCGGAAGTCATAGCTAAGATAAGTAATACCGATTCTTCAATTTCCAAAGAAAGAGGACTTCAGTACATTGATTTTGAGATGAGACTACTTAAGTTTGTCGAAGCTATAATCAACAATCTGATTGAAGAGGGTTTTGTGGTACTGGAAGATAACACTTATAAATGTACACAATTCGGATTTGCACTATGCAAGCATTATGTCTTGATGGAGACAGTTAAACATTTCATCAAAGCCAAACCTGAAAACTCATTACAAGAAGTGTTAGAACTTTTGAGCAAATCTGAAGAGTTCAAGGAAATAAGATTGAAGTATCAGGAGCGAAAACTCTACAGAGAAATCAACAAATCTCCTATGATTAGATTTGAAAGTACCAATAAGAAAATAGATACTGATGCAGACAAGGTATCATTGCTTATTCAATATGAACTGGGAGGTTTATCTTTCCCTGTTTACCAGGGAGCATTGAAGCTTCACACAGTCTTCCTTTCTGATAGATTGTATGTCTTCAAACAATCGCCCAGGATACTGAAAGCTGCAGTTGATGTTTTTGTTGAGAAGAAAGACCTGAAGTCTTTGACAAGTACATTGCAATTGTATAGGTGTATGTCAGGAAAATGTTGGGAAAACTCACCTATGGTGCTGAGACAATTGGAAGATATAGGACTTGCGTATGTAAGAAAGTTCGCAAATCAAAATGTAGACTCACTTGAAAAACTAAGAAACTTACCAAGGGATAAGATTGAGTATTACCTTGGGTTAAGACCAGGAGCAGGAAATAAAATAATGATGAGCGCTTCAAAACTTCCAAAGCTGTATATGAAGCTTGAGTATGTCTCGCATAATATACAGAAAACCGATGCTTATAAACTTTATGCAAAAGTAACTGTATCGATTGAGATCGGGGTAATAAATCAGGAGGAAGCGTCATATAAATGGAATGGTGCATATACGTTTGTGAATATAGTCACTGGGGTCGAGAGTCAAAATCAAAGTAAGTTGTCAGACTTTAGGAGAATATCTTTGAAGAAGCTGAAGGAGTCCAGTAAGAGATTCAATTTGGAAGTGGAAGTGTATCATTCGAACGAGTGCATTGTTTCACACTTGAACTGTGACGAGTTAGCAGGATTGGGAAACATGAAGACCTTGCCAATATCGGAGTTACCAAATGCTGGAAATCTGGCTAAGTTGCTACCTGCTGTCAAGATAGTATCAAAGGAAAACGAATCTACGCCCATCAAACAACAGTCATCCAAGCTTAATATGTCTCCTACTTTCACAAAAGTCAATACTATCAACAAGACACAAGAGAGTAAAATCGATGATGACAATGATGATTTTGACAGCTCAGATGGGGACTTAAATGAGCTTGAGGATATTCTCAGCGGTAAGAAGGCACTACCTGTTCCTCCAAATAAAACCACACCTGTTACTACAGTGAGTGCCAACAACCAGGCTGCGAATACCATAGAACAACCAGATGACACATTCACTAGAACACACATTCCACTTGGAGAAGGTGTCTTCGAGTGCAATCATAGTTGCAAGGATAAAACCAAATGTCGACATATGTGTTGCAAAGAGGGAGTCACCAAAAAAAGGAATACCGGTCATAATGGTTGTAATCATCCATGCAAGGATAAGTCAAAATGTAGACATCTTTGCTGTCGTGAAACTTTGGAATTTCTTGCAAAACAAAAAGAAAGCGCAATACGCATAGCTGATCAAAGTGATGATACCAAAGAGGCAAAACCCACCATACCAGAGATTAAACCCGAGACGCCCAAATATCTTACTCATTTGACTCCTGATACAGGAACGACACAAAAGAGTGATAAAATGCAAAATTCCATTCCAGCTATACAAGAAAGTAAAGAAGATGTTACTCAAACACACGATTCATCAAAGTCCAGCGGTCGAGTCAAGCTGAACACCAGAAAAAGACTTCTTGACTCAAGTGATATTGATACAGATACAGAAGATAATAAATTATCTGATGAGAAACAGCCAAAGAAGAGAAAGGATTTTGCTGTTTTTGGAATTGAGGACACCATCGACAAGAGTCTCGAGGATCTTTTGGATGAACTGTTTAATGGCAAACCCCATAAGCTTGAAAAACGTCCGTATAAACATAAGGCATTATTTGTTGATTCAAGTAATTATTTGAATACGAGTAGTGTTGAAACTTCGGCGCTTACGAAACAGTCCGACGAGACATCCATATCAACCAATCCTGTCTCAAGCCATCCTCCTGTCAGAGAGAAATCGCCGACCCACAACAGTATCACACAAAACCCAGCTAATCACATTGCTATAGAACCAACCATCGAGCATAAAAGCATTTTTATTGATTCGTCAACAGAAGAGAAGATGATATATAGGCATGAATCTCCTAGTCCAGATCTATCTATCTCTTATGAGCCAGATACAGAGATTCTCAATATATTAGGATCAGATATTGAGATTGTGTAATTCAATAGCAAATTATAAGTATTTCATAGCAACCATTTGTAGATGATCTTTGGGTATAGCCATGTGTCTATCATCTATGCTCAAAAACTCGATTTTACCCTCTGTGTATAAAGTCTTAAGACCTAGAGTGTCATATCTGAACGACTCAGTTTGATCGAATGGGACCAGTTCGCCTGAGTTGGGATCAACATCGTAAAACCAGGTAGATTCTTTTGGTGCTACCATATCATCTTGATCAAACATGACCATGACTAGCCTGTTCAACTTTATGAGGTTTTGTTTATAGCTTTCTTCAGCTACATACTCGTTGTTCACAAACACCAAAAAATTTGAATTCATCAGGTAGTTGTCCCAATCTTGAGTATCACGGAAATACTGTGCTTGCACAACACTATGCTGAATCTCCGTATGCCATACTTGCCTTTTCAGCAACTCATTTCTTCTCTTGCACAACCAATCGGATTCTGAATTGCATGGGGGTAAGTCATTGACTCCATTATGAGGAGATCCATAGGTGATAAGATTGTGCATACTGAGTTCATCTCCACAGACTTCCATCATGGCACGTAAGAATAGACCACCTTGAGAGAATCCAATTGCATTGAAACCATTTCTCAGTTCAGATTTTGAGCTCAAGTCATCACATACAAATTGAATTTGTTCATTAAGGTCCCCTAATATAGAAGCCCTTTGGTCCAATTTATCATCCTCATTTAGGCGAATAGCGTATATGTCTAAGTCAGGTATAATTTCATGTATTATGGATTGTACTTCTTGCATCGAGGATGAGTTGTACGAGTCTCCCATACCATGCCATATCACTAATGGTAGATGAGCTTCGGTACTGATAACGGTTTCTGTTATCTCTGTAGGCTCTATACTGGTATGAGTGATATATGGGATCTGTGAAGACATCACTAACATGAAGTCTCTCAGTATGTTAAATATGTACATCGTGGATTGATCGTGCTATATATTGCTTGATAATTGAGTGTGGTTGGGCTGATATAAGATAAACTCATTTATGCCTTCTCCGTAACCTTATCTAAGCTCTCTTATTTTCAAGGCTGTCAAATAATTTCTATTCATTTTTTGTTTTCCTAATTGAGTTAGTCTGAAAAAAAAAAAAAATTTTTTTTGTATGTAAGATTAGTTAAAGATTTATAACTACTTTACTATCTTCAACAGCATTTATAACAGGTACACTGCTCAGACAAACGCCAAAGCACCATGTCAGCACAATTCAAACTTGACAAAGACGTTAGGTCACAAGCAGCAAAGTCGTATACGGCTTTACAGGCCTACGCTAAGACTCATAGTAAGTCCGCAGATGGCTCACCTCAACGTGAACCTGTTCATCTTATAATGAATACCGTATCACCAACTTCGAAATTGAAAACCAAAGAGACAATTCCTAGAATAATGTAAGTATTAATTGAATTTGACAGCACCATTGCAATCTCCAAGCAAATTTACTAACATAAAGTTCAACAGACCCGTCCCACACAAACTCAATAAATTAAGATCGAGCACAATATTACTAGTTACAAAGGACCCCTCTGCACCATACAGAGAGAAACTTACTGCTAAAGGATCACCAACAGAAGATGTATTTGCACAGATTATCAGTATTAAGAAGTTGAAAAGTATATGCTCCAATTCCAAAGGTGCTCAAAAGCTTTATCATGAATACGATGCGATTTTAGTAGATGATACAGCTTATCATTTGATGCCTTCTGTACTTGGTATTACCTTCTATAAGAATAAGAAGAAGTTACCTTTCAAAATTGCATTCAGTAGAGAAGAGAAGAAGTCAAGAAGGGAGATGATTGAGTTAAAAGCGAAGAAGTTAGACAAGGTAGAGATACGATGTGATCCAGAATATATACTCTTGCAAGCAAGAAACATAATACGTAATACACACTATGTGCCTTCAATTGGTTCTTGTATTTCTATAATGGTTGGGTACACTGATTTCAAAGAGAGTGAAATTGTGGAGAATATTGAGCAAGTAGTACAATTCTTACTTACACAAAAGACGCCAATCAGTGAGAAGAGTAGCAAATTGGGTTTGATAATACCAGAAGGCGTTGAAGGTATAACGGACATGCATATCAAGACAACTGACAGTATCAGTCTTCCTGTACTGGAAAAGAAATAGTTTGTATATAATCTAGGAGCGTAAGCGTGTAATTATATTTATAGATCCCCACATAAAAGCTGATATACACTAACACCAGATACAGCGCTAATGAAAATCGTGCAAATTCTACTCATAATACTACACAAACACACACAAATACCCTATTTAACCCACAAACACTCACACATAACACTTACCACGACTAGGTACTAACTTCACGCGCAAAAATGCAAAATTACGAAAATCTTTGAACCTCACCGCGCAAATTCTTTGGGCTGAATAGGAGATGCACAGTAATGCGACAGTTTGTTGCATATTTTACCGCGAACAATTACAAAATCGTGCGATGAATTGAATAAAATAAATTACCGCGAAAAACATATTCATCGCCATGTAAAATTTAATCAGCACCGCTTAAGACCCCAGCCTTGTTGAAAAGCATTTCTGCAAGAAAATTTAAATAATGTCCTCGAGCGTACCTTGGCGTAATAATTTATTCTGATAACAGATTTTATGGTATAGTTGTTCCACAACTTCATGTAGATAAGGTGAATCAAGAGTCTTACCTAGCCAAGAGCGTGATAATTCATTGATATTTCGAATAGGAGTATATATATCCACAATTGATTTACTATCTTTACACTCCCCCTTTTATTTCGAGCCGAAACTTCAATACTAGGGTTTAAAAAAGTTTAAGGGAAACCCAATCAAAATGAAGTTGTTTCTGACACCCATATTGGCAGTGATACTAGCTATTATAGTACAATCATCCCTAAACTATGACCCAGTCAAGATACGAACGGATGTGAGCTTAAAAGAGTACTATGAAGATGCGTTGAATATACGGCTTGAGAACAGACTATTGAATCACACATTGAATATAGCAAGACTCAAACCTGCTTCCAACTCATATACGTATGCAGTCTTCCCTAACCCGCCTTCAATGAGAAACACCCCAGTAAAAAGAGAAAATGCCACAATTTTGATGCTGTGTAGAAATTGGGAACTACCAAGTGTGTTGACAAGTATGAGATCATTAGAAGACAGATTCAACAGAGAGTACCACTATCCATGGACATTCTTGAATGATGTTCCTTTCACAGATGAGTTTATTGAAGAGACAAGTGCCATGGCAAGTGGCAAAGTAGAATATGGTTTGATCCCAAGTGAGGACTGGGATACACCAAGCCATATCAATCTCACTAAATATGACGAGTGTGTCAAGCAGATGACAGAGAATGAGGTTATATACGGATTCAGCAAGAGTTATAGAAACATGTGTCATTTTAATTCTGGATACTTCTACAAACAAGAGTTATTGATGAAGTACGAATGGTACTTCAGAGTTGAGCCAGATGTTGAATACTTTTGTGATTTCCAAATGGACCCATTCAGACTTCTCAGAGAAAATAATAAGAAATATGGATTTGTTATCTCATTATTAGAGTATGAAGAAACGATAAGCAGTCTGTGGAACACAGTGGAAGACTTCTTAGGCCAATATCCACAATTTTTGCATGAAAATAGTGCGATTGAATTCTTAACTAATAAGGACTTGTTACCAGGAGAGCCACAAGTAGTACCTGAATACAACAGCTCATACAACTTATGTCACTTTTGGTCTAACTTTGAGATAGCAAACCTAGATTTTTTTAGATCAGAAGCATATGAGGCTTACTTTAAATTCTTGGATCAAACAGGTGGATTCTACTATGAAAGATGGGGTGATGCTCCAGTGCATTCAATTGCTGTTGGATTATTACTCGACAAAAATGAGATACACCATTTCGAAGATATAGGTTACACACATGTCCCCTTCGCAACATGTCCATCTTCCAAGTACATGAGAATCGGTAAGAGATGCATCTGCAACAAGGAGAGACCTTCAATGGATCTTGATCCTCATAGTTGTTTGGCAAAATGGTGGAAATTCGGAAGTGGTAAAAGATTTTTGAGAGAAGATTACCACTTGGAAGATTATCTGTAAATAATTATTTATTTTATTACTTTTTTGGAATTAATTAATAGTACATAGATGAGTTGTGTTTTTTTTAGTGAAGAAAAAAAGATAAAGAATAAATAAATAATGAAGTTCAAAAGGTCATCCAGAGCCTTGAGTTATTTGCGTTATAGTAGTTGTGTTGTGTTGTTGTAAAATGTGTTCATCAATTGAAGCTTGTTTCAAGACGGTTAAGTTCGTCTAAGATTCTTTGTAAGTCAATTTGGTCTTTCTTTTCATTCAAACTTGGAATAAGAGTAACAGCCTCATCGACATCTTCACACGCGAGCGAACCTAATTGTGCAATTTCAAAAGGATGTAAAACGTGATTTTCATTTGATTTCAATAATGCCTCAGCTGCTGTACATGTCTCATCATCTCTAAATCTAGCAAAAGTTGATAAATAATCCAAAGTTTTCCTCAAGACTTCGTTTGCACCTGGAGCTGTTGCCATCTTGGCTAATGTGTCATCATCAATATTCTCTTCGTTCCCATCATTGTTACCCATTTTATCATCAGAGCTTCCATCTGCATTCAACGACTGAATCATATCCATTCTTTCTTTCAAAGCTGCTCTGATCAAAATACGAGCCTCACTGACGTTTAAAGTGATAAGTTCTTGTACATTTCCCTGATGGTCAATCTGCTCAAGTTGAAACTCTGGTCCAAGTTGTAACTTAGCAGCATCTTCAATGTCCTTTTGTTGAGCATTTCCTGCTCTTCTCCTCCTTGTAGCTACTGTTGATGTTGAAATATTCATACTTTAGAACTTCTTTTTTGGCTTGCTTCCAAATCTATCAGTAACCTGTGTATACGAAAAGATAAGGGGTGAGTGTACTTCTATAAACAGTATTATACGCTGGTCCCACTGATCTACAAGTTCACAGGTAGACAACACATACAAACACTCGTACTTATCTTTCATCAACTTAAACCTCTCTCTCGCAGAGATTTTTTTTCACTGAAAATGGAATGCACACTTGACACCAGTACAATGGAAAATCAGTTTTCACTACTTTTAAATTGTTGTAAGATCTAACCTTACATTAATATACATTTCAAATTATGTTTATAAAGCTATGTAAAAGAATAGTATTGCTTGATTTTCACAAGCATATATTAGCGAGGAGAGCGGTGTAGTTGTTGAGCATAAAATGGGATATCATGCATCTATTTAAGAAAAATGTAATCATTTCCACTTTATTTGATCATGTCGTAGTAGCTGGTTTGAGCTTAAGTTTTTTCATCTTGCCCTGGTTTGAAGATCTTTCCAATTCATGTCTTGCTGTAGATCTGCCTTTAGCTTTCAATGACTCATAGTCTTCTAGGACTATGGTAGCGTTTGATGCTGGCGGGTTCGTATATGTAGATGACTCAAATTCCGACTTTCTCTTGAGACTTGAGCTGGAAGGAGCAGCAGACTTATTTATTCTGAACAGGACTTGACCAGGCAAGACAACAGAGGCAGGTGATTCGGTATTTGACATGGAGTATGTTTCAGTAGTTGTGTTAGTTGTGCTATTGTCATTAGTATTTGTATGATTGGATTGCTGTAATGTAGTAACAGGTAGTTTTACTCTAAGTCTTAAACTTGAGTTCAAATCAGTCTTAGTTTTCCTTGGTGGTTTCGAAGTATATGTCTTATGATTCTCTGAAAAGATATGATAATTTTTGTCCCCTGAGTTACCATCATTATCATCATCGTCATATACATTGCTTGTTTCTTTTAAATTGTTCTTGGAGCTAGCACTTTCTTGTTTCGGTCTCAAAACCGTTGAAAACTTAGATATTAGTGATCTAGTTTTATTGTTCAATGAAACATCAGGCCCTACTGACCCCTGAATGTCTTTTGAGATTGTACCCATTGGTGATACGTATGTTGTACTGTTATTGCTAGGTATGCTCCCACTAGTTATATGGGTATCGCTTTTCTTCGTTATCCTGAAAGGCTCATTCACATATTCAAGCTTTTTGTGTTTTTGTTTCTTGCTTTTTCCCTTTGACTGCGTTGTGTTGCTGCTGTTATAGGAGGTATTGCTTGAGTACATGGTTTCAGAAGCCTGCTTCTTCGGTATCGGCTGTTGGCCAAGCGCTGTTTCATTTCCTTTTGTTTTTTGATCTGTGTTGCTACTGTTGTTTTCCCTTGTTGTTCCTGTAGTATTATTCAGTACTTCAAGTACCGCTTTAGCCGTTAGCGCTACTGAACTATCACTATCTGTCTCAGGTATGCCTGATGAAACAGGCAGCTCAGGTACATGCTCGGACTCCACGCTGCCTTCAGCGCTCATAAACACATTTGCTTCATTGGGTACCCTAGTGGGTATACTGCTGCTACTATCATTCTCATTGCTATTGTGCTTACTTGTTCCCTCTGACTTGGTTCTCTTGCTTTCTTTTGAAGCCTCATTCCCATCATATGATGACGAGGGCCCGGATATATATGTTTCTGATTGAGACATACTATTCTTCTCTAGCTGTCCTTGCTGTTCATGAACACTTGATATCTGGTTGGTCTTCCTTCAAAAGCCGAGTACCATCTATATAGTGTCCCTTAACTTAACCTTATGCTACATAGACTCTCCTAGCAATATATATGCACACACTTACCTTAACTGTGCCAGGTACTAATTGTTTACATGGAATGGCTCAATAAACTAGAAACCCTTGCACAGAACGAGAAAAATAACCAAAAGAGGAAACTATTACCCTCTCTTTCCTAATTTGGTTATTTTCTTCAAATTCTCTAAGTTTTCCCAGTTTTTCAGCCTTTTCGAAAAGGAGCGAAAGAGCAGAGGGCAGAGAGAGGGAGGATACTGGAAGGAAAGTGTCACATAACCTTTTTTTTTGGTGAAATTTATATAGGGATCAGTCTTGTTAGATTTACAATATTGTGGGGAAGGTCAAACTTGTGTGTATAATGGATAATATAGAATCATTGAATGAAGCTGCTGCTGTTGTAGCGAAAGCCATTCAGAACTATCAAAATACCAATGATGTCGATGACGTAGCGGCCGTTGCTGTTGCAGCAGCAGCTGCCAATGCTAATGGGAATGAGAGTAACCGTGATACAGAGACGACTAATCATGATAACAATGGGAGTAGTAATAACAACAACAATGGCTCTACATCAAATGGTAATACACTCTTCTACAAGAATCAAAGATTTGACTTGGACTCAGCAACAAGCTTGAATTTGAATGATCTGTCAGAGGAAAATATAAATGCCGCTGTTGCAGCTATTGCAAAACATAATCAAAACAACCAAAAATCAACTTTGCCGAGTAAGAGAAAAGCTCAGACTACAGAGAAAAAGGAGAATAATCCTGCTAGCGCCCGAACTATGGGCAAATCCGGTAGAGTATTGATCGCAACTGAAAGAGAAAAGTTAGAGCAAGAAGCTTTGGAAAACTCAGAAGGACCTAAGATCAGCTCAGTGTGTTCGAGATGTCGTAAAGACTTTATACAATTACCATCGGAAAAGCTATTCAAGCTGTGTCTACACTGCAGAGAGTTACAAAGACAGAGGTCAAGAAGATGGCAATTGAGAACCAAAGAGAAGGAAGGTGTTTGTCGTCGTTGTGCAGTGCATATCCCAATTGAACAATCGCAATATGTTCTTTGTGAGTACTGTAGAATGAACTTGAGATCCAGAAAGGCAAATAGAGCAGAACAAGGGAAATGTGTTCATTGTTCCGGACCAAATGACTCGATTGATCTGAAATTCAAAGTTTGTCTCAGATGTAGACAGAATGACAAGTTACGTCGCTTCAATTTGGAGAAAATGGGAGCTTGTAATAGATGTGCTCAGCCTTTGATGGATGATGATAAAGACCATAAAGTGTGCTCAAGTTGTAGATTGAAGAAGAGAAAGACTGTCAATAATAACAAGTCAAATGGAACTATTATGTTGAACACAAATTCAAATAATATACAGGCAGGCTTGAAGAGTACAAGAACCAAATCTACTAATAAGAAAGTCCAAATCAATGACAATCAGCAACAACCACAGCAAGATGGTCAACAACAAGGTCAACAAAACGTTGACTCACATCCAGATCAACATCAACAACAACAGCACAACTTACATCATCATTCTACCGCTGAACTTGACGCCGCAGTTGTTGCCGCCGCGGTGATGGCTAATGAACAAAACGTTTCAGAAGAAGCAGCAGCATTGATGTTACCTGAAGACTTTGTTCTTCCGATCTCCAAAGGTGGAGACGATGAAGAGGATGAAGAGGATGATTCGGAAGACGAGGACAGAATACCCCATATTCACCATTCTCAACTAAATCAACAATTAAACCAGCATTTACATCAACAATTACAGCACCATTTGAATAGAAACAGCAGCGATAATGAGAGAAACAACTCAAACCCTAACTCAAACACATCATCTCCGAATAAGAACACATCTAATAAGATGAATCACAAGACCGAGTCACTGAATATTCCAGACCCTGACAAGATTTGTATAAAATGTGGTAACTCAATTCACATCGATGAGCTTAGCGTTGACCCATCTACCAGTATTTGCGCTAAGTGCATTGAAAATGAGTCAAATTTGTTTATGCACCCTGACGCTTCGGATATCAAATGAATCCCGGTATTGTTGTTGTTATAATTAGTAATAGGCTAAAAATTTACACAGCCGTGAATTGATATGTCATCCTCGATTGTTTTCTAGATAATTTCATTATCAGTGATGACTTATCCTATTTATTTATTAATATGTAGGCGACTCTATCCCAGTCGCCCTTTATACAATGTTTATGTACTATAGTGTAATATAATACTTTTGTAACTAACTTTTAGATTATCTTCTCGTCATGACTAACGCTCAGAGGTTTTGTGAGATGTCAAAATTAGATTCGGAGTTAAAATTGAATTTTTCTCGTGAGAAATTAGCCGATGAGAAAAATAATATGGGTTTGCTAATTAAAGAAGAACAAGAAGCCGGTTTCGGTTCAGATAAGGAGGAAGAGGAGGATATTACATGGATGAGATGTCCTTATCAAAGGTACTTCGCAAGAGCACTTGGGGAACAAGTTCCTGATAACTGGTCTTCTCTTGTTGATGACTCTAAAAAATCCCCCAAAGATAGGCAAAGAAGAGACTCTGTGGATGCTGAAACAAGGCAAGATTTGACCAAAGCTAAACCAGCTAACGTGTTTGAGAAGAGGAGTACAAAATATACTAATGGTGAACTTCCATCACCACCCTTGTCACCTGAAAGTCCTCAGGTGAACTACAACGGCTACAAAGACAACAAATATCAGCCACACAAGAATTCATATCACGAAGGATTTGTGATACCGAATAACCACAACAACAAGAAAAATAGGCTGAAATTATCTATTAATATACCATAACGAATACTTATATACCTATAACCAAAAATAGATACGAATACTTGATGACTACACTAGACATTGTCTAACTTATTACTGAACAAGCTTGAGGAAAACCTGACTTGTTTTCCTCTATGCGATTTATCTTGTTCTTGCTCATGGATGTTTTTAGGCTCCATTGACTTTGTGTTTGCTCTGGCTCTTTGTTGTCTAGCCTTTTTTGAACGCTGATTAGGAGACTTGACCTTTTTGGTGCTCTTAGCCTTTGTTCTATTCTTTCGTCTAGATGATGAGGACGACTTACCGGATTTTGCAAACATGTTGAAGATTTGATTATTGTGTCCAGAATTAGAAGCTTGTTTCTCATTAGCACTTAATTGGCTACCCTCTTGAGTATCTGCTTCTGAAATACCACGATAGCTGTAGATTTGTTCAGGAGTTGCAAACTTGAAATCAACAAGTTTCTCTTTGTTGAAATTAATATTAGTCTCTGGAGCCACAAAGTCTTCAGAAGCAGAGTCTTCAAGTGGAGCTTGAGAGTCTAACTTTAATTTGCCACTGCTAAGTCTACTTTCACTTGCATTCTTAAAGCTAGGGTTGTTAAGTCTATGTATACTAATCTTCAATAATATTCTTCTAAATAGAGCAGACTCAATATAATCATCGACCTCATGCATAATGTTGTCACGTCCTAATCTCTCTGCTTCTTCAAAAGTTAAATCTTTCGAGCATTTTTCTCTTTGATAGTCATTTATGTACTTAATTTGGTCATCGATTGGTGGTGGTGATGGTGGTGAAGGAACAGACTCAGTTTCATCATCATCATCATCATCATACTCATCCTCATCCGAAGAGTCATCCGAAGATTCATCTTCTTCAAGCTCTTCTCCATTTTCTGATTCTTCTTCTTGTTTGTGTTCCTCTTCACTTTCTTCTTGGTCTTTGTCTTCAGGCTCAGTTGTGTTTTCATCTTCGTCTTTGTCTTCGTCTTCATCTTCATCCTCATCCTCATCCTCATCAGCCAAAGCTTTAAGTGAATGCTTAGAAGTGATAGTACCATTGGTGTATTTCTTTGAGTAGTAATTACCAATTGAAATATTACTGGAGGCCAAGACAGCATCAGTAATCTTACTCAAACCTTGAGGAATAACTTCCTGTGAACAAATTGGATGTTCCAACTCAAAATTAAAATTTGGATCAAACGCCAACTCTGGAATCATTTCGATACAAGTACCTAAAAAATGATCTCTACCTTGAACAAAGTTACCCCATGGACACTCATGGACTAAACATTTTGAGTACTTGACACGATTACCACAGATGAATCTGAAATCTTTTAATGAAGTGTGACCTGTCTCAGGTTTAGGCGTATTCAACTTTGAAATCTCAAAAGCACATTTCAAACTACACGCTGGTGGTGAAGCTATTGTGAACGAGAAGTGAGATAGTAATAGGAATAATGGTATACCGATCATTCTTAGTTGTTGAAAGTGAATTAAACTTGACTGAAACTTAGTATATATCGTACAATTGAACTAATACTTAAACCCACTTGTAATAACAAGCGCCAGAGAAACCATTTCTCTTGTTAACTTTTGTGTCAATTTCCCAATAGGTTAAAAACGCAAGCCTTACTTCCCAGATAGGCAATTCACCGAAATGAGAAATGAGGAATTTCCTAATTTGCTCATTTTCCAAAATTGTTTATATAAGCACAATTTCCTCCCTTTGTGGATTGATGGTTTTTCCTGCAAGACAACTCCGAGGAATATTTACTATAGAGACAGACGTTTCTTATCTTATCTGGTACAGTTTTATTTGTAGAGATTTTCAAGGGGTCAGCCATATTTTGGGTTTGCATTGAACCCTTTTTAATTATTTCAATTCTCTTTTGTTACTTCTTATTTCATCTGTTTTCATTGAGACTTCAAAGCCAGTTACTATCTAAATAGTATCTGACGTCAATTGACCTAGTTAAGTATTTCAAAGCAGGGTCCACATTCATTTCATCCCTCCCTCAACGGCTTTACCTTTATTTCAATTATACTCAAGTGTCCCTTTCTACACAATCATCCTAATACTTATCACACTCAATTCTTTATTTATTCACTAATTGACCTTTGATTTTCATTGCCGACCTTGCCGATAACACTATCAATACTCGCATTTACATCAATTACACCGAGATATGCCAATGGAGAACATCGTTGAATTGGCAAAAAGACACGGGGCAACTCATTACATCAATGTGAAATACGGATATCTGATACTATTCCTCTCAGCAATATACATATGTTATAGATCAATCACCAAATACTTATATTATAAGAGATGGGCTTCATCCGGAAGATCCACATCAAGTTTGAAACTTGTTGATACTCCAATGTCATATACAGTATGGTTTATCTTTCTCATATCTCTCTTGATCTCAGTATGGGACTTGAAAGTTGACCATATAAGTATACTGTTGAAGAGATGGGGAAGACTTAGTGTTGCCCTAGTCCCTTTGGATATCTTTTTAGCCTTGAGACCAAATCCTATCTGGTTAGAGAACTATCTGGATACATTGGCTCTACACAAATGGGTATCAAGAATCATATTGATATTTGGTATTCTCCATTGTGTTGGATTTATAATATATGACTTAGTGCATCATAATTTCATCGCAAAAATCAAAAGACCTTTTGTATTGGTAGGAGTTTCCGTCTTTATCCTTAGTATTATACTATCAGTGATCAATTGGAGACCAATTAGATCAAGAATTTACAGCATTTTTTACATTGTCCATAACATTACAATCTTTGGATTTGTCGTTGTACTAGTGTTCCATGCTAAGCCTAACGTTATCGTGCTCTCTGCGATTTCTGCATGTATCATACTATACCAGTTTGTTATACGATTATTATACACTAAGAACATCGAGATTAAGACCATCATCCAAAATGAGCACTCAAATTTGAAGATAATCAAGATTTCAAAAGATCAACTATCTGCCATTACTAACAACAACTTGGCTACTAGTCACGATAACATCAATGAAGTGAATGTTAAAGATAATAAGACATTTTTACCTGGTTCTCATTTGAGAATTGGCCATAAATTAGGCTGGAATCCTATCTTCTGGGTCCTACCTTCACATCCATATACTATCGCATCATCAAGTCTCATAAACAACAAAGAGTCAAGTCCATTTATTGAGTTATTGATCAGAGAATCAAAGTTTGACATCAAGCCATATGCAACTTACTCAATGCAATTCTTCTTCCAATCTTCATTACCCAAAGTATTTTTCCAAACAGCTGAGAATGTCAATATTGTATGTGGTGGATCAGGTATTTCGTTTGGATTACCTATTTACAACTACTTTAAGAACAAGAACGAGGAAAATGGCGCCGATGTGGTCAAGTTGAAACTCATCTGGATTATTTCCAATAAGGAAGACTTGTTTATTTTAAAGCACATGGATATCAACTTCAAAGGTATTGAGATCTATGTTACAAACAGTAGGAAACTTACTGAGACGGTAAAGAGTGTACCAAATGCATCAGAGGCTTTATTAGGTGATGAAGATATCGAAGCCAGATTGCCTGAGTTTGTAGAGATCGGAATAGACGGCTCCAGTGATGCCAACTACGAGCAAGAGAATGGTGATGACATATTCGAACTTGAGTCTTTGGAAGACCGTGAAGATGAGGAAGATGAGGATGATGATGAAGATTATGACGATGGACCAATGAATAGTTCTAAGATCAACAGTAGGAACAAGATCAAGGTCTCATATTCTGGTGGAAGACCAAACTTAAACAAAATCTTGTATCACAATCTGAACAAAACCATTGATTATGCTAATAAATGGATTATATCATGTGGTCCAACATCTCTGAATGATGATTGTAAAGCTCTGTCAAAAGAACACAGATGCAGATTTTTTGCGGAAACTTATTCAATGTAGTAGTACTTACTACTTCTTTACTTTATTCTTCGCTTGTATGAATTGATGTCATAGTGCATAATTAGAGTACCTTCCAACTTTTAGATACATACATCACAATTATTATATATTTAATAGAAAAATAATTATATACATAGATCGATTAACTAAAAATGCCGTAACTTTGCTTCGTTTTGACAGATTTTTCAAATCACATTAAATCCCCGTGATCATAATTAGTCATATGCCGAACACCAAGATCTGGAGATATTCGGGTTCCGCACTTTTGTCGTTACCAGGTTGAGTCGATTCTGAAATGACAATAGGGCATTTATGGGTTACACAGAAAAAGGAGACAAATTATTTTCCGCTCAGACATAGTCAGAGATGATGCTAGTTGATAGAGTTTCGGAATAACTTTGAAGTGATGTAAAATCCATAAAGCAAGAAATATGTACTCTGACATGCCTTATGAGTGATTAGTAGACATACATGCGCAATAAAAATTTGCTCAAATCCAGGGAGATGCTGAAATTTCAGTCAAAATGCCAGGCTAGAATGTTAGGCATAGTTTTTTAGTTCAAGAATATCCACATGAAACTCCTTATCTTTCCCATCTTATGATATAAAGGTAGTAAATATAGGTACATACATAGCATAAACTAAAAAATGTAACATCTTGAGGTTTTAAACGCTTCGCAAAAATTTTCATATAAAATTTGATGTAATTCGTAATGCCGATTGCATTATAAATATATCACCAAGATGCACACAACTATGTCACATAATCATCCTAAATAAATTTTAATTTATCCCCTCTATGAAAGAAACGTAATCGATTCTGCATCACTTTAGAGATGAAACAGTTACACATCAAAGCCTGCTATTTACGATATTGATTATGTGATATTGACTGTTTGTACAAAAGTATGAAATTCTTATGGAGAAAATTTCACAAGAGCCTTGAGAAAATTCGCCTTTAAACTTACTTTTGAATCATGTGAAAGTGTAAGGAGAATGGTAAGAATGCTAACCTAGTTCAAACCCAACATTCTTATACCAGTTATCGTACGTTTTTAAGATTTGCTTGTTTGACAAAGATAAGGTTAGCTTATTATACTAATAACAAGACTTCTTTTTGCTAACAATAACAAAACCTTAATCATAATATAAATGTTTAGGAAACCCATCCCACACAATTCTCAATTAGGTAAAAATCAGAAATCTGCAATTTGCAGTCGGAAATAAGAGTGAGAACAATAGTGGTGATTCCAGTACTATTGTGATAGGGACACATAGCTACATTTCTCAATATAGAAATAGGCTGAGCTCGAAATCTGTTTATTAAGTGGGTAATATTCATATATAAGTAATAACGTACAATATCAGATTTGATATGGAAAGTACCGCCAGTGGAGATATGTCCTATCGCCCCCAATACCATTCACCGTCCTTTTTTCAGAACAGTAAAATTTTCCACAAGCCACTTGTAGTAATTAAGCTTTTCTCTGCCATTCTCACTTTCATTTCCCACAATTTTGCTTAGTCAAATCACAAAATTGTCTTATATCAGTCTAGTGGCGTAGATCACTTGAGTCAAAACTTGTTGTTAATTCAAAACCATGGTATACGTAGAGTCATCATATATACATTATTACACATAACAAACAATTTACGTAATACAGGGTAAATAATTTGTATCAGGAGAGAATCAAGATTACATAATCCATATATAACTGATTACCTCAGATTATGCACGTCAAATTACGGCATAGAGGTGCAGATCCGTAGTAAACAGAAAGGCATTGTGGATTTACATTATATAATCCGAAAACTAAATCAAACAATAAAACCTATTAAATATTATTAAAAGCGGAATACATATGATTGACTACCTTTAAGTGGTATTGCAACAGCTTGGTCATGTGGCTTAACAAAGTTAAGAAAGGATTGATAGACATAGTAAAGTGTGGAAATGTTAAATTTTCCCCGCGCGGGGGCGAACTGTTTTCAACAGATTTAAGGCAGTTTCTCGGTAATCTCATCAATTGCATTCCAAACTCTATGAACATTCTAACGAAATGTGAATATTAACCAGTAATATTGCATTGAAGAGCAGTTAAACTTTAATCAGGTGCATTTCGAAGAGGTCAGAGATTCAGATAATTAATACAATGTTGAAAACCTTAAGAAAGAACAAAAAGGGTAATCAAAATTTCCCAACATGTCATAGTGCATGTCTTTTTAAAGTCAATTATTTAACCTTTAATACACTAAAATACATAGTAATTTTCGTCGTATTTTTACTTACTTTGATAGCTTGTACTTTAAGGCAGGTTTCATAAAATAGATTTTTGTTCTATCTTTATTGTTTGAGTAAGGATCCTTTGTTATAGACATCATGATGATGTACCCTTTGCTAGTATTTGAGTTTTGATAAGTTAAAGTTTTTTTTGGGAAGTGTATAAAAATAGCTTCTACAGAGTTCTGTGAGTTTTTCTATACATAGCTTTGACTCTTCCCTCACGTGGTTCAAAATTAAGTTTTCTTCAACGTGCAACCGAATGTTAATACAACTAAAATGAAATAAGGTTATTCAAAGGCTGTTTCCATGTTTTTTTTTGCAAGGAGGATGTTTTTCAAAAATAGATCATCTTGGACATAAAAAGAAAAGTTGACCAGGGAATTTTCAATAGAGAAATGCCGAGCACAAATTTCGTAGAGTTTTCGTTTGCATAGAAACTTCTTTGTCCTTCGTAAAGTGGCATAACGAAATATGCGGAATTTATTATTGTTATGTGAATAATTGCTATGTCAAAATGTATTGGTGATGCTGTATGTTATTTATTTTTTGATGCCGAATAACTTAGAAAAATTATAGAAGATTCTAGTTACTGGTGGTTGTAATGTACAAAATTTTGAGATACAAATTTTACATATAGTGAGTAGATAAGGTCCAGAGTCTACTTCTCCAGAAATTGAAGTTTTTCTTTATGACAAGAGTTACTTACTTTTTCACTGAAATTTGCGAAAGGAAAGACGCAATTTTCAACGATAACAGTTGATTATATATCGTGCATTTAGTAAGCGATAACTGCTACATGATTTCAGTTGACGTTGAGTATAAGAGTGAAATGGTTAAATAATTTTACCGATTGAATTCAATGTAATATTGAATAACTGATTTAGTTTTGATTCAAATTTGAACAGAATGTGGGCTGGGGGTATAATATAGTAGTTACCTAACTACCACAACTCCATTTCAGATGTCTCGATATCAATTGTCTTTAAAGCTGGTATCAGGTGTGTCCGCACATCCGATACCTTAAATTCCAGATAGTTGCTATTGTGATTGAACCTAGAATCGTTTGAAAAGGTATAGATAAGGGATCTAGGTGAAACCCTTTTAGTTATAGATAAGGTGTATGTGATTAATTTACGATTAGTGTTACTTTACGTCTCGAATCATCGGGCATAAATCTTCTTTCTTACTTTTCTTTTTGAAGGTTTGATGCTTTAATTAACACAATGCCCCTATGTCTAATGATGATGCGAGCAGAGAAGTCCATTTTGCTACATCGAAGATTTGACACATAAAAATTAAATAATTTTACATAACACAAAAAGAAAAGGGCGTTTCATATACACAAAAAAGAAAAGTTAATAATGTGTTGATTTTATTTTTTCTTAGGCCTTAACTCCAGTTACTGAAAAATTTCAGGGCTGTAAAAAAATTTATTAGATGATATATTGTGGAGAAGATATGGAGATATACTTTACTACTGTGTAGTAAATTTTTATATCAATTTTGTCCACACTAATAAACATATTGTTTAGTTACAATGTAACGGGCACTAAAATAGTAGTAAAAAAAATAGTACTAGTAAAAAAACCGAGATAAATCCTCCACTATTAGAGCGCGGTACTAATTATTTCAGTTGCGAGCTTTGCGGATAAATGCCTCTCATGTCAGGAGTATTGTACTCCCATAACTCCTTGAATTGCTAAATTCAAAGCCTCGATTTTACTATCTAGTTGCTAGTTGCAACAGAAAGCTCAATTGATGGTATAGCTGATTAGAAGTGAGGCAGTTGAAATGATATTTGTAGCTCATTTATTAAAAAAAATTATTTTGAAAACTTTAAAATTAGTGTTACTGAGTAAACAAACTGAATGACTATCTTGTTAAGCGAATAATGATACATTGATGTGTGATGCTTTGGGTTTAATGAAAATGATGGATGAAAGGCAATGTCCAACCACAGGTGAAGGGCCAAAAGATAAAGATAGAGACTATCTATTAAGTCAAGAGGGCTAAATTAGTTTGACTGCGTACCCTGTCAAACGAATTTGATCTGTGGAGATATTCTAATCTACAATATTGCGTGGGAAAATTTTGAGTGGTAAGCTAAAACCAAGGTGGTATTATTCAGCAAATAGTCAGATGTACCTTGTTTCGTAAATTATGTATGCCAAATCTAAATAAATTATCAAGAATCTATTTTTTTTTTCTGACACAGATACGCCTTACTTTGTTTTATATGTTTGATTGATATTGTGACTCGTCTAGACAAATTGATCTACATATGAACATGACCTATATCCAATCTCAAGTACAAGAGAGAAGTTCTAGCACGGAAAAGAAGAAAGAAAAAGGCAATGTATCAAAAAAACAAACACTCTAGAATCTTAGAAAACTATCAAAAGGCCTGGACTAAATTTCGGAAAAAGTTTCTTAATTTAGTTATTAAACCTTCACACACATGAAGTTTTCTGGAGTTATATGTCAAATTTAAGTTCTAAAAACACTGTAATAAGATAGAGTTTCTTTCATGTCCGAACAAAAAAGAAAAGAAATTGACTCTGATTATGTTGAAGCGCATTAAACCTACTGAATTCCGTAAATCGAACAAAGTAAATGTTACAAAATTTTTCAAATTTAACAAAATCTACATTGTCGAATATTGTTTTCTATCAGGTTAAAATAGCTGAGCCTTCTTTCAAGCAATTTTCCGATGGGCCAGCGTGTGTACACACTATCCAATCAACCGTACATCAGTTCAAATGAAATGAAGTCTGAAGAGCATATCAGAATCAATAAACTAAATCAATGAAATTATATTTATCCAATTAAACCTGCATGAAACCCGTTCGTAAAATGTTATCTAAAAACCGAGACACAAATATGTCCGCTTCTTGTTAGGCTTTATCGATCACCCCAACTGAAATGAGAAACGATTTTTCTATCGAAAAAAAAATTGAGCCTCTTTCCATGCAGAAGGAAGTGCATAACTGAAAAATATGTCAATTTCTAGAAATTAATCCCTGGTACATTTAAAATTCTTTTAAAATTCTTTTTCATGCTGAAAAATA
Organism: Wenyingozyma methanosorbosa; assembly: GCA_030570755.1. Classification (NCBI taxonomy): domain Eukaryota; kingdom Fungi; phylum Ascomycota; class Pichiomycetes; order Pichiales; family Pichiaceae; genus Wenyingozyma; species Wenyingozyma methanosorbosa. The sequence goes on from JAJLWP010000014.1 coordinate 65,670, forward strand.
CATCATAATACACTTTACACTAAACAGATTAAGCTTTATCAAATATGCAGCTTAAATGTATCATCATTTTTTTACATTGTGTTTATTTTTAACATAAAAAATAATTTTTTTAGAGGAGTATGCCTGTTGGATTATACAATTTTTTTTTCCGAATGGTTATGAAATTTTTACTTCTCCTCTCTCTTCTATGTATGTATTGCCTTTCCTTTGACAGCAAAAATATTGTATAACAATAGAATTATTAACGTCATCATTGGAATAATAACATTTATGCATAATCATATTGCTAAATAACATATTATATGTAATTTTACCACCTAATGCATTACTTACATAATGTATTTTCATTTTCGTAATTATTTCAATTACTCCGATTTTTACTCATAACGTTAAATCCTATATATATATATATTACTATTTCTTTTTCTCTTATTTCCATCTTGGCTTGATTGTACTGTTTGTGTCTTAATATAATAACTACTTTCAAGTTGAAAACATTTGAAGGCAATTAATTACTATAACATATAACTATACTATACACACTTCTTATTCAATACCCGAAAATGAAATATTCAACTGAACAGGCTAAATGGACCGCCTTCAAATTTAAGGACCCTTTTGCAACTGATGAATTTTTGGTTGGTTATATCGATTCAAAGAAATGTTGTAGACCAAATTGTGATTTAGGTTACACTTCAGATAAGCCATTAACACAGGATGATATTGTGTACTTTGACAATTTGACTACTGCATTCAATGAACAGTATACTCCATGCAAATACTGTCTACCAGATTTTCAATTCACTGATAAGAACAGAAACTCTGTTGTTGATTACAAGCCAAGATATGGTTCATTCGTGTTGGTTGATATTGAGTTATTAATTGAGACTGTGGAACATGTCAACAAGTCAATTGGTTTCATTCAACCAATGGATGATAAGAGCAAGAGTGTTTTCAAAGACAACAATTGCAAGCCAAATAAAGCGGATAAAAAGGGCAACAAAGATAAAGATGAAGTTGTTGGTCAATTGATGTCCAAGAATGAATTTGATCATGTTGAATTGATTGATTTAGCTTGTCGTCATATTGCATTAGCTGCCTTATCCACATCTGCTGGTGCCACCATTTCTCATGAAGGTGATAACCACTCCCGCAAATCATTCAGTTACAATGATTTCCAAATTGATAACTTGAACAATTCTATACAGCAGCAGCAACAACAACAACAACAACTGCAACAACAAAAGAAGAAAAGAAGAAGAGGTGGTGTCTTAGGTTTCAAAGAATTAGCTTCTAAGTCAAGATTAAGTCCATGGCACTTCCACCGTGTTTTCAAACACATCACAGGTTTAACTCCGAAGACATATGGTGATAAATGTTGGGAATATATCATGAGCAGAGAAAACTCTGAACAAGTATCTAACAATGGTTATGCTGATGATAGTCGACTCAGAAGACACTCTGTTATCATCAACACACAAATTGCTAATCCAACTCTTGCAAATGACACTGCAGCTGAACCTGTTGCTACCAACGATGGTAACAACAGCAACAACAACAACAAGGAAATAGTCTATCAATTTAACAATGAGTCATCCGATAAAGATCATAAGAGAACTTCATCTTCTAGTTCACCAGCTTCTTCCGGTTTATCCTCCAGAGCTAACAGTTCATTCACTACTTCACCAGCTAGCTCACCAAGCTCCAGATTCTCATCAATGGTGTTGAACAACAACACTAACTTCTCAAACGCCGCTACCAGGGGTAAGATCACTAAGACTAGTCATCAAAGAAGAGCTTCTCTCAAGAAGCAACAACACGATAAGAAGAAGATTCCAATGATTATCAAAGCTGAAGAACAAGACTTTACCAAATTTGAAGACAACGATCACACTTTAATCAATGGCTTTGAAGATTACAACATGAATGGTATTGAAAATTTTGATAACTTGTATGAATCAGATAGCATAGCCTCTGATGAATTTAATGAATTTAATGGTTTATCTAAATACAATCCATTTGGTAATACTAATGATGCATTAATGAACTCAATGGCAATTCCAATCACTACTGGTACTGATATGGGTATGACTAATATGAACAATATGAGCAATATTAACAACATGAATAACGCTGCAGTTGATTCTTTTGGTTTATCACCATTGAGCAACCCACCAAGTGTCTTGGCTACTAATGATGTTGATGGTAACAATAATTTGAACACCAATAATTTAATGATGGATAACAATTACTATGTTTATGGTAACAGTGGAAACAACAACAGAGTTGCAAACATTCCATTGAACATGAATACAAGAGTTGAAGAACCAGTTAACAAAGCCGCTACTATTGCTCCTGAGCCACCATTATTATACACAACTACTACTCCATCTACAAGACACATTGCTGTATTACAACAACTCAATGATTCACCACTTGATGCTCCAGTTGCTGGTAACAATGATGACTTAAGTTATGGTGCTGATGGTTTCATCTCTAGTTCTAGTAGTCCTTCATTGGTCTCTAAAAGTCCAGACTTCAACTCTCCAGTCTTGTCATCACCAACAATGAACAACAACAACAACACCAACAACGCCAGAGTTTCATCATTCTATTACGACTTTGCTAAGCCAAACTTTGTCAGTATCCCATCAAGTAACAACTTCATCCAAAACCTTGATGAGGAACTTGCTGAACACCACAATGCCAATGCTCAAGAGTTGAACTCTACAAACGCTACCTCTAATGGTCTTAGCACTTTAAACAAAGTCAATGAAGAAGATTACTTTTTCACCAACAATTCCAATTTACAATCTTTTAACTCAAGTATAATTGAAAACGGTGATAATGACAATTCACAACAAAATAAGGCCAACAATCAAAACAACAGTAATTTGATGCTTGCTTTATTAGAATGAATGAATTAATGTCACTACAAAACCAATTAACTCATGAAGTATGTTCACATTAACTAGATTAATGACATTACTTACCGACGCTCCTTACCAAACACTTATTTACTAACGAAACAGCTAGAAATTCAATTCACTCATCGATATATACACTTCAACTTTTTTATTTTTACGATTACGCTTACTACCTACAATATTCAATTACTGGCACACATACAAAAAAAGACAATTTTACTATCCACTTTACAACCATATTGACAAATGGATAACTTTTTAATGACCCAACTTACTGAGAGACTCTTTAATAGTTTAATTGTTGTTTGTTGCCTTTACTTAATTAGATTCACTCCTTTATAATTATTATTTATTTACTACATCTAACGTTTCGTCTTTAGTTTTATATTTATAGATATTTCATCGATGTACCCACTAATCGTCAATAAGACGTTTAATATATTCTCTCATTGATTCGCAATTTTTAAAATAATCTAGTAAAATTTGTATGTCAAATTTGTAGATACCTTAGTTTAACCATTACAAGCGCTCAAAACAACCTTACTAAAGTTACAGCGCCCACGAGGAATGCGGAGATAAGCCAACATTTGTTATCCTTTGACATTACAGTTCAAGACTCACTCTTTTACAAAAGTCATTCGATATACAATGCCACTTCAATGATCCACTCCACACACACTTCACTGCCATGGCCAATTCCCCATGTACCTTAAAGTTTAATACAAACTACAAAATATTTAGTGCAAGTCAAATAAGCATACTAAGTGAAAGTGACGTGATAAGGCGGTAAAAGCACATAGGCGTTCTAGACTCAGAAGATACAGTAAAACCGGATTTCCATTTTACCTCACCCCACTCATCTCAATTTCTCGTATACTCTAATTACTCAAATTTAAACTAAGGACATCTTGTTATGTTACACACAAAACTGTAAGAGAGTATGTTATTAAAATAGAAGCGGAATTTTCTAGAATGCTGTTACATTACATTAAACTATAACTATAAAGCACATATACACATGAAAATCATGTCACTATATATCAAAAGCATTAAAAGGACAATAAAAGTATAATTACTTACTAAATCCTTACAATTTTCAATTAAGTTCACATCTTATTGTGCTCATACTTTATTTAGTTTACCACACATTTACGTTTTAATACTTTTTCTCATTTTTGCATTTTACCATGCCCTTTTTCATTTGTTTATTGTTTTTATACAAATAAGTGCACAACAAGCTAAGCTTTAGAATGTTCCAGCTAATTTGATGTATATCATAGTATAAAATATCAAGTGATTCTATTACCGACGGAGATATTCAGGTCCAACTTTTAGTATATGAATGAGGCTAAAGGCTGGTTAACACAAAAGTGAATTGATTATATAAGCACAATTACGTAATGCTCTGTGCTTTACTTTAATGTATGAAGATTTACATAATCTATACTATATGGAAAGTTTAACTTGTTTTAATAGCTCATTGAAAGGTGTAATTAGGTAATGGGGTATTTGAGTAGTAAAGTAATTATAAGGATAAAATATGCATAAAATTCGTTATATAATAAGTTGGTATGAAGGCGACGTGCGTTATTTAGTTAAGATATGTAACTAAAATCAAGAGATATGATAAACATGATGTGATTGTGCTTGGTGTTTGCAACTAGTGGTACTAGTAGTGGTGCTAATGCTTGCACTTGAACTTGACTTTTGACTTTCTAGTAAGATGGAAGGGGGGGGGGGGTATTACAGAAGAGTACAGTACAAGTACAGACTAAAGGTCCATCTCCCCTGCTACTTCATCATCGTCATCATCGTCAACATTCATGTCGTCATCATCATCTTCGTCATCGTCACTACCGTCAATACTACTCAATTCTGCGTCTTCATCAGCATCATCAACATCTTCATTATCCTTTTCATCATCATCGTCATTATGATGATTATCAGAACTACCGAATTCCTTCTTGAATTGAACAGGATCAGCATATCTCTTGACATAACGTTTAACTTTTTCAATATACACATCTTTATCTCTTAAGTATAAAGATGAAGCATCACCGTTCAATGGATCAGCAGCATTAGGATAATTTAACAATTGGGGTAAGAAAGTTTCAAAAATGTTATAGATATCAAACATAGGTGACCATGTTTGATTTATAACATCAAGACAAACAGATCCTGAACTTTCATCAATATTTGGATGGAAAATCTTGTTTCTGAAACCAATGGATGGTGATTTATATGGATATTGATCAGGTAATTCAACACGAATTCTCCACATACCACCTTCATATGGTGAATCTCTTGGTCCTGGGAAGTTAACATAAAATTCTTGCATACTATCCCCAGCTAAGCTTACTTCGAAATCGCTCATGAGCCTGTTTCTATAGTTAGTAATCGTTTTTTTTCATAAAATGTCTTGTTTTTCTTTAATACTTACAATTTCATAACATCAGTCTCGATTCTTCTCTTTGGTGAACTGTAATATTGGTAATATTGTTAGTAATTACTCACATCATCATATGAAACAAGAAGGATATTCCGGGTCTGCTTGATATCAGTAAGGGTTTACTAAACGGGGCTTATCATCCTTATGATGGCGATCAAACCACTCTGTAATCAATCAAAATAGCCTTTGGCCAGTCCATATGTTCATTAGTGAGCTCTACTAGTTGAAATTGAAAGTTGGTACTCAGGAAGCTTATTCCTTCCCTGATTCCCTTATCTCCATACTTGCCATCCCCTTATCTATAGATAACAATCATCCGATTTCTCCTCTTTTCCATACCCATCCTATAACAAACACATACCTCATTCTTAATATCAATCAAAATAGTCTTCTAAGCAGTCAAAAACTTGATAAATTCAAAAGATAAATAATCTCTAACAGTTAAATAAATCCTGTATAGTAACATCAAATGACTCTTAATCAGCTTAAATAAGAAGATTAGGTATTTTTAGTCACAATCACAATCACTCTCTCCTCCTTCCTTATTTTGACACACACATACTTACACAGAAAAAATAAAGTGTGAGCAGTGTGTGACACTGCCATGCTTTTATGCCAAAAAAGGGAAATTATAAGCAAAAAAAATAAATTGGGGTCAACTGGGAATTGAACCCAGGGCCTCCTGCACCCAAAGCAGGAATCATACCACTAGACCATTAACCCTAATTTTTCAAAAAAATTGTCAAACTAGCTGTTTTGTAGGGTTTATTTTTCCTGGCGGTGCAATTTAGCTTTCACCTACTTAGTTCATCTCTTTTCTGAACCAGATTACAAATGGGATCAGATATATAAGGCTACACATTAATGGGTATTAATTCCGGGTGAAATTGGAATATTACAAAATTTAATGAGTCAACAAAAAAAATAAAAATCGACAATCAGAAAGAGAAAGACTTCTCAAATAAATAATAGATTAAATTAATAATGCGTTATATAGGCTCATATATAAATTATTTCACAATCAGCGAGCGATTAATATTATATAATAGTTGACAAAATACACCGGGATTCGTCAATACCTCACTCTACCTAAACCACAACAAACACGACAAGTTTCTTCATCTAAGAAGAAATGAGTTATACCTGTACCTCCACATCTTGGACATAGAGCACCACCAATTCTAGGATCACCTGGTCTCACTACCGTAGGCATTGGAGCTGAAGCACCATTTGGACCTGTTTGCATTGGACTACCCATTGGTGGTACTGGTGTCACTGGTGCCATACCGACACCCATCACTGGTACTGGTTCCCCTACAATAACCGGTTGTGCATATAGAGGACTGTAACCTGGGATAGGAATAACATTTGGATTAATTGGTGTTGCAGAAGTGATTGGTTTTGGAACATGAAATTTCTTCCAACAGGTTTTACATTGCTTACCGTTCTTGATCTTGTATCCTGTATTCTTACATTTCTTACAGTAGTATGAACGTGGGTATCTCCATGGTAGACTTAAATTATTCGTGTTTAAATCCTCGGGTTTCCTGTGTGGTTCAGTACTTGATGTTGGTGTGTTAGATGAGCCTTGGTAAAAGCCTGGGTGATTGGGTACGTTTGTATTAATGGATCCCATTTTAGGCGGTACCGATGATGATGTGGAGTTGGAACCTGGAACAGCGGGTTGTGGTCTTGTGGAAGGACGTGATCCAATGGCAGGATATATACCTGGCCGACTTGAATCAGAGCTCATCCCCGTGGTTTGTGGTGAAAATTCTTCATATGGTGGTGGTGCTTCACTGGGCACATTGTTATTTGGATCATAAGTTAAGCCACTTCCCTTCTCGGGAATACTTGAACTATTGGTATTGCTCATAATGATTAATTGAAATTAAAATTATTTGTAACAGATTAAACGGAATTCTATAATTGATATTTAATGTTTAGAAAAAACAACATCCAATTCACGGAAATAAAAGAAAAGGCAATAAAATAAGTGAACCCTTTAACTTATAAGTAATGTAGATAAGAGAGAGAGAGTCATTTAATATCCGAAGAAGATTAGAGAAAAAAAAAGATGGGTTGATTTGGGGGAAAAAAAAAGTGTGATTATGTAATTGGTACCTTGACTAAGCCACTGTATGACTAAATCACGTGATTTTTATTATTTGTATTAGGCGTTTAACTTTAACTAGAATATATAGATGTTAAAGTGATACCACTAATGCCACTAAATATTACCACGATGCTACAAGTTTACAGGACAATTGATGTTGTTTTGTTGCTTTATAGAGTATATTTTGGATATTTATTGTTGCTTTATTAGAATGATAATTCAATATATGAAATTCAATTAAGTTAAATAAGTTCGTACTATGTTAAGTGCTAACATAGTCATAAATAATTAGATAAAACACAAACATAAAAGCAAGTGTTAAGTCATGATAGTCATAAACAAAGAATTCGTCTCTCTTTGCATAAATATTTTTTTGGAATGATTGTATGGTAGGTCAATCATAATTTTTGATTTTTGATAGTCTTAGAAGAAGACATTTTTTTATTAAATACCAGATAAAAAACTAGAGCCAGCTAGTAGCGAATTGTAAACCCAAGCGGAAAGATGAAGATGAAAAAGATTATAGCGTTATAAAGAGTATAGTATAGTGTAGTGTAATGATGATGCAGTAGGACTTTTCAATTACAAGTCACTAATTTTAACCAATGGTTCTTTATAAGAGATTCTTTTAGCCATTTCATTGAATTTTCTAGCACTTGATTCGTATTCGCTTAAGTCAGCTTTTGTTGTATGTGGTGAGCAAAAGTTTCTTCTGATTTGTAAAGACAATGGATCTTTTTGAACAACTTTCAATCTGTATTGAGCAAAAGAGTTGAATGAACCATGTTTACCATTCTCAACAGTTGGGTTCAATGCCTGAGCTTGAGATTCACCTTCTTTTTCAAATCTAGCGATGATTGATGATGAGAATAATCTCTTTGCTGCAAAGATAGTTGATGTAGCTAATAAAGTTGAAGAAGTTCTTGGAAGTGTTTGTGCGATTAAAGACATTTTATTTTAGTGTATAAGACTTTGGATATCAATTGATGTAATCTGTATAGGAAATATATTTATAAAGAAAACTATGAATTGACACTGAAACAACAAAATCAAATAAAGGGAAACATCTACAGTATATATACGATAACTTACAAAATTGATTAGCCGATAAAAAGTGAAAAATTCTGCTGTTAAAAATCAGGAAGACAATAGAAAAACACAAAAAAAAATCAATCGATTAAAAAATACAGTGTGTGAGCCTCAGAGACGCTTTATTTTAGATAAATAACAATAACAATAAACTGTGAAAATGGTCATTCATTTGACTGAATGGCTGTAAAATCCGATATTTCACTATCTTAGTTTACTATAGATAGATAGATAACCATACTAAGTTAATTTTAATAGAGTGAGCTGATTGATTACTAAAGTATGTGTTGTGATTTTTATAGTTATAGTAGTCTATATTTAATTACTGATACTCCACCTGGTGTTTTGATTTCATATTTGCTTATCTAAACTCAATTCAATTACTCCACTATCTTTTAATTACTAATTGATTACATTATCTAATCAAGTCAAGTCAAGTCAAGTCCGAACTTCGAAAATGATTCAGTTGAAAAGTTTTTCTATTACTATATTTACAATGCAAGTCATAGAGTGAACCGACTCACAAACAATAAACCTCAACTTACTTAAACAATAGTATAAAAAAGGTCATTTTGGAAAGTATTCTAAATTTGTTAGTGAAAAGCAGAAAAAGTTTTTTTTTTTGTGTCCCTGAGCTGGATAATTTTTAATTTTATCCGATTATTCACGGCGAGTTTTGGTGGTGTGTATTTGTTTGTTTGCTTGTGGTTTTGAATTTTTTAAACTATGACTGATTGACTGATTGTGGCTTGACTAGCTTGTAGATGAGTGTGTATATCATTAGATTACCAGCTTATGGGCAGTAATTCACCCAATTAATCAATACAAACCCAATCAAAGCTTATCTAGGCTTATCGCGCACACTTTCCATAGAAGATCCGGATATTTCACGTGTATTATCCGCACACAAAAAAAAAACTGAAACTTTTCGCGGCTGATTGCAAACTTTTCACTTTTTTACAGCTTAAGCCGTTTGATTGTTTAATGTTTGTTACTACTAAGAGATTACTTTCTTTTTTTTTTCTTGTCGTTTCTACAGGTTTATTGTTCTGATTATGTATGAGAGTCATCTAGTTTTAGTAGATCTTTCAATCTTTTGGTTAATCTTCGGATATCATATTGACTGGTTCCGTAGAATTGAAAAAAAATATTTATTAGTATGTATATAGAGTACTGTACTGAAAAAGTTTATGTAATCAAGTTGTTATAGTTACAGTATACAGGTACTACAAAATGGTATGATTACCCCAGTCTATGACTATTCGGTTAAAGGTAAAACTAAAAGAATAGTCATATTCTGACAGGTCATTGACCCTTTGTTATTAGTCACATCTGGAGTAAATACAATGGTATACCATTCAATGTATATAGCATCTAAAAAATGGTGTTACTTTTCAATTACTTAGTAAATGTATAAAATCGGGTAGATTTTCTGATGGGAAAGCTTTCTCTTTTTGGGGCAGAGATTTTTTCACATGATTTTTTTTTGAAGACTTGGTTGATCTACACTTTACACCTAGTAGTATCCAATCGGGGTAAATTTCTCGCGTTAATCTTGCAAGAAGCAGATCTACAATCTACACTTACTTTACGCGGATTGGCGCTAATCGCATGTGAAAGCACACATCAGCGTTTATAATATTAACTGAGATTAGTTAATCTATTTTATTAATATACACTTTGTAATTTACATAATCATACATTTTTGATCAGGATCAACAATATGTCCATACTGTTCTTTGAAAATCTCTCTTTCATTCTCTTCTTGTTTCTCTTTAGTCTCCTTAGGGAAATACAACTTGAGATAATTCTTTGTGGAAATATCAAGATTTTCTTCACTTGCTTTCAAGACAACATTTTCTCTACATAATGGACATGTATCTGTTTGTTTCCTTTGCAATTTGACCAAACATCTAACACAAAATAAGTGTCCACAGTCTAATCTTATAGGCTTGAAAGCCACTGAACAACAAATTGGACATGTATAGTCGTCGATTTGTGGGATTATATTCAGTAGTCTTGATGAAACAATAGAGCATAGTTCTTTTGTGATCTTGGAGTTCGAGTTTAATATCTCTTCATATTTCTTATCAATGACAAATGGGAAAATTTCTTTTGATGATAACTTGGTTTGCTTATCGAATTTCTTTAAGATCTTCACAACTGCCATGTTATTCATTATCTGATAATTCGACAATTTCAATAATTCAACATTAACATTCTCAAAATCCTTATACGCATTCAATGACTTCTTCTTCTTAAACTTTGTCAACAACCCTGCAGTACGAACCTTTTGTGTAAATTCTTCAAATCTATCCCTACTCTGTTCAATACTTCTCTCACCAGATCTATATTCATAAGTACTGAAGAATATCTCACTCTCAATATACATCTGGAAGATATTTCTCCAATTGTACATATCTGATCTATAAGTGTGTGGATCACTCATTCTTGAAATTATACCTGATAAGTCTTCAATCTTATTCTGAAATAATTTTTGCTCGTTCTCTCGAAGTTCATTGACTGCTTGTATCTCTTCGTATAGTGTTTGGAAGAATATCGTGTCTTCGTGTAAGTAGATTGACACAAGTACCCATTCTTCTATTATTTGTTCTTCTTCGTTTTCTTCTTTTGCTTTTTCTTGTGTTGCACTGGCTTCTTCTTCCTCTTTCATCTCTTGCTCCTCAGGTTCATCAACTTCCATCTCGTCTGCCTCTTCTACATTTCCATTCTCTGCTATAGACTCACATATACTTACCCTAGCACATGATCTCGCATCTATCGTAGAAGTTTCATCATCAGACTCTTCTCCAACTTCTCTCACTGTGTATTTATTATTAGAGGACTTGCTTCGTATACTTACTGAACTTGGCAAATTACTCCTTATCGATACATTATCTGGTATTTCTTCAAACTTCGAGTCATCGTCTTCGACAGGTACTGGTGGGTCAGTGGGTACTATGGTAAACTGATATCCTAGTTCATTAAGTTTCCCCACAACTACACCTTCCCTATCTTTCGTTATCTTGAAACTCAGTATTGGATGTATGGTATTTTGCTGTTTCTCTATAGTATACTCTAACGTCAGTTCATTTTCCGATTTCTTAAGTTCTAACGTTGAGAGCTCTTCTACCACTTTATTGATTCTCTTCTTCAACTTCTTATACTGAATAGCGTTCTCTATCCATTCCTCAGGAACGTTTTCAGCTTCCATTGTCTGCTGGAACAACTTTGCAAACTTCATCTTGGCGAAATCTGGAAAATTTCACTATGGTATATGATACTTCTTTTTATTTTACCTAAAGAACTCAAAACTCTTTCTATACGATTCACACGGATTTAAGAGAAAACGAGAGACCCTAGCTTATATTGCGCTCTAATGATATAATTTTGGTATTGGCAAATCTCGTATTGAGTGATTTTTCGTTTGCTCTTCTAGTAGCTTGGCTGTTTGCCTGCGCTCGTTTTTGAATGAAAGTGGGTATAATTCAACAATCTAATCTCAAGGAAATCTACACGAGTCTTATATCCTCGGTCTCACTTAATACTTTATCCTAATCTAGTCAAATAACTATATTGATAACCACAATATATCTACTCTATTAAAGATTGCTTATTGTCTTAATTCACCCACGTTTCTCGCACTATAAATTTTTCTTATTTTCAGTTAGTTGCCTAGAAAATATTTTTTTTCTTCTTTTCAAATCTCTAAATCGGCAGTGCAAATCTAACAGCTTGCAGTGTAAGGATGTGGTGAGGGTGTCAGTTTTGAATTGGGTTTGTCTACATAAGTTATGTATGGGTTGAGTTGGTATGTCTCTGTGATTGAACAATTGGTTAATTCCTTGACCTATCAGTGTGAAAACTATCAAACATACTTAACACATTGCATTGCATAGTGAAACATGGACGACAGCGAGGTAGGCAACAAATACGATCGTCAAGTGCGACTCTGGAATCCCAATGGTCAACAATTGATTAGAAATTCCAAAATATGTTTACTAAAAGTGACTACAACGGGATCAGAAACATTGAAAAATCTCGTGTTACCAGGAATTGGAGAGATTGTGATAGTTGACTTTGAAAACGTTGATGAAAATGACTTGTCTTCTAATTTTTTCCTTGAAGATGAGGATATAGGGAGGGCAAAGTCGGAATCAGTTGCTAAACACTTGAGTGAACTGAATGGAGACGTTAAGATAACGGTATATCAGAATGAAATGGGTGATTCACTTGATAATCTTTTGCAGAACTCCGAATTTTGGTCTCAATTCGACTGTGTGATAACTTGCTCGCTATATTCTAAAGTACAAGATCAGCTAATCGAACATTTGTGGGACCTGAACATACCCATTTTACATGTACTTTCATCTGGTTTTTACTCGATGGTGAGGGTATATCATAAAGAACAAGCAGTTGTGGAGACGCACTACAACAATCTAGAGGATTTGAGGTTGGATTTACCTTGGCCTGAGTTGCAAGAGTATATCGACTCGATAAATTTAGAAGAAATAAAAAATTCAGAGTATCTAATGTCAAGTATACCGTACAGTATCATCCTGATAAAATTGACGCAAGCTTACAAGAAAACTAGCTTGGATAAACCAACAGCCAAGGCAATAAGAGAAATGATGAAAGAATTAAGAGTTTCTGGAGAAGAGACGAATCTAGATGAAGCACATGGAAAAGCATTCAGAGTAACAAGAGACTCTACAGAGTTACCACAGAATATAATTGATATCTTCAATGATCCACAAATTGAAAACCCATTCTCAGTATCCTCATCAATCCCTTCATCTACTTCATCAAAGAACAATCTGAGTCTGTTTTGGATATTTGCCAAATCATTGAAAATGTTTTACGAGAAGCATAATGTATTACCGCTCAGTGGAGTCATACCTGATATGACTTCAGATACAAAGCAGTATATTACATTACAGAAAATATACAGGGATAAGTTCGAAAGTGATAAAGCAGAGATAACGGGCTATATCAATTCAATTCTCGAGTCGCTAGGTACAAACGCTGATATAACGGACCAAGATGTCTCTATCTTTGTGAAAAATTGTAAGTTCATGGAGGTTCACAAAGGATCAAAAGAGAAATTTAAGCCAGAACTGATACTTCCAAGCTCTGGAAAAGATCTTCAGAATGTGAATATTTACCTTGGATTTCTAGGACTTCAAAAGTTCATGGACGATCTCAACAGGTTCCCACAGAATAACGACAAGGACATCGCGGAGCTAAGAGCAATCAGTATATCTATACTGTGCTACTACAAGATTGAGAGTTTCCCAGAAGGACTAGAGAAAGTCTTGGATGAATTTGTCAGATCAGAAGGAATTGAATTGCATAACATAGCCGCAATTACAGGTGGTATTGCAGCACAAGAAGTGATTAAGTTAGTCACGGGACAGTATATACCTCTAGACAACTGCCTTACGTTTGACGGGATCAAAAGTAAGGCTGATAATTGGAAGTTGTGATGTGTATAGTTATATATTGTACATGTCTAATAGTAAAAGGTATGATTACATAATAGTCCAGATCGACGCGAAACCTCAACATTGGAAGTCGAGAATGTTCTCATTCAGATTATGTCAAGTGTTCATATAGATAGTAAATCAATCAGTTCTTCGAATGAGTATTACTGATATACAAGTGTTCAAGTAGCAGTTAAAAAAGCTTAGTGAATGCAGTAGTATATACAGATTTAATGACTGAAATTGGGAAGGAAGAATTGGAAAATAAAGTGAGCAGCTTGAGCATATCGCACGAAGATCAGGCCCACGAAATAGATTCGAACAATGTGGTAGAGGCAGAAGATGTAACCAGCCCAACAGAAGAGCAAGTCAATGGTCATGAAGAAGAAGACATTGAAGTAAATGGTGAGGATCATGTACACAATGAAGAAGAAAATAACAACGATGATGACTTTGACGATGATTTTGATGATTTTGAAGAACCAGATGATGATTTCGATGATTTTGAAGAGCCAGAGATACTACCACAGGAGGAAGTACCAACAAATAACCATATAGATACACAACAACAACCTCATAAAGGTGAAGTAATTGACTTTGATGGATTTGACTTGGAGAAAAGTGAAGACAAAATACAGAATCTTCTGAGCTCGATTCTGAAACCAAAATCAGCAAGCCGTACACAAACAGAGGAAAGTCAGAACGATAAACTTCAATTGGATGAGAGATGTCACAATATATACTCCAAGATGGTACAAGAACCATCAAATGTACATCAGATTAATTGGAAAAGATCACCTATACGTAGACAGTTACTACTCGAGTTGAGAATACCAATAGACTTGGATGAAATTCTACCACCAAATTCTTCATCAAGACTAATGAAGCTGTACTCAGATGAGAGCTACCAGAGTACCAGTGATGAACTGGAGATGAAAAAGCAAAGACAGTCGAGAGAACAGGAGATACTGGCATCAATTCGTGATGCAGATGAGTTGGGTCTTACAAAGGATCAAATAGAGCAAATGACAAAAGAAACTCCACAAAAGTTAGATGAGATGCTTAGTAAGTTACAAACAGTTTCCTTCTTCAAAGCAATTGCAAACAAGGAAGAGTACTCTGCAAATATATCAGATGAGGAATTACAGAAAAAAGTCACCGATATGATGGTGATAAAACAAGAGTTGCTACAACTTGCTAGTGCATGGAACAAACACTACGCTGACATAAAGAATGATAATGACTTGTTCACAGCGTATGTGGAGAACTTAGTAGGTAACACTCAAAAATTAAGAAGAAATAGAAATGTTATAAAGCACTAAAGCTACTTAGACTCACATTTTCTATGATTGTATAATAGTTATTTATTTTGTTTCAGTATATACTAGAAAATATCTTAATACAGGTATATTGGAGCTTCAAACAGGAATATTTCATAATCTGGAATCACCGTAGGCCTTGACATAAAGTCCAAGAGCCTTGATTGGGAATAAGAATTTATAGTTTGGATACTCAATACCACATGAGTGATTGAAGACACCTTCAATACTTTCGAAGACCCATTCACCGCTTGACTTTTGTCTTTCCAAAATCAGCATGATACCTCTGTAAATCACTTCATGATCAGGATACTCAGCTAGTATCAATCCAATCACGGCCCAAGCAGTTTGAACAACCAAGCTTTCCTTGGTTGGGACATAAGTATGAGTCTCTGAACTCTTCATTGATTCACCCCATCCACCATCTGGTAATTGTCTAGAAGCGATAAAATCACATCCTTTCCTGACAAATTCACTGTTTTCGTAGTTCTGACCTACATGTTCCAAAGCCTCCAGGGCAAACATACCAGAATATGTATAACAGATACCCCAACTTCCATACCATGAACCATCTGGATTCTGAGCATTACATATGTAGTCTAATGCTCTCTTTATAGCAATGTCAATTTCTTTAGTTCTGTAGTTGTAGTACTTACGGAAGTATGACAAACCAATAACACTAGAATCTGTACACTCAATATATGGATACTCGACCATGATATTACCAAAAACTTCGGCTGGATTGATCATTTCTAATAAAGGAGTAGCTTTGATTCTTTCATAGGAAGAGAATGAACCATAGTGGAAAGAGCCAACATTTTGCAAACTTAATAAAATATCTATTGAATTCTCCATTCTCTTTGGATCAAATAAATGATGAACTTCTTTGAATGTATCACTGTTCAATACCATGATAACAGCTTTCATAGCTTCTGCGGTACAGTCACTCACAGTGTAACCTTGCTCTTTAGTGGAGAAAGGCCATCCACCTTTTCTTCTATCTCTGAATGATCCCTCAACACAGTCTTCTGTGAATTGAGTTCTGACAAGAAACTTGAAGGCCGATATTATGGTTTCACGATGTTGAGGAAGGTCAGCAAGGCCAGCCATGAAGTAATACTGTATAGCAAAAGCACTATCCCACGTTTGTGAACCGTTAGTTCCCATAACAGTCATACCTTGTACACCAGCAAATAATTCTTCTTTGACCCTATCCATTGCTCTTTGGAAACGTGGAGAATCTTTACCTTCTTCAAGGAAGACAGCGATGACGTTAAACGCACCACTGACTGGTGCGATTGATAGGTACTCTGTATTCTCTAATTCTTTCACTATCTGGTCATAGGCTACCTTATTACTATATTTCAGCACTGAGTTTGGTCTGACGTATTTTTCATATTTTACAAGGAACCAATTGGCAATGTTCAATACAGTAGTATGAGGGTAATATAAATCAATACCACAAACGTTGTTTCTATTTGCTTTGAAATCAATTTTGTCAAAAGGCTTGGTAAAAATCTCGGTTCTCAGCTCTTCTAATAAAGGATCAAGCTCACATTGACTCTCCGCAGTAGATAAATAGCCCATTGAAAGATACACAGCTCTTGTATGAACCCACCATTTCATTGGATGGATAGGAAGCCAATATGGTAGTGCGAACAACTCGGTTGGAGCAGGATTGACACCTTCCCATTTATACAAATTGAGCACTGATAACCATGCTTTACCCCAATGAGGACAACCAATGGCACCTCCTAGTCTATGAAGAGTCTTTCTTGCTTTAATACAAACAGGATGTTCTTTTGGTAGTCCTAGTAATCTAAGTACAACGTAGTTTATAGCTGTACCAAAACACGTCGATTTGTCAGTGTTGTACAATCCCCATCCTCCGTCCACGGGATGAGCAAAGTTAACTAAATACCTAATAAGCTCAATCTTATATGCTTCTGGGATTTCAGTCTTTGTGAAATAACACGATGCAACATATCCAATAGTCATGAACATCGGACCTCTATATTGATTTGGCCAGGTACCTGATGCTTTATCCTGAATTGAGTCAAAAAACCTAGCTCCATTGTCAGCAGCTTCAAATATGGTCTTAGGTTCACCAAGATCCTTTCTAGGAAATGAAGGATCACCTATAAGGTACTTTGTCATTGCATCTTGTTCATCATTTGGATCGTCATTCTCCAAGTATTCCCATCTTTGTGCACCTAATGGGCTGACACGAAGCCTCCATTTTTTAGGGTCAGTCCTAGGTAGTCCAAGTTCTTCTGAATACAACATGATAAATTTGAGACTTCGATGTGGCAATTGATACCAGTATGATAATTTGAAGAGTCAATATAAGTCTACTTATGATCCTATATCAACTTATATTTTTAGCCCCGAGGCCATCATCTATAAACGAAATTTAAACGATAAAAAAAAATAAAAAATAAAAAAATAAAGTGCGATCTCTGAGGATTGAACTCAGGACCTCCAGATCTTCAGTCTGGCGCTCTCCCAACTGAGCTAAGCCCGCATATAAAAAAAAAGAAATTAGAGTAGCCTTTTCGTAGAGTAAAACTTTTGGCAAAATTTTCAATGAATTTTTGAAGCAGACAATAGAGCTATGCCATCTCTAATTCAAACTAAATATCGGTAGCCGAGTAAGTCAAAGATGTCACTGTTCCAATAGCAAAAAAGAAAAGATTGAAGTCGACACAAACAATATTGAAAAAATAGGAATGAAGTCGCACCTAGATTCTCAAGAAAAAGTACCCTATGTTACAGTGTCTAGTGTATTTACATGGTTTGAATAGAACTTAACCATAAATAATGTATACTGAACATCGTAAATTAATACCTAACAATAATGAAGATAATATGCATTATATAGCGAGAGTAATTACGTAAGTTAATATTTAGCATGGAAAGGCAATCCAGCTGGCAGTCTAGGTATAGTGACCTTTGCGTCGACGTTATCATTTATCTTTTCGTCTTCCTCTTTGTGGCTGAATAACATTATCTGTAATGCTCTCAAAACACCATATGAGTCATTATCGTCAATAAGTTCTGTATCTGCAATCAGGGTTTCAACCAATTCACAAATTTCACCTGGGTAAGTAGCGTCTAATTTCTGGGTATCAAAAATCTCTTTCAATACGCTGTCTTTGAGTGATAACGAACCAAATTCAATCTCAGCGGTTTCAGTTTCATTTCCCGAGTCGTAGATAACAGAACCATTCACAGCGGCAACACCTCTATTGTAATGCAATGGGTATAATGGGTAACCTTGATCTAAGCTTACATTGTGTTGCATTGAGGCAAAACCATGGTTACCATTTGGCGATAAGAAATAAGTTGATGTACCATTCTCTGAAATTGTGTACTCAGTTACGGTGGAATTATCAACAATAACATCAACACTCACTACACGAGTTAAGTTGACATTGTAATCAACTTCTGGCCCTGAGATTGGTTCTGTATCTACATCAGCCACGAGAACAAATTTATGAGTATGTTTGATATCAAGCACAGGTTCTTGTTTCGAATTATAGACTGAAAATGAATGTTTACCGACAGGTCTTGTGATTATACTTTGATGGTCTCCATAGCCTTGTAATGAGATGACACTGCTTTGAACAGCAGAGTTTTTGATTTCTGTAATAACATCACTTTCACTTCCATTTTCAAAAGTATATTTGATAGAAGAGTTAACTTGATTCTCAAAAGATGATTTGATAATTTGGTTATAAGATCCTGAAAATGGAGGAGCCATAACGAACAAATCACAGTCTGTTGCATTATAGTAATTTATTATTTTACCTTCTGCTCCAACAATGTCTGGGTCTTCCCATGTAACGATATTACCAGTGGTAAGCCAATTGTTACCTATACCAGATCTCTCGGTGGATGCTTCAGGTAATGTATCATCAATACAATTTGAAATTTCAACTTGTAACTGAGCCTCTTCAGTCCAAAAGATTGGTAGTAATGGAGTAAGGTTTATCTCCAAAGCACGGACATCAAAAGCACCAGTTGACACAATTGGTGACCACATTGCAGGTGATAAGCCTCCGGTATAGATAACAGGATCTGGAGTGACAGTAGCAACTCTTACACCTCCGATATAAACATGTGCAACTCTACAAGAACCATGACCAGCAAAATGGTGACCATGGTCAGTAAATTTATCCTTGTATTTGTCAACAATATTACCGTACCAGAACTCTTCCTCGGCATTACCAGAAGTAAACAACTCTAACTTGACAATTGTAGTGTTCTTGGAAAGTTGTGGAACGACAGCTTCAAAATCGTGATCTGGGTAGTAGATAAGTGGAGGACGTCCTTCAGGAGTGTTTACTAAAGGAATGACATTATTTGCTTCACTACGAGTCTGATAAAAATACTCCATTGGATCTTTATCTGGGTAATCAAAAGGTTCAACGTAATGATATTCAGCAGTTAACTTTATCTCAAACGCACCGGTTAACCTCGGAGTAAGTAAATTGTCTAATTGGAACATCAATTGACCATCTTCTTTGAACAATTTGGTATACAAGGTCAAATCCTTCTTTGCGACAGAATGAGATAATCTTCCACCTGGCTCTATAGTAGAGGTTCTCCACATTGGAACATCGTTCAAATACAAGTGTGCTAAACGATCATACTGAACGCCATCCACTGTAGTCTCTAAGATAACAATAACATTGGTAAACTCAACATCCTTTGGTGCAATATAGTCCACAATAGCTGGATGTCCCCAACAGTTACCAAATGTGTAATTGAGTAACAATTGAGAATGGACTGGTTCACCATAATCATATAGTGGGGTAGTGACTTCAAAAACTTCTCTAACGGTTTCATTTTCAGGGGTAGTAAGAGAAGTCATAACGTTGTCCGCACTACTCTTAGGCATATGGTAGTCTTTATAGTGAGAGTATAGCAAGGAGTCAGCATATTGTCCAATTGATTGTAGTCTGCATTGATCGGCAATGTAAACACATGTATACAAAAGTATCACTGTAGCAATAATGACACATTTTTGGAAGTATGAAAGCGGGAACAGTTTCTTCGGTAAAGTTGGAGAATTTGACTTCTTATCCTTATCTGACAAAAGTGCAGTTTTCTCAATGTCTATAGTAAAGTCAGCCTTCCCGGTATTGTAAAAGTAGTCTTGAGTGAGCTTCTCATTAGCGAGCTCCTCTTGTGCCTTCGAATTCAACTTTGCAACTGGTGTATCTACTTCTTCCTGGCATTGAGATACTTCTCGGTTCTCGATGTCGTCATCGGGGTCTTCCTGGTTATGAAACCTTTTTGAGCCGAAGCGGATTTGGTTCCAGAGACTCCACTCTCTTACTAATGAAGCCTTCATCCTATTTATAAATTGAATGGATGCCAATTGTGTAGAAAGGTAATCTTGTGCTAAAGAGAGTCAGATAAGAAACTAAAAATAAACTGTTAACTCCCTCATTGTTTAACATACCGCTTGTCTGCTTTCCTTACTGAGGCGAGGAACCTTTTTTATCTTGAAAGGTAGTGATTTAATCAAACAGTTGTGCAGTTTTTGTTACATTTGAAATTGTCGTGAGTTTGCGATTATTTTTGAAATCTGAGAGAATTTGAAATATATTTGTGGGTGCATTTCTATATGGAGTTACTTACATGTGCTTCTTTTCAGTTGAGTCATAACACCAAACGCAATGATTCCAAATATACGGAGGATCTTTGCCTCCTTCAGAACAGAAGAAGAAGAGAGTGTTTACTCAAGAATGGCTGTATGTATTGCTGACTTACAATGGCTTCACTAACACAGAGTTTTACTAACATAGTTCATCTAGTTCTACAACTTCATTGGGTTCTTAGCTTCAGTTGTTGCATTTTCATTCGTTGCACAGAGGTTTGATGGTAAGCAAGGTGATATACTGAAGTTGTCTGTGTTGAGTACTAAGGGTATAATATAAATTGAAATTGAAAAAATCTCATGAGGAAATCGCATAGTCATGTACAGTATATCCATTTCACAATCTAAGGTTAGATTTCAAGAGAGATACTGATCAATGTTTACAAACTTATACAACTAAAACATCATTTAATAATCGTTAATATTAAAGTACAGAGCGGTGTGATCTCTTTTCGCCAAATTGTCTACCGTGTTTATTTATGTATAAAAGGCAATAGCAAATTGCAACAAAAAAAAAGTTTGAAAAATAAAAAATATTAAAAAAAGAAAGAAGGGAAACAAGACATAAAATTATACACAATGATCTTGTGTTGTAGAGTTGAAGAGCTATATGTTTGGGGAACTTTGAGTGTAATTTTCAATTAACTCTTTAAAGAAATATAATCCGATTATATTCTATTCTATGTACAAATTGAAATAATGATAATTCAAATCTGAGTAATTGAAATGGTAGTATTAGCACAAGTGTAGAGAATGATTCGTGAGAGGTAATTTAACCTTGCCAAAAAAACCTTGTCGTAAACCTTTTATATATATAGCACAATATTGTACGAAGACGTATTGTGAAGTGTGAGCCTGAAGTCCATGGGGTTTCCCATATGTGAAAGTACAAAATAGAGAAAATTAAAAACTAGATCATTACAGTCTGAAATTCTCAATCATAAACATACTTCATTATCCACCCTAAACATTGTCATTATATCAATCCATTTGAAATTCATTATTTGTCGTTAATCATATTCATGAGGCTAATTTTGTTGGTTGTTGAGATGATTCACCACCGTTAATGAGATAAGCCTTGGCCATTTCATAAGCTGTCCAACTAATAGCAGTTGAAGGAACGTTAAATACAACTCTTGGTCTTAAACCTCTTAAAAATGCATTATAACCTCCAATCCTGTATAATCCAATTGCCGCATCTTTGAAACCTTTGGCATTATGTAATATTGGATTTGATGATGCTGTTCTTGTCTGTAATGCTGTCTTAATACAATCAAATGGAGTTGTCACTGCTGCTGCTGCTGCACCTGATATACCACCAGATATACAATGCAATAGAGGATCATAGTTTTGTGAAGGATTCAATTTTGATGATGCCCATTCATAGACACCGAAGTTAATGGCAGCGAATGGGATGTTCAATATCAAAGTTGTTGGATAACTTATGAAAAAGGTACCAAAACCTTCATTTTTATAAATATTTTTAGTAACTGTCCAGAATGAACTCTTTGGGTGATTCTTATTGATTTTGGCAATTTGTTCTTTCTTTGAATCACTTGATGAAGTTGTTGATTCGTTTACTTTTGCTGTTTCATTAGATAAACATTGTTGATTGATTTGCATTCTTTGCTTGATAACATCAAATGGGGTCATTAAGGCATCAGATGTTATTGTGGCAGCCATACCTGATGCAGAAGCAATTAAAGGATGTTTTTCATCAGTTACTATACCTTGAGTATGAGTTGTTGTTAACGCATTAACTAATCCAGTCTTTGTAGTTTCAAATACTAGATAATAAATAGCATGAGCAGGTCCAGCACCTAATACAACAGATGTGACACCTCTCCATAATGCAGATGCACCTTCACTTGATGAAATCTTTGACACTGATGCTATGATACCCTTGGGTAATGAATCGATTTTAGCAGTTTGCATTCTTGTCTTGATGGCATCAACTGGGTACATCACTGTGTGTTCCATTATACCTGCAAATGCACCTGCAGTTAACTGAGCTATGATAGATGAGTTTTCAGGTAATGCTTCATAATCGATTTCCACTACATCGTGGACAATGTGTACGTCTGGTGCATGTTGTGGTTGTTTATGTGTGGAGGATGATAGTTCTGATTGTTGCTGCTGCTGCTGTTGTTGCTGCTGCGGCACTGGTATATGTTCTTGCGATAACAGTATATTAGATTGAGATGTGGTTATTTGAGGCATAGTAGGTGCTTGTTCTTTGAAAGATACTGAATTGCTCGTTATGATGTGTGAATAGTATATTCGAAAGTCAAATGAAGTGGATTATTATATGTCAAAGAGTATCTTGAACAGGGGTTCACTGAAAAATAAAAACCTTAAATTTTTCAGTTATGTAATATTTGTATTTGATGGATGTAATCTCCCTTTGCAACAATGAATCAACTTTAGGAATGTTTAGATTATCGATTGCAATCTAAACAAGTCCAAAAGATAACAATTTTGAAGTAGATATAAACACTTACTGAGTATATTATGAACTCAATACAACCAATGGCTCAGCTTAATTAATTTGAACCAGAAAAAAATTTTCGCTGAAATTTTTCAAAGGAAAAGCGGTGAATGAATTTTTGTCAAAAGAAGAAATAGCGAGGAAATGTGAGAGAATCAGCAATCAAGTGTAATTGGTGAACTTGTTGGTGATGTGTTGGTAGTCGATAATGTTTGTTGTATCCAACTCTGTATACTTCAGTTGATTGATAGTATGTGATTGAACTCTTATATGAGGTCCTAGTCAGCTGAGCACAAAAGATAAATTGTAAATATGTCTTAAAATTTCGGAAGTTTACTATCGTACACAGCTTATTTCCGAATCTTGTATATTGTTGAAAGGTATTTCTTTCTTGAACTGGGTGTATTGCCTTGATGGAATAGTATTGGCAAATGTAGTAATAAGTTCCTTCTCTAAGCGGTTTGTAAGTTCAAGAGTATGCTTAACAGCCTAAAGAGTAGATCCAGTACAATAAATGAATAGCAAATAAAAGCTTGAAGAAGTTTATCAAAAAAGTTAAAAGTTACGTAGCCAATTTTTGGCACTTTTGATTACAGCGTCAAACCAATCGGTTATATAACGGTTTATTCATCAATATTTTACCAGTTTTTTCTTTGTAGATAAGTTACAGATTGCATGATCTGTATATCTGTATATCCATGATCATTATATTTGTAATATTACTCTATATATAACGATCAACCCACTTATCAACACTGTACTGCCCCATCTAAATCTAGATTTCTCAAAAAATTTACTAATACAAAAATTCAATTTTTCTCCTCTTTCAGAGCCGCTTTGCTCTTTTGGTATTTTAACAGATTAACAACTCGGTCCCACTTCGGCTTTATATATCTAGGGTGTATATAATCTGCCAAAATACATGTTGTATACCATATATAGACTTTCAACATGATAGTCATCAAATGATCAAAAGATGACTATTAATATGTTATTGTCCATAGAAATAGAAAATATGCGTCATCGAAATTCAGTTTTTCCCTGATTGCTCTGTCTGCGATAAGCCCGAGTATCAGAGATCTCTAAATTTGTATGACCAAATTGATTGAAGTTCGACCTGATTTGTTTGTGTTTTTTAACCTTCTGGGTCATCTTAGATACATAAATGACTCATGTCATGCTCCTTTAGTACAGTGTAATGAATGTTGAATGTATTAATCACGAGTTCTATATACGTATATATACTCTTTAACGAGATACGAGGATCTATGGAATGGGTTTGAATAAGTTGAAGATCTGAGTAAACAGAGTTACCTACTGCACCTACAATTAAAATTTACCCTTTAATTCAGGTACAATTGTCTTTACTTTACCAGAAGTGACAAATGTCTCAGCATTCTTAACAACATGTTCTTCCATGGATTTCATAGTTTCCACAGTATGAGTACCCATGTGTGGTAATGAGACACAGTTTGGTAAGTCTAACAACTCTTGTGGAACTTGTGGCTCGAATTCAAAGACATCTAAACCACATGAAGCAACTTTACCTGATTTCAAAGCTTTGATTAAAGCTTGTTCATCGATAACTGCACCTCTTGCAGTATTTACGATAACAACACCATCCTTCATCATAGCAATGGTCTCTTCGTTAATTGAGTGTCTGGTATTAGCATTTAATGGAATGTTGATTGAGATAATGTCAGAGGTCTTTAATAACTCTTCAAATGAGACATATTCGGCATTCATTTCTAATTCTGGGCTCAATCTACTACGGTTATGGTATTGAATCTTAGAGAATCCAAATGGAGTAAGACGATCTCTAACAGCTCTACCAATACCACCCATACCAAAGATACCAAGAACTTTACCTTCTGGATCATGACCAATTGGTGTACCTGCACATTTTTGTGTTGGCCATAAACCTTTTAGTAATCTATGATGAGAATCTTGGAAGTTTCTCAATGCTGATAATAATAAGTAAACATGAGTGTCTGCAGTGGCTGCATCAACTAATGATGGAACGTTAGCGACTTGAATACCTCTCTTATCACATGGTGCAATATCAACTTGATCGTAACCTGCACCATTGTGACAAATTGCTTTTATACTCTCTGGGAAATGTGAGATCAATTCCTCATCAAATCTGCCTGTCTTAGCAACACTTTCAAAAGTTCTTGTAATACATTCAACACCATCCCATTTACCTGAGTCTAATTCCTTGATAAACTCTTCTCTGCTTTGACAATCAGTTTCAACGACTTCTGCAATCTCCTCAAACTTCTTCCATGCTTCTTGAGCGAATCTAATTGGTCCAAAACGCAAGACCTTTGGCTTAGTTGATGATGACATTGTTCTTATTAAATTAAGTTTGTTCTTATGTCTATAAGTTGTACCTAAAGTAAACTTATTCACAATTGAAAATACTGACTTAGCAAACATTGCAATGAAAAATGGAGATTATGATATGTCAAGGCAATACGCGATATTTATATAAATTTACCACTTATCAGGTTTTGAGTTATTTTATTTTTTCCTCTTTGGTACACTATCAATGATAAGTTTTGACTTGTATATACTGAATTGACTCTGGACTCAATTGAAATGAACAAACAATACCCACGAATTCTTGATATGTATAAGACTGTTGCAGCACCCCCCACGTATGATAAAGAATCTAATCTTATCAGTACTATATCCGACTTCAACCCAGTTATCGGAATAATTTTACCTATTTACATATAAAATTCCCCTCCTTAACTCGCATTGATCAGCCGCTTTTAAGACGAAAAAGGAAAATATTCGGAGATTCTTTACCTTTTCACCAATTTGATTTTTCGTGGGATGAAATTGGAAATCGACGTGGGGGTAGTAAAATGAATCGACTTGTTTGGTGCGTCGATATATTAGCTTGATTTTCAGGTGTATTCGGTTAGGTTCTAAATTTTTTCTATATGCAAATACTTAAGAGGTTCGATTTTTCAGTTTATTGTTAGCTGGAGATACTTATAGATATATATATATAGTGTTAGGTTAAACAGCAAACTAGAAGTTCTACCATGTCCGCATATACAGTGGGCCACTTTGGAAGAGTAGCCATACGAGGAAATAGAAATTTACTACTCACAAAATGCATATATAGGGCAAATTCTTCAACAAGCGGAAACTCCTCTCCAGGCCTTGGCTCTCTTTCGTTCAAAGAGCTCTTGAATAGGGATAGGGGAGACAACGCCAACGCTGCAAGTCGTTCACAAAGATTTGGTAATAGTAGTCGAGATCAACCGGGAAATAATTTTCAAAATAGATCATCTCAGGATAATAATAGATACAACGATAGAAGAGGTAATGATAGAAGAAGAAACGATGATAGAAGAGGTAATGATAAAAGAGGAGATTACAATGATAGAAAAAAGTCTAATGATCTAGGTAAAGTGATGAAAGTTATATCTCTTGGAAGTGCAAAAGATAAAGAAGCTTTGAAAGTAGTCATGAATAGAGTAAAAGAAGTCAATAGTAAAGGTTTAGTAAGAATCTCAAGAGGTAAGCAAGATTTCGGAGTAATGCCAATTACTCAAGCATTCAGAGATTACAAAGTGAATATGAACCCGGAAAAAGAAGGTTTGATCTTCAAATCAACTGCAAGACTTAATGGCACTGATGAGCTGATAAGTATTGTGGAGGTTGTTGATCATCGAGCATCAAGAAAAGCTCATACTGAGTATTTGAACTCTGAAGTCTCTGCAACCATTTCTAAACAGGATGGTTCTTCATTGGCACAACAGCAAAAGAACAACTCTGGTCCAGATGCCAAGATTGTCAGAGTTTCTTGGGCTATTGCATTGCAAGATTTAGCTGGTCGTAAGAAAACTGAACTCGAGAATCAATTGAGCAAAGGTGAAGCTGTTAATATTATTATAGATGATAAGAACAACTTGAAAGCTAACCTATCACTTAAAGCAAATGCCTTTTTGAAACCAGAAGATGAGACAGGAAATGAAAATTTTCAGAGGGAATTTTCAGAGTTAGAAATAGTGAAAAGGGAGAAGATTTTACAAGAACTCAAAAATATTTTAGATTCACTTGAAGCTAAATACTCCGAACAAGGTAATATCACTTCGACATATCTAATAAATATCCAAAGCAAAAAAGTACCTGCAGTGGCAAAAGAGGCCTCGTCCAAAGGAGGGGCTTTGTCAAGAGAGGAAAAGCTTAAATTGAAAGCACAAAAGAAATTGGAAAGACAAGAAAAGCTAAGATTAAAGCAAGAGCAGAAAGCTAAGCAACTGGCTGAACAAACCAAATTGCTTTCCGTTGATTAAATCAGTACTTTAGGTTGTGTTGGTGGTTCTGTATATTTAAGCTTTTAGCATCTGTTTGTACATATTATATCTGTATATAGCTACACTCAAAACACGTGTATTATTGATAGTATCTTTTGCATCGTAGGAATGATGATCCGGAATTTATTCTAGATATGTAGTCTGTGCATAAAGTGTTGCACACATAGATAAGTTCGAAAATTTTAAAATATTCGTATAGTTTACCCCGCATGGATTGGGTTCAAAAAATTAATTTTTGAGATTTCTGAAAATTTACAAATTGTGTGAAATAGGTATTCTTACTTATTTTGTCATAATAAAGAACATAAAAAGCTAAAAATCAAATTTTGATAAATACAAAACTCTTAAAACGTACATATATCGTTAGGGATCATTAGGGACATCGATTATTTTGATGGTTGAAACTTGAGACTGATACTATTAACACAATGTCTTTCATCAGTTGGTGTATCGAAACCTTCACCTTTGAAAATATGACCTAGATGACCTTTACAATTGGAACATAACATCTCAATTCTAGTGGTACCAAATGAATTATCAACTTCAGTGATAATGGAGCCTGGAATTGCCTCATAAAATGCAGGCCATCCACAATGCGCATCAAATTTGGTACTTGATTTGTATAATGGTTGATCACAACCAGCGCAATTGTAGACTCCTTCTTTGAAAAAACTGTCATATTCACCAGTATGAGGTCTTTCAGTAGCCTTGTGTCTCAAGACAGCAAATTGTTCAGGTGACAAGACGGCTCTCCATTCTTCGTCTGTCCTTGGTAAGTTAGTCTTTGACTTGCTTTCAGTTGATGACATTCTTTTGGCAATTATAGATAACGATGCTGATCCTTGTCTTGGTAGTCTTCTTAAACACTGATAATTGTAAAGTAAATTCAAGCGAGTTCCCAATCTCTGCATTAGCAACTCTGAGTTAAGTATTCGTGAATTAATCTAGATAATTGAGCAAATACAGACCTTTAAATAGCAAATGATTACAAATTCATGATTAGCTTTATCATAGGCAAATAGCAAAATGGTTATCTAAAAATTTCAAGGTCTGAGGTGTGGATTATATCATCCGCTAAATTTTCAGATTTCGTTTCCAGAGAAATTTGATTAGCTTTTTTACATCAAGGTGAGGTAGATGGTGATGATGACTGTATAAGTCAGTCAGTTGAAAGTATATATATCCTTTTAACAATTACCAAAGTTAGACAAACCAATGTGGTTCTTTGCGAATAAGGAAGAAAATAATAGCGATCCGGTGTTGCAGCCGCAGCAGACGCAGAATACTACTCAAACCAACGAAAATGATACTGGGATAGAGGAACTCTCAGGAATGTTGATGGATGCATATAACTCAAAATCAAGTAGTAGTACCTCATCCGACGATCCACAATCAAAGAGAGAGCTAAGCACAAAGAGAGCAGAATCAATAGCCTTGAATAAGTTTCCCGTAAGTATTTTACAGATTTTATCTCCACCTCATCGTAGATCAATATACTAACAGTTTTCTATATGTATGTCAATAATATAGAAAGAAATGTCTTGTTTCACAGCAATGGATGAATTAATGGAATGTATGTCACTTGGTGGTCAAGTAAGAAATTATTATAGATATGGTGATTTCAGTATGTGTGATAGACAGTCTGAAAAACTTAATTTCTGTTTTAGTAATTCTCTTAATACAGGTGAAGAAAGAGAACGTAAAATACAAGAATTTTACAAAAAGAGACTTGTAGAAGACATGAAAAGAGGAAGTTCAGAAGATATTTGGGAAGCAAGGATTTAACGGAAAATACATAATAAACTACATTTGATATAGTCTTGTATATAATAAGAATCAGAAGATTTTTTTGACATCTCGAAATTTTTCATTATCGAATTAGCCAATCGGCTAATAGACTACCATAGTAAATTGACTGTTTACAGTAACTTACTTAGACTAACAATGCTTGTGAGTCATAATGGTATTGTAGTTTATATGTACTATTCATGAGAGTGCTTGTAAAAAACCATGAACACGTATGTATATAACCAGAGAGTCTGCCTAGATTGACTCATTGCTTAACGTAGCCTCAGCGTATGTTTTTTTCTCAGAATATAACGCCCAGCTATAATACATTACAGAATTGAAATGTTTATGAACAGAAATTTGACAAGAACTGGGTTGAAAACCTTGCTCAAGGATGTAAACGCGTACAGATATGCTTCAACTAAATCATCTACAGTAGCTTTTGAACCAGAGTTCCAGCAGGCTCTAGATGAGATGAAAACTTCGCTCGAGAATTCTACAATCTCTGAGCGTATACCTGAGTATAACAAGGTTTTGGATTACATCAGTGTCCCTAATCAAGTCTTGCAATTCAAGGTACCATGGGAAGATGATCAAGGAAACCTCCATGTTAATACGGGATATAGAGTTCATTTCAACAATGCTTTGGGTCCATACAAAGGTGGCCTAAGATTTCACCCATCTGTCAACTTATCAATTATGAAATTTTTAGGATTTGAACAAATTTTCAAGAACTCACTTACTGGTCAAAATATTGGTGGTGCCAAAGGTGGTTCAGATTTTGATCCAAAGGGTAAATCAGAATCTGAGATTAGAAGATTCTGTCAAAGTTTCATGAAAGGTTTGTATACCAATATTGGTCAACATAAAGATATTCCTGCTGGAGATATTGGTGTTGGTGGTAGAGAAATTGGGTACCTGTTTGGTGAATATGTCAGACTAACAGGTGAATGGGAAAGTGGAACTTTAACCGGAAAAGGCTTGGATTGGGGTGGATCTCTTATCAGAACTGAAGCTACCGGTTATGGATTGGTTTATTTCTTATCTGAAATGGTTAAATACAAGTCAAACGGATCAGAAACATTATCTGATAAAAACATATTGGTTTCTGGTTCAGGTAACGTTGCTCAATATGCCGCTGAGAAATGTATCCAATTAGGTGGTAATGTGTTGACTTTGTCAGACTCAAGGGGAACACTTTTTTTCCCGGATGGACTAACCCAAGAAACTCTTGAAATGGTTAAAGCCGGCAAGAATGCTCGCAAGAGTCTGAAAGAGATGGTCAGTGGAGGTGAGTATTTTGAAGAAAGTGACACTTTTGTATATTATGAAAATAGGAGAGTCTGGGACTTAGTAGATGAAATGCAAAATAAGATAAATTCTCAAGAGAAGACAATAAACATTGCATTACCTTGTGCAACCCAAAATGAGATAGATCGTATTCATATCGAGCATCTTGAGAAATCAGGCTGTGAAATTGTAGCGGAAGGATCAAATATGAGTTGTACGATGGACGCAGTTACATATATTGAGACCAAGAAACAACCAGACTCAGCCCCACAAATTTGGTATGCTCCAGGAAAAGCATCCAATAGTGGTGGAGTAGCAATTTCCGCTCTTGAGATGGCCCAAAACTCTCAAAGACTTTCATGGTCCAGAGAATATATTGATCAGCAATTAGAAAAAATCATGAGAAATTGTTTTAATACATGCATTGAGACAGGCCAAGAATACACTAAACCCGAGGGGAGACCAAATTATCCATCTATTTTACTAGGTGCTAATATAGCTAGTTTTATAAAAGTCTCTGAGGCATTAAAAAATCAAGGCCAAATATACTAGGCATGCATCTAGAAACTGCATTCTCATAGTTAAATGAAGAATTCAACGATAAGACCATTCTGGATTTATGTAACATTATCTAGACCTGTTTAAATAGAGTGTTCTGAATTTTTTAGTTTGTTATATTCATATGACTAATGTAAAAGGCTGGTTATATAAAAATTAATAATGAGTTAGGCTGAATCAAATCTTGTAATGTTTAATCAACATTGAAAAATAAAATAATATAATAATAGTATGAAAATAATAGAGGCTATAGTCTTGTTTCCATTCAAAACTACATAGTGATGCAAACGATTCCAATCAAAAAAACCGTAATCAATCAATTTACTTTGTTTCAAATATAATAAGATTATGCATGCCGCTTATCAAGTTTGAAATTTTCTTGTTTAAAAAAATAATAAGATCTGCATGATTACGCATAAATACGTACTTTTTCATGCACGAAATCGGATAACTATTACTTTTTGATTGATTTTTTAACACGATTAGACCAAAGTACTAAAAGACAATGTGGGCTTTTTGTGTTGTTAAAACTTATATATGCAGTGTTATGGAGAAAAGATATTATATATCCATACAATTTTTCAAATCATTTCTCTCCTTTGGATCAGCAGATAAGGAGCTTGATTTACGAAGTGTGATTACTGTGGTCCTTAGTCAGTTATATCAAGGGGGTGCAGTAATACGACATGGTTATACTGTTTTATCTACTTATTTCGAGAGCTTTCAAACAATTAAATTTGGCTAGTTTATTATTGTAATTAATAGACTATTGTGTTTTCGATAATTAGAGTTTGATGACAAACGGATCACAATTTGTAGACCAAATTAATTTCGTATCTGTATATTACACAATACCTTTCAAACTTTTTATGGACAGATAAAGGCGATAGTACATAGATTATGTACTATATAACATTATTATATGTGTAAATGAATGGTTTGAGAGTTTTTTTCATTGAATTGCAATCATATAAGCCTCGGAAACCTAAAAGTTAACAAATTAATAAGTCCCCCTTTGATACTTTTATTCAAGTTATACGTGAAAAACAATTTGAAACAATTTTCAACATGCATGAGGTCAGTCTAAAATTTTTAGTTTATTTTTTAAGCATAACTATATTCTCTTTTAGGAAACTCCTCTCAATTTTATATACTTTGGGAAATATGAGATGTGCATTTAATGAATACATAAAGTTTTCATTAATTTAATTGAAGGGAAATAGAATATTTTATTCATCTTTCTCACCCGCTATGGGTCTGTCACTCAATTGAAGCACTTTTGAAACAAATCTCAATGTTTATACTTATTTCATTACCGTTCCTTTATTCAGTCTTCTTTTTGAACAAAACCAGAAGTGAAGTGTCAACGCTGAAAAGTTATCCAGATACAAATGGCCATACTTGACTTGAAACCTAAGGGTCGTCCACTAAGTCTCAAAAAGAGAATCTCAAACACTAGCTCAACCCCTAAATGGGAACACCCACAAGTAGAATCACCAATCTCTTTAACACACTTCAATTACAGCTCAACTCATTCTACTCCTTTCTCTAACTTTACTTACTCATCATCAAATACATCTTTAGCGGGGGACACTAGCTCTTTTGATAAAGACCAGGCATCAAAAACATATTCAAGCAGAAGTAGCCATAGTGAGAGAAAGAGAATACCATTAGATGAAGTTTGTTGTTTTTGTGAAGAACCAATAAGAAACACTTTAACAGGAGAGTCTATCATATCTCTATCTTGTTCCCACTATACACATTTCGAGTGTTATAGTAGTTTGATATATTTTGAGAAATCCGAGTTTATGTACACAGACCAAATACCAAAATTCCAATGTACACTCTGTGGTACTGAAACTTATTGTGAAGATAAAGAAATCAGAGACCAGATTGCCAGAAGTTTGCTCTTGGATAACCCAAAAGATCATGAAATCATCAAATCTTTCAACTTAACCCCGTCATTCGACTCATTTGTTACTCCTTTGGTAGAGTCTTTCAAGGAGGAAAACAAAAATGAGGTAATTACACCAGTGCAACAAACTGGTATCAATTTCAAAAACGTTTTAGATGTACCACAGATTGTTCCAAAGGCAAGAAAAGTTACACAAGTAGAATCACATCCATCACCTACAGATATAACTGAGTTCAGACTCAGCGGTAACAATGAACCTTCGCATACCACTAGCAGCACGCCAACATATAGCTTGAAAAGTGAAAGTGGTGCAAGATTGAATGTGGTACCTGAACTTTCAAAAATAACATTTACGAAAGATGAACCTATTGAAAGATTTTATGATCTTAACTGTATGGTAGAAGTTACAGTAGGTAGTGAAAGTAAATTGTCTTTGGCATCCGCGATGAATAATTGGGAAGCTAAATGTCAGAAGAAAATCATGGACTCCCTATATAACAATCTTGAAAGTGCCAAAGTGAAGCATAACGTTGACCATGGAGAGCTGGTCTCTTGTGGTATTGTTAATCTGATAATTGATTATAAAAAGATATACAACGCACAATGCTATTACTTCACTGATCTTCTCTTGATATTGGATAGTCAAGGTGAGGAAGCTTTAGAAAGGTTGGTCATCAGTAGTCAGATCACTTCTGTAGTTGAAACAGATAAAAATGGCAGCCACTCATTAGTGATGTATCTTGCATCTCTCAGTCAGCCTGAGTTCACCATTTTTGGTGATGACAAAATTTTACTCAAATTACTGAAATCTATAAAATCACGCAAGACTTCACTGACTGGCCTCTCTATAAGGCATGGCTCAACAGGCTTATCATCTAGAGACTCATCATCATTTGACACAGAAAGTTTTGGAAAGTACAAATTCTCACATCAGATAGAGCAAGAGAGAAGAAGGCCTTCAAATTTGTCATTAGGCTCTGTAAATTCTGAGACACTCTCTCAAAGAAGATTTGGAAAAGGAGTAACAGAGCTGGGCTCACCTATAGAGTTGGAGAAACATTTCGAACGATCAAATACAATTTTGAAGTTGATAGTTGTGATTCCATTATATTATATTCCAGACTATGGAGTGACAGAGGAAGAGTATACCTACAAAATCAAGTTGTTACTTGAGCTCTTACTTTCTTCTTTGAAGGCATCTGATAAGCTCGGTATTGTGTTTCTTGGCGCGGAGGAAAATCCGGATATTGGCAATTATTATGGCTGTGTGGAGAAGACCTGGGAAGGATGGAGTAAAATCATAAGTTCTGTCAAATGTCAAAAAGACAGAGGGACCTCTAACTCATGGGAAAAAGGGATGAAATATCTAGAGATCTTAACAACCACCAATTTCCGTCATGAAGAATCTGGAGTTGTCAGTGAGATTATTTTTATTAACACAGAACTTTATGAAATAAACGCCAACCCTGAGATTGATGAGACTTCATTTCCAGACACAGAAAATGAATTGCCTTACAATGGCTATCTCACTTTGAAAAAGAAACGCAAGGATAAAAGAGATATCTCAGGAAGAATATATGAACTATGTAAATCTAAGACATGCAGATTTAACATAGTGACTCTCACTGAAGAGTTTATTTGCAAACCTCAGGACATAATTAGCAATTACAATAGATTAACAAAATCAACTGCAGGCCAGCCGAGTAAGATCAATAACTGGATCAAGTATTATATTGCTTTGTCTTATGATGAACTTGAGGAATGCATCATAAATCTTTTTGAAAGGTTCAATAAAGTCACATACAAGAAAGTCAGCTCCACTCTCAAGGTTGGTAATGGTGTAAAATTAGTGGGAATTGAGAAAGATGGAGAAATCAATAAAGTGGATTCTCTAGAAGTGTTGGAAGTCGAATACTTTAATCTTCCCCCTGGGGAAGATGTTTCCTTTATGGTTAATTTTAAAGTCGACTTAGAGACTGTTGTACCTAGTTTGTTTGACAATGATCAAGTTTCAAGTTGTAAGGTTGAGTATTTTTCTCAAAAAACTATTACTGAACCAATCGATATTTTCGTAAAGTGCAAAGAATATGAGTCACCTTCAACCTTGAGATTTTACAAAGAGGATAACCAGAGTACAGCTCCATTACAACTTATGCACTTGAACGTGTCTGAAGGTGGTGAAGGTGGTATACAAGGAAGCAATGATTCTTCACTAATAATACCGCTAGTGCCACATTTTGCAGCAGTCAATGATGCAATGTTTATTAAGAAGACGCTGGAGCTATCTCTATTGAGTGTGTTCAAAAAGTTCATCTTCAACAAAGATGTTTTTGATTATGAGACCAAAGAAAATATCAAAATCGAGCTACAAAGTATCTCGAATGAAATTTACCAAATCATCAAAAAATTCACAAACACAAATACGAGAAGATTAGGAAAAGCAAATCTTGAGAACTGGAGAGATGACCTAATTGAAGATCTAAATCTTATAATAGAGGGATACTCTATGAGAAACTATCAGCTCTCAAATTTCAAATGTTTGAGCAAATTCTTTTATCTGGTATGAAACATTACGTAGGAGGGGTGCCAGTGAGTATATAATTATTTGAGTGTACATTAATAATATATTGAGGTAATTTTTATAAAAAGTAAACAACATGACACAAGTATCGATTCGCTAAACTTGATTTTCAAGGTTGTAGTAACTTTCAACTTGGTAGTCTCTGACTTCAGGCAAGTAGCCGACCATATTGATTCTTGTGCGCTCATTCCAATCCAAGTGTTTGAGAAAATCAGCAACGTCAACAACATCGCAGTTGTTCGCACGAATAAGCTCTTCTTGAGCGTTGACGTTGACTTTACATTTCAATATGGATTTCTTGACAGAAGAGTCTGAATCCTCTCTTGAAATGGGCCTTGAGACTGATCTAGTTTCACGGCTAAAAGATCTACTAATTTTCCTGAAAACATTGGTTTTCACACTTGAAAGAGATTGCAACTTGCTAATGGAATGACATTTGTCATATTTGTCGTAGATCAACAAATTTGCAATTGTGTTGAATCTAATGGAGGTCTCACCCTTTGATCTGAGGGAAGGATTCTCATTTTCCTTGACTAACTCAGTCTTTTGAACCGGTTCATCTTGTGACTTTGAAAGAACAGACGCATATTCAATATGTTGAGTCTCACAACCATCTGGTTGAATGACTTGAACATTAGTGGCGTTTCTTTCATCATTGTTATTAACAGTCAATGAGTCATTTAGCTCTGTATCGTTTGTAATCTTAACAGAAACAGAAACTGGAGAAAAAACTGACTCAAGAGTAGAGTTATCCTCATCATCCTCGTAATTTTCATCTTCATTATTACCGTCAAGTGTATTGATATCGTCGTATCTGCAAGAGTACTCATTATCTACATTTGCTTGTGTACCTTCGAGAAATTCATTAGATTTATCTGTATTCACAGTTGGAAGAGAGTTTTCTTTGTTACCAACTCTTGATTCAAAAGCGTCCTGCAGCTGAATATGCTTTCCCTTGTAATTTTCTTCTTCGTCGTCGTCCTCAGTAGCGTTGTCATCAAAGTTAGAGAGGTTGAGTGAGGTTTCCTCTTGAGATCTCCCAGCGCTTACATGTTGCTGTTGCTCACCGAATAGATCATTAAAAGTTGTTACCAAAGGAGAAGGAGTTCTTGGATGATGATAATTGTTAGTCGCTTTATCCAAAACTGAATATGTGGAATTGACAGAGTAGTCATCATTATCTTGTTGTGTACTATCCTGATTTGCTTCTTTGGCTCCATTATTTCTTCTTTTTTTGACATTCAGCTTGAAAGAAGCTGGATTAAAGGAGAAGTCATTATCAAATACGTCAATACTTCTGTATTTCATATAACATGTTAAATCTTCCAAGTCAGGCTCAAATTCACTGGATCCATCATTTGATTGAGTTCTAGGATGCTTCTCAAAGACTTTGAAAAGCAATTTCAAAAAGGTGGCTTTTGCTTTGTGGCCTTTTTGAAAGCTCGATGAAGGTTGAATCCCAATAGAAGGGGTCACCTCAGAAACCTCGACGTTTTCATTTGTAGACACAGAAATTACAGCATTGCTAACGTCTGTCTCTTGTTTTGCAGCATGAGGAACTGGTTCAATTTTCAAAACTTCCTCATTGTGAACACTATCCTCTCTCATAATCTGGGGCTTCTCTTGATGCTCTAGCTCACCTGAGGAATCGGTTGAACTGACATCCTTTGACATCTTTTTATAACTGAAGAAGGAAAATGACCTTTTAGTGACATTGAGTTTGTCCACATTAACGATTTTGCTGCTTTTCCTCAAAGTAATACCACGATGATGCTTCCTTGTCCGTGCCAAAGTTGGAAAGCTCAGAAAATTCATCATTTTCAAGTGTCTCTACGCTAAGCGCTAAGCTTTTATTAGACTCTCCTGGTAACTACTTGCAAAGTTTAAAAAGCAGATGTAGTTTGATGATTTCGAGAATAGCAAATGTGTGCAATTGGTTGGTAGCCTTTCTAGCTTTATGACTTTTGTTAGAATCGTACTTGAGTCAAAATCAAGCAAATGTTTTACTACTGGGTAGAAAAGACTCAAAAATAAATCTTATACACAAAAAACTTTTTTATTTTTTTTGATGTTAGCGAGCATTATGTAGCGCAGCGGTAATGCAGGCTCAAATTATTTACTTATGTGCATCGATTTTATAGCTTAGATGAACTAAAATGAAGAAAGACTCAAATTAGTATAAAGATTACAGTAAATCACAAATAAGAAACATCATCTAGTTCAATTAATACGAGTAATGTTCATTATTATAAAAATCAAGAGAAAATTACTTACGACTTGAAAGCATCAGGACCTAAAATCTCAATTTGGTATCCATCTGGATCTTGTACAATAGCAATGTCTTTGAGTGATGGGTTGGAGTTGTATGGAACGACAAATTTGACTTTGTCTTCAATTGCCTTAGTGAATTTTGCTGCATCTTTACACGAGACACCAACGTGAGCAAAACCTAAGACATTGTCATCTTGGTTTCCTGCATAGTAACCTTTAAATGAATCATCTGATTCTGTACCGTAATTGTGAGTCAATTCAACGATTGAGTATCTTGCAGATTGAACAGTGAAGTCTTCAGTCTCTTCAACAAAGTCAGCACTGTGATCATAGCCTAAGAAGTATAATGTGAATTGAGCTTCCGGCATTGGCTTTGTGGAGAAGAGTTTCATACCTAAGACACCTTTGTAAAACTCCAATGACTTCTTTGGATCTTTTACTCTAATCATAGAATGGTTTAATCTCAATGAAGATGTTCTGTAGACACCTTCAGTCTTGTTAATTTGGTTTTCAATTAATTCAATCCAGTATCCATCTGGATCAAGAACAAAGGCAATGTTCTTTTGTCTACCATCAGCTAACTTCTTCTTGAATGGACAACCTTGGTTTAATAATTCCTTTTCAGCTTCCACGATGTTATCAACACTGAAGCAAATATGACCGAAACCTCTGTATGGATCAGAGTTACCATCGTAGATCTTGGCATTTGGGTTCTTAGTAGAGTATCTCAATTCTAAAACACCTGGTCTTTCAGTCAATGGAGTACCAGAGTATGGGTGTTCTGGGTCATCAAGTGCTAAAAAGTATGACTTGTAGCCTAGTTCAGGGTAATCAAGCTCTTTCAAGACACTCATATGGAACTTTTCTTGATAGAACTTGACTGAGACATCTGGCTTGGAAACGTACAAAGTGGTGTGGTTTGTGAGGAATGAAGAATCTGTAGCTGACATTTTGTTTTTACTATTGCAATTGAGCTAATTATAGTATGATTGATATAATTGATGAATGGTTAAAAAGAAGAGTAAGATAACAAATTGTATATGTACATTGCTCTAGTGCGGTATTTCTTTCCTCCTCATTTTTAAATTTCCAAATTTTTCCTTCAAGTTTCCGCAACCACCAAAGATGGTAAGAAACCAGGGCTGTGCTGCTTATCTCCTTTTGTGCTACTTACATCATCATACTTCATTTAAAACCATAATTAATTGACAATATATTTAATACATAGTTACAAAGATGCAATATGAGTAGAGTGAGAGATGATTAAGGCTATTTCCATACCACAGGACGTGCAACTTCGTTATCATCTTTGAAAGGATTATCGTCATCATCATTATACTCATCTATATCATCCACATAGATCTTCTTTTCCTGTGGAACAGCAGTACGTTCTGGAGTAGAGTGTGTACTGTGTGGCACGTATCCGCTAAGCTTCTTTGACTTTGGAGGAGGTGGTGGAGGAGCTCTATGGCTTTGTAAATCGATTGATATTGTTGATGGAGGATTGGCAAGACTGTCGGCCAATGATTCAGTATCGTACTCAGACTCTGATTCATAATTTGCTAATGAGTCTATGTCTTCCAAATCGCTTTCTGGTAATTGACTGAGCTCCTCATACTTAGTCAATGCTTTGACCAACTCATCATTGGCGTGTAATAATGGACCTAGAAATTCTTCTTTATCGACCAATTGCAAATATCTCAAGACTTTTCTTCTGATAAGTCTACACTTATCAAACTCCTCGTTTGCCTTGAGGTTATGAATTGACAACTCTCCATTCTTATAATCTAGTGATTGTAATGTATTTGTAAGCACAATCGCATCTGATGTACTTTCTGCTATCAAATTTAAGATCTTTGGCTTTTCCTTCACATAATCAATTCTTGGAATTCTATATTTCTTATCAAGTTCTCTGTTTGTCTTTGGATGGTTTGACTCGTCTTTACTACTGCTACGACTGTGACCGTGCTTGGAGTCATGTTTAACTCTGGCCAAGAATGACTTACCACTAGAACTATTCTTATCTCTGCGCATATTTGGTGAAGAAGAGGCCGCGGAAGACAATGAGGTAGTACTATCATTGTACTCATTTGACGATGATTGACCACTATCATATATCTCTTCAAAAGGTGTTGTTAAATCTGCATCATCATTCATGAAATCAGGAACAACTCTTTCTCTTGGCTTCTTTGTCTTGACCTTCTTATGTAACCCTGTACTCTGAAACAATTTAGTCAGACCATCTCTATCCATTTGACCATCATATTCTTGTTTCCAACCAACTACTAATGCTATACATCTCTTCCTGATCCTAGGATCAACATCACTAGCTTTTCCATTCACAATACAGTATTTGATTCTTTCAAGTAATCTTTCATCATTGAATAATGGTACCATTTCTTTACCTCCATTGGCAACTAGTAACTCTAATACATTGAGGGACTTCCATTGTTCAGGGAATGAACCATGTTTTAACTTCTTACGAATGGCTCTTGCTGCTTCTGTGGCACCAGATCCTTTTTGCAATTTGATAACACTTATTAATTCAGGTAATT
This sequence comes from Wenyingozyma methanosorbosa, assembly GCA_030570755.1. Classification (NCBI taxonomy): domain Eukaryota; kingdom Fungi; phylum Ascomycota; class Pichiomycetes; order Pichiales; family Pichiaceae; genus Wenyingozyma; species Wenyingozyma methanosorbosa. The sequence continues at coordinate 106,504 of JAJLWP010000014.1, forward strand.
CAGTTTCAATCTTTCCGTCTTCTACTGAACCATCTGAGTTCTCAATAACTCTATTTATTATTGCTGTCACTGCAGTATATGGATGATCATCAAATAGCCCCATTGTGTGATTGTTTTATCTTTTTATCGTGTTTTGACTAGGCAATTGACAACAGATGGTGATTATTGAATAGTATAGAACTCGTTACAGTGATTCTATAAGATAGATTGGATTATGTTATCTCTCCGGTTTATCTAATCAGCTTAGAACCCCCTTCAATTTCACACTCACTTCATTTTGTTTCTCTCACTCAAAATCTCACGCTGCCACAATTTCTATAGAGATTTCTTATCTATGCGGCTGATTACTTGTTAAGGTTTGGCGTATTTATGCCGGTAACTTTTGCACTTGAGTGATAGTTGTCTCCCTTGAATGATCAATTGGGTGGGTACTTGCTGATATACTACAAATGGCTATCTGTCTACTGTCAAATGCAGGCGATTAAGAGACTACAGTGAAAGATATAGAATACTACTGCAAAGTCTCGGCTAACACTGCTGAAAGCAAATCATCGATGTATTCAACAACTATATATCCGTATATTCATATATAAAGTAAAAAAACACTGTAAGTTAATGAATAGTCTTGTACAAAATGCATACTTTTGCAAAGGAATGTTTTATTGAAAATAAATATTGGCACAAACTAAAAACTCATTCGGACTGAAATATCTAAAGTGACAAAATCCAGTTGATCTCCAATTACATATGAGTCTTAGCAGCAGCTATTTCTTTCTTCAATTGATCCTTAGAAAATTTCTGAAGATCAGAGTTACCACCGATGTGTTTACCACCGATAAAGATACTTGGAACGGTTCTTTGACCGGTTAAGGCGTATAAAGCGGCTTGAATTTCATCTCCGTCTTCTATTCAAAGTGAAAATGTCAGCACAAGTGATGTGCAGTTGAATTGTTAGTATAACGAACGAGTAAAAATAGCCAAAAAGTGGCAAAAACCTAGGAGAGATCACTGTCAATGGTCAGTTGACAATCGAGGGATCTAAATTTCAAAAGTTATACATACCAACTTCATCTAATTCCATAACGTATGCATTAGAATCCAATTGAGCTAAAGTTCTCTTTGAAGCTGCACAAAAAGGACAGTAAGTTTTTGAAGCGACAAACACAGGGTTTGATTTGATTAAAGTCTCAACTTTTTGAATTGATGCTTTAGACATTTGTTGTGTTGGCAAAGTTGAACCAAAGAAACGGCGAAATATGGAAGTCAATATGGGAAATATAATAAAATAAAAACCTAACAAGAGTAAGATAGTTTGGATAGACATATATCTAAACTGGAAAGAGCAAGGTACTATAAATATATATATGACAAGGGGGGTATAAGTAGGTTACAGAAAGGCTATATATCCTACGTAGTACACCCATACTTAGTAACACACCTAGATTCTGTCAATCATTAGCAATCAGATTCTAAATTACTAATGGGAAATTTTTATTTGATTGGGACACTACTTAAAGTAAGATTTTGATTATGTAATCTAAAACAACACAGCCTCGATTTCAAAACACCATTTCTCAATCAACATTCAGATCTTGAGGATGGGATTTGTATATGTGTAATTCCTTCTTATCTATGGTCTTGAATTGGGGGTTATTCTATACTGATTAGTCTTGAAATTCATACAGAGTTACAGTTAAGAGTCTATTACAGGGATTAGTCATGGTAACTGTGCAATTGCCGCCCAATGAGAGGCGACCAAACGTGATACCACCGGAAATAATATTTCAGATATCAAGAAACATAACAGACTTCTCTGATCTGTTGAACTTGTCACTCGTCAATAAATCAACCTATAATCATATAATATCGAATAACTCACTATGGATTGGATACCTTCGACAAATTCAATTTTGGGAAGAGCCCTCCAAGATGAGGAAAAACTCAAAGTCACACAGCAGGAAACCATCTGTTGTCAACACAGGTGCTTCAAGTCACACAAGATCAGACTCAATTATAATGTTTGACGAAGACCTTACACCAATTAACTGTTTATTACATCCAATAAGTGATGCAAACTTAGCTAGAACTACATTCATCAAGATATACTCAACTCTAGCTCCTATAGTCAACGATTTGCTTATCAAGAACTATGCAAATTTTCAAAACTTGACAGTATTCAAAGAATACAACAACTCATATGACCAATCGATCTTATTTTCCAATATTGCACGTTTTATCCAGCTGTACAAAAACTCAAATAACTATAAGAACATCATTGTGCGATTGAACACCATTCTGGATATATTTATCACTTCTATACTGAAAGAGTTAGAGATTAATCTAAATGATAAGAACTATTCAGAGTGTCATAGACTGATAAGCTCATTGGGTAACTTGACATTTGAAAATATACCTGATACCTTAGATGATATAAACATAGATAGTCTTGAATCATTACTGGAGTTTTTCATTTCGAGATACTCTGACGATTTCTCATTTTTGACCTCAGATTCATACATCAATGATTTCATTGTGAGAGTACATTCGAAGGAGCGAGGTGTCGTCAAAGGATACAAGTTCCAATTCGAGAGGATTACACAACTATTTGATGAGCAAATCACACCAGTCATGAACAAAGAATTCAATGAGATCGGTAAGATATTCGAAAACGACTTCCCAACACAGTATAAGAAATCAGATAGTATTGATGAGATACCTATCATCCTGAAAATATCTGAAACATTCTTAAGCAGTTATCTCATAGGTGGCCTTGTTGATAAACTGATATTAAGAGCAAAGCAAATTGACCAGGGAGATGATGTGAATTATGAGTTAGAAGAAGAGAGCCTGAATTTGACTAAGTTGAACATAGTAGAGAACCTTGGCTCACTTTCTGATGATGAAGCTAATGGAGATAATGAAGATTCCGAGGAGAACGACAAAGTCAGAAATGAACTTGCAGACGAAGATGGTGAGAACGTATGGGGTGATGTGGGAGCGCCTTCACAGCCTAAAAACACAGAAAATGATGTAGACGCTGATGAAGCTGCCAAGGAGGAAGACAATGAGCCAAATACATTACCATTCCAAGAGATCAACTCCATGAATGAGACGTCCTTGTTCTTTCAAGCTGTTCCATTCTTACATTATAGACTAATGACTACCTTTGCTAGTCTTGACTACCCAAAGACTGAAATAACGTCAAAAGTTGAGAAGACAAGTAATACAAAGAGTGAAGTTGTGCATATGGATTATCAGAAAATCACATCTGAATTGATCAACTTTTACTACGAACAATACTTATCTGAGTTTGCAGAAATGATGCCAAGACAATGTCACTACTCATTATTACAGTTGATACATAACTGGGAGAATGAACAACAAAAAATGAAAGAAACAAGAGAGCAAGAGATTTTGGACATGGTGAATGATGGAGACTCGGAAACTACCAAGAAGAAGAATCCATTTGCATTGGAGATTTTCTCTGGTTTCACTAACATCTTTTCCACCAAGAAGAAATCAAAGGGTAGCAAGGATGATGAAGGTATTGAAGATGAAGGAACAAGTCCGAAATTGACAAAGTTCAAAGCCAAGTTACAAATATTAACAGGCAATGTTGAGTCAATCAAGTCTTTAGTAAGTATGGATCTAACAGTCACCATCTTACAACACGTGAAAAACAGTTATGACTTGTTACTAGGCTTGACCGATTTATCCACTAATGAACTCTCAAAGCAAATCCATAAAACATGTCAACAGATTTTCACAGATACTTTGCAAATCATCATCAAGAACCATGTTGAGCCAGGTTTCAAAGAAGCGTTACAGAGATTGAAGAATTACAACCCTATAGAGTTAAATATCAAGAAATCCGTTGTTGAACCATTGACAAACTTCATTGAATTAGTGAATGTAGGTGACTTGATTTTACAAATGGTAAATATCTTCTATCAAGAAGAATTGATAAGTAAAGAAATTGTCATTGTCAAGTCCCAAAACCGTCGTGATTTCTTCTCAGCTAATGATTGTGATAAGATGATAATTCACTTAGAGACGTTGTTAGATACTTATGTGGCAGACGGGTTAGATATCAGTATTGGTGTGATTATGAATGAGATCAATTATGCTATTATCACCACTGGATTGGATGATAATACATATAACATTGATAATATGGATCAAATGGCTATGAATAATATTGGTCAACCTTCTAAATACGCTACAGAAGTGACTAGTATCTTAGATACACATTTCGTATTGTTGAACGGGTCAATTGAGAAAGATGTTCTAGACGTCTTCAAAGAGGAGATTGGTGAAAGATTCGTTGCATTATTAGTCAAATTAATAACTAACAAATTTGTCATATCTACTACAGGAGCAATTCAATTTATATCAGATATAAATTTCTTCTTCAACTTTTTCCTCAAGCACAAGATCAAGCCCACTGTGGCATATTTTGAAAGTCTGAAAACTATCTCGCAATTGTTCCTGCTAGATTGCTCAGATAAAGAAGGTGCTAAAGAATTAGGAAAATTAGTTGTCGCTATTGGTAGAGACAATGGTATTTTCACTCCTGAAGAAGTATACCAATTCGTCAGTCGTCGTAAGGACTGGTTGTCAATCAAGCATAATGTTGATAAAATCATGTATGGTTTTGGTGTAGATGATTGTGTTATTATGTAAGGTATTTATAGAATTGCATTTTTTCCTTGATAATAGAAATTAAGATTCATAAAATATGGCGCGTAATTAATTTCGTAATTGAATATATGTAAATATATCTATAATTTGGTATATATGTGAGACCACACCTGGGGTCCTCTGTGTTTTTGAATATTATGTAAAATAAGCGAGAGAATAAATTTTAAGCGCTGGTATGGGTGGGTAATCACTGATTTATCCAATCGATGCCTTTCAAAATGTTATTCAAAGCATCTAGGTTTTCCTCCTGGGATTTATCATTTGTATCAATGAATCCACTATTGACTAAGTTATCAATAGTCATGTCAAGTTCAATATCTCCTCCAACTGCGTCAGTATTGTTTTTCAAGGTAATATTGGAGCCTTGAGATTTTGGTGGGATGTAGTTTTTCTTGATTTCTTCTAGTCCTAAAATCTCGCGAGAGCTTAAGCGCTCAGCCAACGGGGTTAAGTTAGGATGAGAGTTGACTTGTAATCCGAATTGAGAGACGATGTAATCTTGTACATCTTTTGCAGTAGGCTTTCTTTCAATTCCCTCCTCTTCTTCTTTCTTAACTACACTAGTTTCGTCCTTCTCAACTTTATTGACTAAGTAACGCAACTCGTAGTAAATTCTCTGACAGAGATGACTCTTCATAGTAGATGTGCAGGCACCTTCTTCAGTCTTATAGAAAAGTTCAGGATCTTTAGCGAATGAATTATCAACTTCAATCAATAAGTTCACGATTCTGTTAACATCTGGCATCTCGTCTTGGAAATCAAGCAATTTCTTGAATATCACAAGAATGTATTCTTTCAACGATGCTTGAGTTTGAGTCTCTTGATGGAACATTGTATTGATTGAGTAATGCAATCTTATCAAGACCAAAGCACTCAGTTGCAAGATGTGTCTTATAGAAATAGGTAAGATACTGACATTGGTGAGCTTGGTTGCTTTCTTGACAATGCTTATTGAGATATCAATGGCTTTATTACAGTTCATCACTTGGATTTCCTTATCAGTTTCATTGTTAGTGAGTCCAAATAACGCCAAAGTCAACTCACATTGATCTAATAGCATTGAGATGCAGATGTCTTGTGTCTCCACAACACCACTGTCGTCATTGGTGGTGCTTGTTGACGAGTTGTTAATTTTCTCCTTGAGTAAAGAAATTTGATGATCCCATGAACATATGGAGTTGTTTAACAAATGAGTATTCTCGACTAACCCATTCAGTTTCTTAAAATCCTTACCTAATTGATCAACAATCTTAGAGTTCAACAATGTGATCTCGAGTAATTTCTTGTAAAAACTGTCTAAGTTAGAAGTCTCGCTTCTCGTGGAGTTAATATACCAGTCAAGTCTTTGATTCCATGGTAAACCTAGTCTGAATCCCCATTGATTACCTAAGATGTACACCATTGTCCAGATTTTACCACGTTGCTTCTCAGAGTAGTTACTTATGTCTGATCTACGTGAGAACTCGTAGAGGAACTGGTTACCTCTGTTGATACCTAATTGCAAGCAAATATCTTTCGCTAATGATAACCATCTAAACATTGAATCGTCGTACTCGTCTTCGTTCTCTAAAGTCTCTGAAATTTCCTTCTCGTTGACGCGGATTGGTTCAATCATAGGGAAAGATGCTAAGATCAAGATAGATTGGACAATTGTAATTGATTTTGGAGTAGACATCCATGATACTTGAATTAGTTCTTTCTTCACTTTTTCAGAAATGACCTTATTATTTGATGAAACAAACATTATTGACCAGAATAATATCTTGGATTTCTCAAATAAGTTAGTTGGCGATCTGATTGGAGTCATAATAGGCACGAATGGTAACAGGAACTTGTTAAATTTTTGTAACAGTGCATTGGCTTCGTTGAAACTGATAGTGAAATCATCAACAATAAACTCGGACATCTCTTCTACTGGTGTGACTTCCTCTTCTTCTTTATCTTCTAACATCTTATGGTCCTTGGCCTCTTCAAACTCTTCTAACTTGATAAAATCACTGTCTTTGATTTTACTTTCATCATCGTTGGAGTCTTTGTCTGAAGGAGGGGTAGTAATGAATTGGGTAGCGATAACACTATTCAAATCCACATTTGCGAACTGATCTATATGGTTTGGCATGACGTATTTTTGTGTGAGTTCATTCAAGTTCAAATCAGTTAACTCAGCGTCATCATCAGGTGGTGTGTTCATTGACTCGGGGGTGAAATCAACATTATTCACCGGGGTGCTCATATCATGATGAGATTCGACTTTGATATTTCTGTTATATGGTGTTGAGCTACTCCTCTTATTATCACTATAATGATCTTCCTTATAGTAACTCACCTCACCAACGTCAATTAAACCAGGAACCACAATACCCTTTTCATTGCATAATTGTTTCAAGTACCTGTCTCTTACAATCAGTCTATCTACTGTATCTTTCAAATCTTGAATATTGTTACTCAAGTTCTTGATAATGTTTGATCTCTTAACGGGTATCACTATCTCTAATTGACAAGTCATTCCTCTCTTTGAACATGAACTGCATGGGTGTGGTTGCGTTTCGACATAGTCACATCTTGTCTTGTGTTTTCTACATCTTGAGCATGATTTCAAGTGTCTTGGTTTAGGTTGATCTAAGTAATCAGGTGGGTTCTTATTGATGATAGTTGTTGTAACTGCAGGAAGTGATGCTGATGATTGTGAGTGCTGTACGTCATTTTTCTGTATTTTATGTGAGGTGTTGGTAGTTGTATTGGTCATTATCGAGGTGATCGAGCTTGATTGCGATATGGAGCTTTTATGTGAAGATAGAGAGGAATATCTTGATGAGTTTGGTGAGTCGTGAAAGTCATGTGATTGCAAGTATGAATTGGAAGCAGTGTCGTTGTGATTGTGATATTCAAAAGGTCTGGGTATATTTGTATCTATATCAGCGAGCGAGTTTGTGTTTTGTAATGGTTTTATAGAATCGATAGAACCTACTGATGAGATTGGTGTGTTGTAGTTCGTTATAGATCCTGGTGAGGTCTTTGTAGGAGACACGCTTGTTGTCCTGGACTTCTTCAAAAGTGTATTGGGAAGTAAAGGTACGAGTTTCCTCTTGCTGTTGCATGTGTTTGCAGTATTAGTATTATGCGATGATTTGTTCTTATTCTTCAGTTTATTTGTGCATTTAGTATCATTTGGAGTAGAGTTGCTGATCTTGGGTGAGATTGATCTACCCGAGGTATGAGGTTCCTCTTTCAGTATACTGGATAAATCGAGGAGTTCCATATTGATCTGTATGGTATACTAGCTTGAATTGTCTTGTATCTATGTTTTCAAGCTAATCAATCGTTTCAAATGTAGTTAGATCAAATAAGAAATTTGATAGTGGTAGTATGGAAAATAAAAATCTTCGGAATAACGACCGGAGTTTTGAGGATATTTAAAGAAATTTCAGTGAAAATTAGATGTAATGTGGGTTTAGTTAAAAGGGAAGGAAAATTTTTAATCTTTACAGGGAAATGTATTCCTTTGTAAAATGTGTGGTAAAATTAATCACTCGGAAAGGATATTATGTCAATGAAGTAAAGTTACTATTGTTGTTTTCCAGAAATTTTGTTAGAAAGGTTGATTTATAAAGTTTTAGTAAGTTACTTCCCATTCAAAGTGCTTATTATATTACATTAGTTTACATTAATTTAAGGTAACAGGGGGTGTTTACAATACGTAGAATTTTATGTAGAAAACTTTGCAAATTGCATATGATGGCTTTGGTATTTTGGTTTTTTGGAGAGTGTTGTCGTTTTACTTGACTGATTTCTTTACCTCTTTCGTTAACTACTTAGATTCACCTCACCTACCACTCATCTTCGACCTCCACCACCTCTGATACCTCTCGTGTACCTCGTCAAACCCATCAGAAACTCCCTCATATCCTCCGCGTAAATTGAAAATCTCAAATTGTTCGGTCTCCTATAACAATGGTACAATTTATTTGGCTCAAGTACACTACCCTTATAGTTAAGAATTGGCACCTTAGAGAGCCCCACACAATTCACGTTTTCAGCCAATGAGAAGAGTTTTTTTGCAAATTTCTTCCATTATTCGCCCGAAAAAGAAAAAAAGCTTCAAATTTGATGCTCCACATCTTGGTGTTTATTCCCGCATAAGGAAAATTTATTACTCTATTTGTGTGCTCCCCCATTATTTTTAAGTGATTTATACTGTTGATACTTGAGATATATGTATTACAGTTGGTTATGGGAGTATTGGATCTTGAACATGAAGTACAGGGTAAACTTGTATATCTACTCACTTGGATCTACAAAATAACAGTATTCCATATACATATAGACTGGCGTTAGCTATACCAAATTATACTTTCAAGGAGAAAAAAGAGCCAATCCCGTACTCGGTAAATATTATTATTCTCTAAAATTTTTTCTGCTTCAAACTATTTTTTTCATGCGGACACCGACAACTATTATATTAACCCCTTATAGCTTTTGACTGTGCTATTGTAATCAAAGTTTCAAGTGAACCACTAACTACTTCACCCTTTACCCGAAATCTAAGTACATAAAGGTAATAATCAACACACATGATACACAGGGTGAAATCTGGAAAATTTTTTACTTTACTGGCACTCACTCTCGGATTCCTGTAAATTTTCTGAAATGCAGGCTGTATAACATTTCCCACCCTCCTGTTAAGCAGTTTCATCTATTTCTTATTATAGACCATGGTACGCCCCCCATAGTTTAACCCCCTTTGAGATTTTTTTAACCCTGTTTTAATGTACATATATTTACATATAGTAGATCTTCGTCTGAACTAAAGCCTTTCATTAACTGACTATTGGTAAAACATCGTCCAAGTTACCTATAAATCTATAACTCATAAGTTAATGTAAACAGAGTATAGTACGAACTTGCTCCTAGTTATTTATTTATTCCCTCTCTGTATGTAAAAACACCCCAGTGCAAAATAGTGAGAATCGGCTTTTTAAATTTTTAGTGCCGAAGATAGGGCTTCTCTTTTTGGTGCTTATGTAATCGATGATTTGATAGATCTCATACCTTTTAGATGAGTTTGATGAGTGTATACTTCAACCAAGGGCCATGGAATAGGTCTATTTAGGTTTGATATCCACATACGCATGGATCAAATACTTCTACGCGCCATTAACTGCCTAAGAACAAAAGAAAAAATGACACCAAGACACGAAATCTCCTGAATTGCTCCAGCTTTACAAAGTCAGATTTTAGTTTCAAAATTTAATTTTGAACAATTATTAAAATAATTTATACATACATATCTAAAAACTATTCAAGTTATTTAAGATCTTTGAGATCAAATGACCTGTGATCTCGTTATTACTATAGGCTTTCAGGTTAATAATAAGATTTTCAACGTTTATAGTAAGTTTTGATTGTGTTAGGTTTTTAGCAGTAGCGCTATTTTGAGTCTTACCCAATACATCATCAGTAACCTCTTTCTTAATCTCAGGAACATCCTCTTTCTTGATCTCAGTTTCTTTATTCTCGGGATTACTATCATTATTGTCATTATTGTCATCGCCATACCCATTGAAGTTGATCATACCAGTACCATCATCATCAAGATCCATCTTTGAATCATCTATCAAGCCAAAGAAATTCGAATCAAATGCCTCATTACTCTTTCTTGAAGTATCTTTCATTCCGTAAAAATCGTCATTCATCATACTTCCTGGTTCTTGCTTGACACTATCATCGAAATCTATTCCCATATTATTACGATCCTTGCCTTTTTCGTTATCATCATCATCGTCATCATCGTCATCTTCATCGTCATCCTCATTACCAACACGGCTAATTGTCAATTTGACAGATTCATCAGAAGATACTATTCTACCAAATGAGCTCAAAGAATTGGAGTATTCATCAATGATCGTATTACTTGTCTCCTTTTCTTGAAACTTTTCAATCCAATTCAATCTATCATACTTAGTATCAATGAATACATAACAGATGATAAGTAATGACATCAATTCAAAAATCATTAGTTCATGTATTGGGTTCTCGTTATTAGATGCTGTGTTATTATTTGTGTTTTGAGGTTTGGATAACAACTCAATTAACTCTGCATGTAAGTAGTCAATACCATTCTCGAATGAATGGATCTTTTTCATTACTTCACATAGTTCGAACTTGATAGAAGGTGTGGCTTTCACTGTTTCAGTTGTAAGAGCAGTGGTTTCATTGTTAGCAGACTCACCTTTCTCTACATTACCAGGAGCCTTGGTATCCTCAAGGAAACTCAGGAGATTGCCCAGGTTCTTTGAATCCTCAAGTAAATCAGCATAAACCTCATCTTTCAAGTATTCATCCAAAAACTTCTTCAATGTCTCCTTAGCTGGACTAGTTGCGTCCAAAGTAGCTTCAGTTTTCTTTAATGTGGTATACAAGTCTCTCTCTGACACTTTCAAGACCAAAGTTCTCAACAAACTAGAATCATTTTCTAGATTGATCTTGAAAATATTACTCAATATTTCCAAACACAGTTCTAAATTCTTCTTGTCATTCCAAATTGCAAACTCAACAGTTTGGATAATAGATGTAAGATTTCCAATCAAAAATGGCTGAACGAAATATTCCAACCCGTTAGAAAAACTTTCAAAATCAATGTATTTTAAATTATACGCTGTTATTGCTTCTTTGAAAATAATTGGTACGATGTTATAGAAGTCAAATGTCGATCCATTCTTGATCAAGTCATCGGAGATACCTCCCCCACTGCTAGAATCAAACAGGGCCATTATCCAATCATCTATGGAAGAGCTCAAGGTTGAAGATGTGTCTTTCAAATTGGTCATGAATTCAATGTCTGGGAACTGTTGTTGTTTTTGTAATGCTAACTTCAAGACAGCAGAAGTTCCCTTATCATTATTGTTTTTCAAGTTCAATGCTTTCACTAATCTATCTTGACCAAGATTGTAATTGGAGATAACATACTTGATTATTAGTAAGATACATCCGAAATCTGAGTAGGAATCTTGAACATTGTTTGAAGTTGAAGAGTTGAAACCTAAATCCATCATGACATCATCATCTTGACTACCCATCTTATTAGCACTGTTGTTACTACTGGAGCCGTCGTTTTGACCTAAGTACTCAATCAGTGGTTTAATGAAGTCATAAGGAGAGTTTTCAAGTACGATATATTCAAAGACTTCAAAGTTCAGAGTGAGGGACAATAGTAACCTTGACAGTCTGATGAAGTTGTTAGACTCTATGAACTTCACGATTGATTCATTGACTAATTTACTAAACAACTTTTTATGTTCTAAACTCTCACTTGCTTTATTGATCAGAGAAATTGTATCTGACTCTTCAATTGATGTGAATTCTGGGTTGATCTCATGAAACTTTGATTCAAAACTGCTTGTTATTTGATTAATATCATCTGCGAGCGATGTTCCCGCAATACCAGTGTTAGAATTACCACTTGTTGAAGTTGTCATAATCGTGCTTGGATCAGTCACTAATTTTGATATTTGAGATGGTTTGACCAAGTCACACGCGATTAAACTTTTCAAGAATTTCTCTTTTGTTCCAGCCAGGGATTTTGTATTGGTTAAAGCATCTATAGTCTTAGCGTCCATTGACTCAAATACATTGATTATCACATTGCTCAAAGTAGCTTGGTTGATTTGAAGTTCTTTCAATAGTAGCGGAATCTTGACCAACAGGAAATGCACCCAAATATGTCTTGTTCTATGAGTACTCAAAGCCAAACAATCAAATATTGAAATTGTTAACTCATAAGTGATTGAAGTGTTTGTCATTGATGTTGATATATTGGAGATATTGAGCAAGTTCTTGAATTGTTGAATGAAAGTCTCATTTATCGGAGAGTATAACACTGTCACATTCTCTGAAAGCCAGATGATCTTTTTCAGTTTTAACAATTTCAAATTGTTTCTTAAATTGACCATGCTTTCAACATGAGATGACTTCTTCTTGCCATTGATGATTTGGTTATTGAATTTGGAAAAGCTCGAGTAATCGCTCTTGATTGTAGTAAAGACGGTGGATTTCAATACTTTATTAAGACTGTTGAATATAGATGTGTAGTTGTTCTCTTGTAAGTAATTTGCAAAATCAGTGATAGAGTCTCTTAAGATTCCATCATTCATCTTATTTTGTAGTGAATTTGGCTTGTAGTTCTCCAGTATTTTAGATGTAAACTTGCTGATAGTGAACAGTAGCTTGAATTGTAGTACTTTATCATTAATGATATAATTGAGATAGGTTATGATACCATTGACAATAAAATTATAACTGTTACTTATAGCCTCCCATGGTAAATCTGTAACTTGATTGAAGAACAACAGTATACACAATTGATCAGCAGTATCGATTTTCTTCATGTAGTTGCCAAACAAGTCAGTTAAATCCTGATAATCATCTGCTTGTATCTTACCATTCTTGATCACAATTTCATAAATGTATCGCAGCCTAAGCTGATTACCATCCTGTGAACATCCTTTGTACAAAGGGAGTAATAAGTCATCATCATTATGTATAGTGTCTATTCCAGTAGTACCATTACTAGCATCACCTTCTCCATTGGCCCTGGATGTGATGATCTTGTGTTTGAATTCCTTGCATAGTTTCACAAATGATATGGGATGGAAATTGTTTGTCAAGCATATCTTCACCAGGTTATCTAATGTGAGCTCAATATCCGACGAAGGAATTGGCACCGTGTTCTTCAATTCTGGCATACTTTATGATTTGACAGTTGATCGTTGTTATATCCCACAGTGTTAAAACCTTCTTTATTACACAAGGCTTAATCACCGATTGAACATCAACTTTCTTTTCTTAGACTGCGTGGTATTTTTTTCACGATTTTACAGGACGGGTTTTGTCGTAAATATTATAGTGCGGCTTTTTTAGACGCTATATTAGTTTTATTTTTAATTATACAAGTGTTTATTTAGTAACTGATTAAGTCAATATTTTCAGGTTCATCACCACTGTTATTATTCGTGTCTTCAGACAACTCCTTTCTGAGCATTTCATCGTATTTTTTCCATTGTCTATGCAAATTATGCATACTGTATTTAGCACTTCCCGCTCCCAAGTCTTGCAATTTCTCGAAGAATTTGATGATCAAGTTTCTATCGTTCTGTTCAATGGCATGCAAACCCGCAATATAAAGAGGCCATTGAACAACCATAGGATATGAATTAGAGAACTTTTGATCTGAATTGAACAATGGTAATGGGAAGAGATTGATGATCTTTGTCACTAGTTCCTGGACACTAAAATGGTCTCTGGGAGTATCACATATCCAGGTACATAGCACTAAGTAACAACCATAACACATACTTCTATGAGAGACATCGATCCAGGAGAAGTATATGTCTTCACCAGTCTCATTATCAACACAGTGTCCTATCACTTCCGGTGACACATACTCCCAATTTTCTGGAACAGGCATGTTTTTATTTGCATTGTCTGGGTGCATATGATGAGTCTTTGGTATTATACCACTCTTATCTATAAAGACATAATCTAAAGCTTCAATGAACTTACTTATAAGATCATGAATTCCAGCCACGGTAATAATGTTACAAGTCTCGTTCTTATCATGACCTTGTACACCATTGATCATATTTCTTAATTGTGCTCTTCTCTTTTTCCTATATGCCTGATTCAATCTTAGTAATCTGATCAATTCTTGTAACGCCAGCGCACAATTATTCGTGTATCCGAATATAATATTGAATCCATCCTTTCTTGAGAGTCCCATCTTTGATAAGTAATTCACCAAATTGTCAAAATTTTGTGAGATGAAAGATCCGACATCTTCCCCACTTTGTAATGATCCTCCAACTGGGTTGCTAACACCAGCCAGGACTTCCATTGAAATATACCAAGCTCTACAAAATGCCATAACGAATGGGTTTTTGTTCTTGTTTCTTTCTGCATGGTTGGGATCTGTGTAACTTGACAATAATTCTTTGGCACCTTTCAAATGAGGTCTCCATTTTTGTGTCATAGATGTCGCAGTGTATGAGGTGAGCAACAACACACATAGTAACATTGCCTCATCATTTTCAACAGAGTATTCTTTATCCGAAAGCTCAGTTGATAAGAGTTTTAAACACGAGGATAAGTATGAGCAATACGCCATTTCATCTTTTGGATTTTTGGTCTTTCTATGTGATTGTAATGCACCACATGCCAAAATTGCAGCTAGTAAATAATTATTGTTCTTGCCATAATGTAACAAAATTTCACGCGCTGGGTTGTTTTCAGGAGTTGGAGTAAAAGGTAATATAACTCTTGAGTAATCATTATAGAAGAACTCTAGGTACTTTTGATGTTCTGCTTCTAGTTTGAATGTCTCAAGTGGGAAAGGTTTCTTCAAGAATGAGGGTAGCTCTTCTATGATTTCTTCTTTATTGGGTTGAGGGGCATTCTCATCAACAGCGTTGGAGGCAACTGGATTTTCATTCACTTGTGCACGAATAAGTGATGAACTGCCCTCATTATTCAGTATATCTGGTGTCAAATCATCCTCTGCTGAATTAAACAAGTCCATGAAATCAATGAAGTCTTCATCGGGGAACGAAGTCTTCAGCTCATCAATCTTACTAGTCAACAAATCGTTTAAGTTGACAGTAAGACTATTGATACCAAATATACTGTCATTCTTACCATTTTGAGTATTCGAATTACTAGGATTCATTTCCACTTCATCACCCATACTACCTGATGTGACTGTCTCAGTGACTGAGTTAGGTAAAGAGCTCACCAATGGATACGACCTTGATGTATCTTGTTTCAGCATGGAACTCATTGGACCCATGTAGCTTCTTTCTTCCGGCCTTTGATTTGTAATAGATAGTGGTGATAATGGTACATTAGGCGAGAATCTATCTTCTGGGCGGGTACCATTGGTCTTGTTGTTAATATTATTTATTCTTGCACCGATACCTATAGGTGGTAACTGTGTGGAGGCCAATGGATACTGCTGTGTCTGTGATTGTTGTTGGTAATAGCTGCTGAAATTATCACGTGGAGATAATGACCCAGCATAGTTTTTCTGCAGATCGCTCATGTAATTGTAAACTGGGTTTCCGGCTTCTTGAGGTGAGGATATGAGACCCGACTTTTCATAGTAGTTTCCCGTTTGTGGAGAACTACGATACTGAGGAGCAGGTGGAGGTGGTATTGAACCTGGACTAGTGTATTGCTGGTTTTGAGGGAGGTAAAATGCGGTACCAAATGGAATCGTTGTTGGCTGTGAAGGCATAGGAGCTTGAGCTTTGTGACCTGGTAAAACACGGGGTGAAGATGCTCCTGGTGGTTGTAACTGCGGTGGTTGTGGCTTCTGATGAAATGGTGCAAATTGATTGTTGGAATACACCCCTTTATTAGCAGAGCCAGGTGGAGGTGGAGTTCCATAAGGTAATGGTGATTTTCCCTCTCTCAATGTAGGTGGTAGAAGAGGAGGTAGTTTAACTGTGCTGCTGTTTCCATTGATCATTAACGATGATTCTGGCGACTTCTGTTCCTGTTCTTGCCTAGCACTGCTAGATTCTGAGGATGAGGATTGTGTCTGATGATTATTGTTATCTGTCTTTGTTTTTCTATTCGCTTGTTTTGAGGCTTTTGAAGTAGGAGGCAAATATATACATGTTTTCTCCAGTCTTTTACAATTGTAACACGCAGGTTTCGCTTCGTCACACTGGAATTTAATAAGTAGTGGATATAGTTAGTAGATATTCCAACATTGAATCGATTAGGAGATATACTCACCTTTATTTTCCTCCTTTTACACTCTTTACAACCTGATTTTGAGTATTTTCGTCTCTTGAACTTGTGTTGTTGATCATCTGCAATTCCAAGAGAATTAGTGGTATTATCATTCATAGTGGGGTAATTGTAAGTAGTATTGTTATTATTAGCATTTATAAGTATATTTTGATTCACTATAGGGGATCTATCATATATGTTTGTATTCCGACTTGTACTGTTAACTGGACGTTGAGATGTCTCCATGTTCCCGAATAACTATACATCAAGCCAACCGCTGGGCTATCATATACACTCCTTCCTGTTTCTGATCGAGAACAATGACAACAATAAGCTATAACACTGTCAATGACTGATTATAGGGTACTTATTTCTCCAAACAATGTTGTTTGACACTTTGACAGGTGGACCAAATTCAAGAACAAAAAAATATGCTGATTATGCTGAGACTGATAAGAGAGATAAGGGGTAGTCCTGAGAAATCAAGAAAAAAAAACGGACGGCTAAAATAAGACAGGCATGAAATTTTGACAAACAGTTTGGCAGGTGAGCGGAAAAAGTCTTGAAAAAAAAGAAACGAGTGCATTGCTGCTAAGCAACGTTGTTTTGAGATCACGATTATCTTGGTGTTTATTTCATGATTGATTGAGTTATTGTTGGGGTTGCACACGAGTGATTGGAGTATTCAATTAGGTGATGATAAATATATACAGTCATTGAGTCATTGTGGTCAAATCTTTGAAGCTATGCACGTCAATTCCATGTTAGCTATAGAATTAATAAGAATCCATTAGTCGTTTAAACATATTACATACATATTACATACATATTACATGTCATACATGCCATCTTCTTCATAGTCATAGCCTTCTTCCTCTACCTCGTTTTCATCATTTTCATCCTCAAGGCTTTCTTCATTCTCTAAATTTTCTTCCTCCGAGGCACTTTCCTCTTCAAATTCACTCTCTCCCTCGCTCTCTTCTTCACTGCTATCATTCTCACTGTCACTCTCGCTCTCGCTTTCACCATCATCGTCAACAAGCTCTAACCTCTTTGACAACTCAGTCTCGCAATGACCATCGTAAACTTTCGCCCATTCAACAGAGTCTCCGCATCTAAGACACTTCCAATACCTGTCATTCTCCACATCATCCACTTCACCATTATCAAAATTTCTCTTGTATAACTCTAGCTTGTTCACCAGACACACATAACAGTACAAATGACCACAATTGGTCTCGTATGGATTGGTTATAATGTGATCGTCTAGTGAAATGTCATTGGATCTGCCTGATTCGAGAGCCCCACTCAACGTGTTTGCTTGTTGCGCTGTATGATAGCAGATCCCACATATTCTCTCTGGTAAGAACTTGTAAATTGCTTGATCTTTAGACTCTGAATCTGCATTAGCACTATCTTTTTTACTATTTGTCCATTTTAGTAGTCTGGTTGTGTATTTAGGAACGTTCAGACTAGGTAAAATGAAAACAATGAATTCCGTTAATGTGTTCCATACCAATTGTCTGTTCTGAAACTCGTATGAGATTGTCTCTGGATTCGATGCCATTGAGACTTGCGTTGAGACTAATGGCTTATAGCGTATTTTCAGTATTCTATTCAGTAGGTTTGGATAACGACCTTGTAGTAAAAACGTCAAGAAATTTCCTAGTGACAGCACAACGTAAAGCTTTTGAATTGTCGGTAGTACATCTTTCACCGAGATCAGTATGCTATGTACAAGCCTTTTCAACATTTTCTTCACTCTCATTATCTTATTGCTTGACTTCTCGTTGAATTTTTCATCTTGATTTTCGTCCTCTTCACTTTCACTATCCTCTTGGTCATCTTCCAATGAGTACAAGTACCCTTCAAGTTTTTTGTAAATATGACCACCAATTATGGCAGAGAGCAGTAAATATTTCTTCGTACAAGACAATTCACTCTTCTTCTTTGTAGCCCCATTAGAATCAAGCGTTGATCCATACATGACTAAATTTTGTAATGTTAGACCATAACTCGAGTTCTTGTTCCATATCGTGATCTTGAATATGAATAATTTCAACAGTAACTTCAGTTCATCGGAGTATGTGGAGTATAGCTTGCTTATAGATGCAGGTAGTTTGGAGTTTGAAAAAGACTCGGTTAGCTCTTTTTCGAATAGATCATAGACTTCTTTGTCTAATGCTTTTGCATCTAGTTGCAGTACCCTATTAGGTGGGTTCAGAAATGGTGCCATCTGTGCGTGTAGTTTGACGGTGCCCTTCTCTATGCCAGTATATAAGTGGACTGATGAATTAATGAACTACAAAGACATCCAAATACATAAACCTTCTCCACTTAAAAGCACGATTTTCTTGTTTCTCTTAATTGAAGATAATTATCAGCGACGGCTCAGCATGCCTATTTAGGAAGGGTTACGACCACTTTCAGTGTTGTAATTTGGTATTTTTTACAGTAATAGCTGTTATAATGCTACTTTATTTCATAAAATGTTAGTTTATTTCATAATATGTATATACAAAAGGATAAGGTATAGATTGATATCAGGGATACTTAATCAGTCTGACAAGTCAAGCGGCGTTAAGTTGAGTGAAGTGTTTTGTCGATTATTCCTTCTTTTCAAAATACCTCTGATACTTCCTGAGTAACAGATCATTGAGACTATGACCTTCTTCTCTACCAACTCTCTTTTCATATGCATAATAAGATGCAACACCAATACTTATAGCAAACAAAGGATCCAGCCATCTATCAAAAGGGGATTGTTAGTATATGATCTTGCTTGCAATCTAAGAGGGAGATGCAGGGTAAACGTACTTAGAGATCAAATGTGGGTAGGCTCTGTAAACAGGCTTTGATACAGCTTTAGCTGCAGCTTGAGCAGAGATAGACATTGTGTATTATATCGATAGACTGTTATATAAGAGATCACCAATATCAAGAGATAAGAAGGAAATTTGTATTGCACAATCTCTTCTATCAAACTCCCTATACAAAATTTCTTGCACAAAAAAATTATCGACCTGATCGATCGACCTTTTCAACGTCAAGACACTCAGTGATTAGAGACGCGCTTTCTTCTACAATACAGTATCCTTGTTCATTGATTCATTGTAGGATAAGTTTAATTGATAATTGATATCAGCCAAAAGTACCCACAATCAGCAAAACATGTCACAAACAGTCTACGAAATAGAAGCAAAGAAAGAGTCAGAAATTCCAAGTTATACATGTAATATACTCCCGTGTCATATAGATTTCACAGGTGAAGTCAGTACCATCTCGAAATACTGGACCCCTGAAGACTCAAAAGATGAAGATAATACAAAAGTTGCATATTTCAGAGGTCGTAAGCTAAAAGCTAGAGATAACTTCAAATCTACAGATAATGTACAATACCAAGGAATAATACTGGAGAGATCAGTTGAGAACATAAATTCTGCTAAATTAGATGATTCAACTCCTGTTAAGTACGAGAAGATTGGTAAATTTGATAATAAAAGCATACTGAATTTTGGTCACGAGGTGACACCACCCACTGGTAAGGATGAGATAGTGAAGTTGAACGAATGGTTGCAATTGAGTAGTATCATTCATGAATAGTTTAGCTAGTTGTATAGTAAAGTATGTATAGTTGAATAAAATAACAGAGGTCTCAAGTGTAGAACAATATAGTCATTCATCAAAAAACACAACAAAGAAAACGGTAAAAAAAATTTAGTGATTGTTTTCTGACACATTTTTGTACTTTATCGGTCTTAGTTGACGTAGACTATTTATCTTTATTTGTTCTTACATTGATATATAACAGAGTGCGAGACACGACCGAATATACAACACATTCAAGAATGGACCCAGTAGTATCTGAGATAGAAATAGAAGAACCAAGTCTGAAGAGACGAAAGTTGGAGTTAGCGAGCCGTTCAATAGAGACACAAGAAGTTGAAGATTCAAACAAGGCGAGTAAAAGATCAGACATTCTGCTAGACTTACCATACGAACTCAGAACTCAAATCTTGAATCTGGGATCTCTCTCAAGAAAAGATATTATCAATATTTCTACACTTTCCAAATTACATAGACTAAGATTCTTACCATTGCTATATGAAAACATTAAATTGACCTGGTCAATATTCGACAAGTTTGACGAGTTCTTCAAAAACAAGGATCTCATTCAAACTATTAGAGTGTACAGTGATCTTCAAAACAAGAAAGCTACCAACTATGGGGAATGGAATATATCTCTGAAAGACCTCTTGAACGAGTGTCCAAATTTAAACGAACTGATTATTGAGGCTATGACCTCCGCCAGATTCTTGAAGTACCAAGACAAGTTTGATACAGACTTATCGGACAAAATTACCAAGTTGAAACTTATAAGTCATTCAAGATTACCAAACGATGAGTCGTTGTTCGAATTGAGTCAATTGCAGAAGTTTCATAATATAAAGAATCTAGTATTGAACGGATTCTTCGTCACTAAAGACAACTTCTTCTATCCTAAAGTCGCATCTGATTTATCTGACTTGGAAATAAGGTCGAAAGATGGTAAATTACTAGTCCTTGATGAACTAACTTTAGTGAATTGTAAGTGGGAACATCCTCTCAATCTATCAGATATTTTCTCACCAAGCTATCCATCTCCAAATCCGGAAATGTTTCATACACCAGGCCATACTACCCCATCGAAGTTGTCGCTCTTCTTCAGCAATGATACATCATCTTTTGTCGTCAGTGAGAGATTCAAGTCTTTTATCAATAATGAAAACGATCCAATGTTCTTATTCCAGACCAAATTCTATAGTAACTTAAAAAACTTAGAGATTGTGATATTGAACGATAACTACGAAGAAAACAAATACAATTACTACTACCCACATCTGAACTGGATCAATTTAAGAAGAGTTTTCAGAAAGCAAATAACGAGCAACAACAACTCTTCTCAACCAACGGAATTTGAAACTAATTCCATCATGACCAACTTGGAATCGCTTACATTGGTAGGTTGGAGAATAAACAATCCTTCAGAGTTGGATAAAGTCTTCGGAGTTCCCTGTAACAGTGGAAACAATCTCAAATTGAATATGAAAAACTTCAAACTCTATATCATGAGAACTGGTAACTACAACCCTGATCTTATCACAGAGAAAGATATTATCTTCTTACACCAGATCAAGAACAAGCTACGTTCAATACTAAGAAATCCAGACTGGAACGACAACTACAACGTCTGTAAAATCGAGTTAGGTTACGTTGATGAATGTTTTGATGATATGAGGTATAAACAGGTTTTCGATAAGATGGAATCTGAAAGAATAACTCTCAATTAAGCTTAAAGGTACTTTGAACCTTCGAATTCGCTCTATTTATTATATACCTTTTATATAGCCCTTTGTTTTTTGAACTCTTTAATGAAATTACGTGATTAATGTTATAAAAATTCCCAACTTGTAATGAAACTGAGTTTGTGGTCTAAACGCACTCAATTTTAAGCTGAGGGAAACTCGATTTTTCAATCTGTAATTTTCGTTATCTTGAAAAATTTCCTTATCTATCAGGTTGGATTTACAGTTCTACATTCTCCTTTGATTGAACTCACTAGTGGGTAATATGAGCGATAATAAACCAATTGAGATATACGTAGGAATTGATGTTGGCTCATCATCCGTGAGGGTATGCTTCTTATCCAATGAAAAATTAGTGCATACCGATAAAGAAGACGAAGAAATCTGCATAATCAAAGAGAACGAAATATCAATATTTAGAAACCCAGATAGACCAAGTCATGTATCACAGGATGCTGATGAAATATGGCGAATGGTAATCAAGGGTATAACACAATGTTGTCAAGTCTTGAACTCTGATTACTCTGAGTACCAATTCCAAATCAAAGCCATGTCTTGTGGAGCTACTTGTTCGATGGTAGTACTTAAAGAGTCATCTGCAGAATCAGCATACATATACGACTATTACTCAATTGACAACGACTCAAGTGACCAGAATGATAATAAATGTGTGATAATGTGGATGGATAGTCGATCAGACGAAGAGACCAAGAAACTAAACGAAATAATCATGAATACTAAAGACACCGATACTCAATTTGATGGTAAATCTGTTCATTTTTACATTAATCAATTTTCACCCGAGATGGCTATACCTAAACTTGCGTATATTTATAATAATTGTCCAAAGGAAGCTATTGACAAACTAGTTGTTTTTGACCTTCATGATTTCATCTCTTTTATGCTCAAAACAAACAACATGAAGTCAAATTGTTCTGCTACAGAGACCAACAAGATCAGGTTTTCAAAAGGCAAGGTTGGAATTGATGGATCTCTGAAAGGATGGACCAAACAGTACTTTGAAGATGTGGGATTAGGACCAGTCGTTGAGGCTAACTTCAAACATATCGGAAGGCCTGAATCAATACCAGAGAATACTAATGCACTTCCTATACCATTTGCTGGTGAGCCAATTGGAGAAGTTGCAAAGTCTTGGAAGTCAGACTATGGAATCACAGCATTTGAAAATATAAATGCCAATGACGAGAAAATTTTGATAGGTTCTGGTGTCATCGACTGTTATGCTAGTTGTATACCGTCTTGTCTGAGTGATAGTGACAAAGAAGAGAACTCGTTAATCATAGTGGGTGGTACATCAACTTGTTTTTTGAGCGCTCAAAGTAACAAAAACAAAGATATCAATTCTCAGGAGAATGCAGATGTATGGGGTCCCTTCGATACAATTCTCGAGGATATATCGTTTTATGAAACTGGTATGAGTGCGAGTGGTTTGTTATTTCAGCACTTATTCGAGACTCATCCGGCTTCTAGAAAGAAGTATCTAAGTTCAGGTGGTAAGGTTCACACTATCATCGAAGAAATTGAGAAGTTTCTAGATGATTATATGACTACCGCTCTCCATGAGTATAGTCTAAACATCGACATGGTGTACTATGGTGATTTACTAGGAAGCAGAGTATTTATGAATGAGTCTCGTATGAGAGGTTTGTTTCTCGGGGAAACATTGGATTATAGTTTTAGAGACTTGGTAAAGAAGTATTTATGCATCATTGAGTTTCTAGCGCTACAAACAAGCTTTTTGGTGGAATCGTTTAATTCAAATAATAGTAAAATTGACAAGATTTTTATTTGTGGAAGTCAAGCAAAGAACACCAGATTATGTAAGTTGATATCTATCGTCACAGGTTTACCCATTGAAAGAAGTCTGAATCCTACATACGTGGGTGTGATAGGTTCTGCTGTACTGGCTATGAAAAGTTGTGAAGTGATTCCAAATCCAGAATTATCATTCAATAGCTTTGAGGAAGTGTCAAGCAGTGATATCGAACACGAAAGAAAGAGATCACTCGCTATCAAAAAACTCATGGAGGTAAAGAGAACAATCCTAGAAAATTCTATTAAGTTTCAACAAAACGCTATCTCTTCATTTGATACCTACAAAGTCTGGGAGGGAGAGAATTGTTAAGCATGTGCATTTATAGCAATTTTGTAATTTATTATTAATTTATACAGGTTATTATTACATTATAGAACATACTTTTGCAGCCAGTCATTCTCATATAATTGAGATATCGTTGCTCTCTTATCTCTTTTAACTAAACAAGAGCTAACGATTTTTTTGGCATATGTCCAGTCATTCCCATTCTCATCAATATCTACATCACGTAAATTATACCAACTCCAGATCATAAGCGCTATTCTATATGCAGGTTTTGATTTATTGTGCTTTGGTGGAGTCATTCCTGGTGGGACAGGTAGTGGATCAAATGGTAATCTACTTTCAATTAATGCGTATAGTAATACTCCCAGAGACCACATATCATTCTGTTTACCATCATATTGCTGACCCATTAGTAATTCAGGTGAGACGTAATCATCAGATCCACATCTAGTTTCAAGTAGTGGGTCTTCTGGGTCTATCTCTTTTGAAAGTCCAAAATCAATGATCACGGAAATTGGCATCTTGGATTGACCATACTCTATTCCTTTTTCTAGTATCACATATGGCTCATATCTCAGTAGTATATTCTCCAATTTCAAATCTCTATGTACTACGTTGTTTTTGTGAAGATAATATACTCCTGATACTATATTGGCAAATATAACTGCAATCAAGTCAGATGTCATCCTATCGGAGTATTTCAATGCAAATGAAAACAAGTCTCCACCTTTATAATATGGCATAGCCATCACAAGATAGTCAGCTAATTTGTCATTATAACCTACTAATTCCACTATATTTGGATGTTTGTAGGACTTCAAAGTCTCCAATTCTCTTGAATAGGATTCTCTTATTCTTATTGATTTCTCATCGTTATCCTTAGGTATATCGGAGAATTTGAAAGCGATTGTGCTTGTGTCATCCAGGTAGACTGTACTGAACGTACCTTTGCCTATCTCCTTTCCATAGTTGTAAGTTGTCGGTATATTAGTCACTGCATCATATATTGTGATTGTGTTGGAGTCTGAGCTAATATTCTCTTGGTCATCTTCCATGCCAATGTCTTGGTCTTCATGGTACACATGCTCTTTGTCTTCGTGAAGCACACTCAAGCTTTCGTTGGTACTTCTACTCTGAGGCACTAATGGTGCAGCGCTAATTGGCATTGATGCCAATCTCGAGACAGGTTTAAATATCTGATAATTTGGCTGGCTATTCACTATCTCACTCGCATTGAACTCTGACCGTATTCTTTGATCTACTACTTTTGGAGGCGGTATTATTCCTGTAGAAACAGAGTCATTCACACCCGAGGTACTTTGCCTTCTTGTTTTTCTTATATTCAATGGTATAGCAGCACATGGAGAAGGAAGTGTGTCTCCATTTCGTAAGTCTTTTGGGTTGCTCACCGAAGGTGAGGGTAAGTTTGTAATTGAGTCATATTTTATAGTTTGACTGAAAGGTGATGGTATCTTTGGACTCATGGCAAAAGTTGAAGATTGCTCCATTGGTGGAGTCTTGAATTCTTGCTTCAAATGTGCAGATACCGCCGAGACATTGGGTGACTCGAGCAATTGAGGGATGTCATCATCGTTATCTTTTATCGAGGTGTTCACAGCTAGTGAGGAAGCTGGTTTATTCTTTATATCCCCATATTTCTTGGCTTTGTTATCGGGATTTTCCTGCATTGTTGTCGTGACAGTGTCAAGGAAATGCATCTAAGGAACAAATTGTGGTATAACAAGATCAACAATAACTCAATGAGCGATATATCATAATAGGTAAATAGCAGAGTCGAATGTTTGTCGTATAGCCTCGCTTGTTGTGGCTTTTCGAATGCTTATCTCCAGAAAAAAACGTTTAAAGCAAAATTCCGTGATTTGGGGTACAAAGATTGATTATCACTTCAAGAACCTACTATCAAAAGTCTCAATCCAGCCTTGAATTGTGTCAATGCCTAGTTCGATCTACAAAATCTTGGAAATCTACTAAATGACAAACTAAATTAAAAGTCCCTCCCCAAATTATCCATGTTCACAATAAGGAAAACCAAAACAAAAATAAAAGCAAGAAAAAAGCAGAAAATAAACCATATTAGGCAATTCGTGTTACCTATGGTGCATATATTACCCAATCGGGTAATTCTCGTTATAATTTCTATTTTCGCTTCTTCAGAATTTGTCAACTTCTGGAAAATATGAAGAAGAGAACTGACAAACGGTTTTTGATAGAGTTTGAGGTGAGTTTGGTGGAGAGATTAGGGATTATACAATATATCTGATCACTAATCTGGGAATTAGGGATTGTTCCTCTTATATGCATTGTTCTATTGACTATCTGTGATTTTCAATTAGAATAGAAGTTGTCAACACTAATTCAATTGACTTTGTGACAGCTTTTCAAACCTAAAAGGAACTCCTCGGGAAGGACGACACAAAGACGCATACAAGCTTCCTAAGAAAGATAGAACAACAATTAAGAAACTGACCGCATAACACATATTTATACACAGACAATGTCAGCTGACGATACGATAGTGGTAACTCAACAGAATGGGGATGGCCCGCCTCAAATTCCTCATGTTGAGGCTAACGTCACACCTCTCGCACTTATCTTGGAGAGACAAGCAATACATGTATACAAACAATTGAGAGAGTTCATTAAGATATTATCACATTCACAGCATTCAGATAGTCAAAAAAAGAGAGAATTTCTAGAGTTATTAGTTGGCATTAGAGAAAATTTTGTAAGATTATACGTTTTATGCAAATGGTCAAGAAACTCATTCAGCATTCAGAAATTGATCGATCTATTCGTATGGCTCAGAGAACAGAACCAACAAGTCTCTAATGCATTATTACAAGCGGGAAGCATCAAAGAGTCATTGATGAGAGCTAAAATACCGAACCCAGATTTATCAACCGCATTAGAGGTGTTGATCAATGGTAGACCAAGGTTACCTCTTTATAACATGCTTCCTGAGAAACCACTTTCTCCATATGTAGTATTGAAAACATTAGAGAATTTGAATATCGAATTGTCGACTAGGATGGCCCTTCAGGATGACCTACCTGCCGCATTTTACAAATATGAAGTCAAAGATGGACGCGTTACTTTCAAATGTCCAAACTCTTTCGAAGCATCAATCTCAATTGCAGATGACTCCAAAGATGATGTAAATTTTTTCTTAGTTGACTTCAAATTGGCCTTTGCATCAAAAGAAAATATATTGATCCCATCATTGACTACATTACCTTTCCATACACAAATCAAAGTAGAACAAAACGCAAACTCAGCATTGGCCAAAAATGGTCTGAATGGATTATACAACATACTACACAACTACGCCATAACCTGTAAGTTATACTTACTTCATAGGCACCTTATAAACCTGAGAATGGGATTATGGAAAGGCCATCTCACACACTCATACAATGCTGAAAAATGTGTTGTCGTTATCACATACTGGCTCAAGAGGAAATCAGCGAAATCCACAATTGAAATAGGTAAGATTAGAGAAACTGACGATTTAGGATTCAGATGGATGAGAGATGGGAAAGTAGAAGACAAGCATGGAATAAACTTCACAGAGGAAGATGGCTCAATTGATATTGAAAAGATAATACGATCCGTGATCAAGAGACATATCAATATGGTTATTGAAGAAACTCGCCAACAATTATCAGACAAGATTGAAGGTGCTGAAAATATTGCTACTGTCATAAACTCAGGTAATAATGGTATTGCCAATTTGATTTTGAACCTCAGTCAAACTAAGTCAGTTATATTCAGCATAGATTTACTATCAGGTGAAGCATACTTCCAAAACACTACCTCTTTGATGAGTAACATTGCACAACAAATAAGTGTAGATCCAAAGAATACAGCAAACAGACTTTTGTCATTACGTTTAGAGACTCAATTAACCGAATTATCATCTATGTTACGTGCTACTGGTTGGATTAATGCAGAAGTAGTTAGATTGGGTCCATCGAGTATAGCTAAGTTAAATATTGGATATGATTCATTAAAACAAAAGTCCTTGGCAAGTCAGCTATTCACAATCAAGATGTACAGACGTGCAGATTGGCCTTCTGGTTGGTTCTTAACCGTTGGTGTTTCTGGTTACTCATCTACTATACAATGGTGGGTCTCACGTATCAAGTCGTCTGCTGGTCAATGGTCAGTTATTTGGGCCGAGAGTCTAGAAGTCAAATGCAAGGACTCACAATACGATTATGCTGGGTTGTTGTCTTTGGTTTCAATTGCTACATCAAGGTTGTTATGTAATATGGTCATTCAAGAATTGGAAGATCATGGCGCTAAAGTCAAACAAGCCGATCGTTCTGATGAGAAGACAAGAGCTTTTATGAAGAATATGTTTGATTTGGAGTTGGATGCAAATGATAAAGACCCCTTGATTATTATTGACAACAAGTCTCTTTGTAATATTCCAAATTGTCATTCTTCTTTGATATTGGCTATCAACACTACTGCAAAGGATCAGTTGGAGATTTTACTGTTTGGTAGATTGAAAGGAACGTTCAAATCAAATGTATCATTTGCTGATAAATCCACTACAATTGATGTCAATCCTTCTACATCGCAGTTCAAAGTGAGATATACTGTGGACATGAAGACCAAGTTTATTCAACAACCTTTCCATCTCTTATCTGACTGCATTGTGATTTTGAACAAGTTGTCTAGTTTGTTGACATTATTACATTTGATCAGCAATGACTCTACAATCAAAGTTACTGATGTTTCTTTAAACAAAGTTTCATTCCAATATGGAAGTAAAGCAAATGAAATGATCACTTTGATTTTGTTGGACAATGATAACTCTAAAGCAGATCATGAATTTATATCCTTGAAGCTACCAGATGATAACCCACATAGATTTTGTCTTGAGCAACTGAAACATTTGTTGAACATTTCAGTAATTCCTAATGGATCGTATGATTCAGAGATAAGCGTTTTGTCATCCGAAGCTATTTCAATCTTCATCAGATTTTTGAAGATCACCTTACCATTCTTTAATGCATTATCATGGTTACTTGAAGATAGACAGCAAAATGAAAACAACTTCATCACCAACAAAGACTTCGACAATCCTGAAAAATCAACGAATTCTATTCCAATCAGTACTTATGAGATCAACTATTACGACACAACCTATTTGAGTATTGACTACTACACGATCTTTGAGAAAATAGATGAATCAGCTAACAAGAGGAAAAAGAAATCTGATAAGAATACCATAACAAAGATTGATCGTGCAAGATTGACTCTAAATATCGAGCTTAAGTGTACTTCTAAAGTATTGAAGCCAGAAGGAGCAAGATTCGTCATCTCAGCAACTTCCTCCGTCCCATTACCCGAGTCATTAAACAACACATTCTTAGGTGTAAATCTACCACCAGTAGACGGTATTGTACAACCATTGGAAACAGCTTTAGCCTGTGACCATAGATCTGTATATCAAGTGATTACTTTTTTACATAAGATGTTGAAGTTACAGCCTTTGACAGTTAATAAATAGAGAAATTATGTAAATAAATGTGTATTTTTAGTATAATGAAAACTTTTTATAAAAAGCTTAATAAATATTAATAAATAGTACACAATGGGCAAGAAAGCTAGTTGAAACTTTTGACTTTGACTATATCACCAACTCTGATAGTCAAATTATTGGATTCACGACATGAGTTAGAGAGGTTGAGATTGATTCCAAAGTAAACTTTACCTTTCTCTTTACGACTCTTTGCCAATTTTATATACAGCGAGGGATCCACTTTTCCTGATTGAGAATCAATGGTGATCATATGACATCTGTCACACCTATCGATATTATCCAACTCAACATCTCCAATGGATAATTTAGCCCATTTGTCCTCCGCGTAAGGCTCGATATCCGGTCCTTCAACAATAATGTTACCTCTAAAACGGGATTCAATGGATGTGTAGTTTGTGAGTGAGGAGGATGTAGTAGATTCTGTACTATCTGAGTCAGCAGAGGAAATATGACCCTCGGCTACCTCGTATAGTGATGATGAATTAATGAGTAAAAATGCAGATTTGTTTTGTAGCGAGTTATGAGAAACGTAGTCTGATTTTCCGTTCACA
Source organism: Wenyingozyma methanosorbosa (assembly GCA_030570755.1). Classification (NCBI taxonomy): domain Eukaryota; kingdom Fungi; phylum Ascomycota; class Pichiomycetes; order Pichiales; family Pichiaceae; genus Wenyingozyma; species Wenyingozyma methanosorbosa. The sequence goes on from JAJLWP010000014.1 coordinate 136,585, forward strand.
CTCTTTGATATGTTCTTGGTCAACTTACCAATAGTACATGGAACACCAAGTGTTTCCGTTAAGAATTCGGTGATATGGTCGTCCATGAGACATGTATACGCTCTTAGTCCATCGTCTGTTTCTAGAACCTTGGTGTTGTATTGGTCCATATTATTCAACGAGATGATGATTGATTTATCTTTGTGATTGAAAACCTCTATCTGATTTTTCTCCTTGTCAATTATAGGTCTTAGTCTGGTCATCTTTTTGTTCTTTTTCAGAAGTAAAGGCTGGTTGTTAGTTGTATTGATCAAACAGAATAGTCTATCGTACTCCAATCCAAACTCAGTGACTTTCCAATCAACACCTGTTGGTACTGAATATCCAGAGCATGACTTAATTGGATAAACAGTCAATTTCTTAACTGATATCTCACTATTCGTATTGTATACCGATTTCATTGGTCCACTATCAACAAGAAACTCTTCAATTGTTTCAATCAGAAAATTAATGTCTTCAACTGTAGTCATAGCACCAAAACTGATTCTTATCACACCAGTGGGTTTACCGTTAATAACATCCATATGATCTCCACATGTGTGACCTAAGTTGAAATCACCCTCAATATCTTCATTTGTTCTATTGAGCCATTTGCAAACACCACCTATGTTACAGACAGTTCCCGTTCTCAAAGAAATGTTTTTCAGCGATGCAAATTTATCAAAGTCATAATACCCCATATACTCATCGTCTTTTGACTTCAGGGAGAATGCAATAATAGGCCCAGGAGTTACAAACTCGTCAGATTCCGGGAATGGTGAGCATATTTCTACCATTTTGGTTTTCTCGTCCTCGTGTTGAAGACTACTAAGTCTATGAATAGCATAGTCTCTTAATTCACTTGTGTATTTGGAAATATTACTAAATGAGCCGTATAATTCATTGTGTACATCAATCGCCACCGATAATGTAAGTATATTGTGGATGGATAAAGTACCATCTTCCATCATTTCAGTCAAATGTGCCTTTTTATGCACAAAATTAGAGTATGGTGATAATGCAGCTACAGTTCCACCACCGAAGTATTTCTTCTTGGGGAATATCTCAGAAGCTGCATCTTTCTTGAATATCAAACCTCCAAGATCTGGTGATCCAAACATCTTGTAGAATGATACACACATGAAATCTGGTGATGATTCGGAGTTGGATAAATCAGGTGGAGATGTACTTGATAGTGCGCTCGCATCAAGTAGAGTGTATACTTTACCCTCTCTAAATTTGAAAGTGTCGTTCCATGACTGTATAGGGAACCTCTCACCACTAAGATTTGATTGACCTGTCCATGATACAAGTGTTGGTGTCTCTGGTGAAAACGAGTGCATTATATCACTAGCTTCATTTATTGATTCGAATATCTTAGAGTCAGCTGCGAGTGCCCGCACACCTATAAGCGAGGTATGTGAGTGTAGGTGGTGGAGGTAGTTGAAGTCTCCAAAACAGTCATTCATAGTTTGTGCTAGAAGTTTTATCGCATGTGTTGAGTTTTGTGTAAATGCTATATCATAAACAGCAGGATCTGCATCAAACAGCTTTAGTACTTTCAGTCTTGTGCTCTCTACTAAATTGGTGGAGTTGACCGAAGATCCAGATTGTGAGTGTGGGTTACCAAAAACGTTTGAAAGTAACTTCTTGTTCGTTTGTTCCAGTAATGAAGCTGCATATAATGTCATACCAGCGTGGTCTAAGTATATTTGTTGTTGTCCATCTTGTTGTAAGTATGGGTACTCTTTCTCTCTTATTTGATCTAGTGGTAGGTTATAACCAGGCTTACCTGGCAAATAGTCTGTACTGTGCATTTTGTCTATATACATGAACAAAGGAAATATCTCATAGTGTAGTACTGCGAGTAGTAGGTATAGTGATGAAAACAGTTGAAAAGAGATATAGAAAGAAGATAAAACAGATATAATGTATCTAATACACATAAAATGCAGTTATCTTCTTCTTGCTATGTAAATTTTCCTAATCCAGCCTCCGAGTAGAACTCGGCAATCAACACTCGGCTCTCTTTGTTTAGGCTGCATAACGGTCAAATCCTAAGATTTTTTTTCCTCCTCTGAGAATTTCACGGCGCTATCACTATCTGATCTGATAATGAAGTTTGACAGAGTTTATTAGTGTTGACGTATAATATGTATGACAAGGTATTATATTGATTATAGAATATAACAGACAAAGAATTAAGAAATGAGATAAAGTACGTACTACACAATTAGTTATTTGATTTGATAACGTATCCCTTCTGGTATACGAATGCCTTTTCAGTAGGTAAACCCACGAGTTTCATCATAGCCACGGTGGTTTCAATGGCAGAATCTAGCTTAGTGACTTGCTGTTCGTTATTAAGCAAGACGAATTCTTTCACTGTTTGCACAAAGATATCGATTTCTTCGGTGGTGGTAATAGATCCGAAACTTACTCTCACAATACCTGTTGGCACACCATTGATGACATCCATCGCGTCACCACAGACATGACCCAAGTTAAACGCATATATCAATTGATCATGGGTCTTGTTCAACGATTTAAGTAATCCACCAGCATTACAAACCCCACCAGATCTAATTGATATATTCTTAGTAGAGGCAAACTTATCAAAAGCATAGTAGCCTAAATGGACATCGTTTTTATTTTTGATGGAGAACGCAATGATTGGTCCTGGCGCGATATAATCCTTCTCGCAGCATAAATTATGAATTTCGACCATTGGTTGACCATTCTCCTCGTGTTTCAGAGATGAAAGTTGCTCGACTGCATACTCTCTTAACTGAGCAGCGTAGTTGGAAATGTTTTTGAATCCACCAAAGAGTTTATTATGTGTTTCGATTGCGACTCGCAATGCTAATATACTATGAATTGGTAATGTTCCATCCTCGATCATTGAGGTCAGGTTCATTTTCTTGATGACATAGTTACGCAATGGTGATAATCCATGAACAGTACCACCTCCAAAATACTTTCTTCTTGGAAAAATCTTATAACCTGCTTTCTTCTTGAAAATAAGACCACCAAGATCAGGAAAACCATACATCTTGTAGAAAGAAGCACACACAAAATCAGGCGAGTTTTCAGAATCAGATAGATCGGGTGGTGACGTAGAACATAATGCTGAAGCGTCTAATAATGTGTATACATTGTCGTACTTTTTGAAGAGCTTGTTCCATTTGGTAATGGGAAATCTTTGACCACTTAAATTTGATTGACCACTCCAACAAACCAATGTTGTGATGTTATTTTTTTGGTTTTTTTCTAAGATACACTCAGTCTCATCGGCGTATTCAAAAGGTGTAGACTCAGATGCAAGTCCCCTAACACCAACAAGTGAAGTATGTGAATGAAGATTATAAAGATAATAGAACTTGTCAAGACAATCATGTAAACTTTGAGCCATTATTTTCGCAGCATGAGTTGAATTTGGAGTGAATGCCACATCATATATCTCAGGATCAGCATTGAAAACTTCTAAGATTTTCAATCTTGCATCATTGACGATCACAGTGGAGTTCATCGATGGAACAGAATGAGAATGTGGATTACCAAAAACATTTGATAGCAATTGTTTATTTGTCTCCTCTAGTAATGAAGAAGCATAAAGAGTCATACCCGCGTAGTCAAGGTAAATTTGTCTTATACCATCTTTGGAAGTTATATAAGGAAACTCAGTTTCCCTTATCTCTTCCAAGGATAAATTATAATTTGGTTTAATTGAAGACATTCAGTTGGAAGATAATTAAAATTATAGAGCACGAACACTTTTACCAAATTATATTGAGTAGTTAATGGATCACTAGAAAGGGGAATCGAGGTCATATTAATAATAAGGTCAAAAAGCTTGAAAATGTAACTAAACTGACGGCATTAGGTACCCCAAAAATATAATAATTAATTAGATATGATGAAAACATAATGCAACATTGATACGAAGCTAACAATGATAGGGTAAATCAAAGTAAATTATTAACAAATTAAGGAATACTAAACACTAGTATCAAGGAGAAATAGGTAGGAACTCCTTATTCATGAAGCGTAGGATCGTGATTTAATTGGTCTCTCCTAAAACTAAGCAAAGAAGTTTCATAATGGTTTGGAAACAATAAGAAATTAAAGATGCATTGTCTAGCTTGTGGTGGTATCTAAGTATATACTTTCAATCAACCGATATGATGTCGAAGGTACTAAATACCAACATAACCTAACCTATATACATTGATCTTCACTCTCCTTTTAAAACTTTTTATAAAATGACGATTTAAGCCTTATTATATACTAGTTTTGAGCTAAAATAAGTACTGGCTTTCTGGATTAGATTTTGGAGTAGATTTTTTGAAGTTAATCTGTTGCAAGGCTTGAAGATGAAGCAGCTTGTGCTTGCAGTGCTTTCTTGGTCTGCAGATAACAGGATATTATTTCAAACAGCTCAGATCAATGTGGTAACTGATTTACACTTCTTTTGGTTATCTACATGAGCCAATTAGTTATCAAAGCATGCAAATGAGATGATTGACAAAATATTATTTATCAACAACCATAACGGTAACCTGATTGGCCAATAGTGTAATCCAGCTAAATAATAATCAAGTATGAAGTTGAAAAATATTTTTTATCGCTGTATGTGATTGTATTTGATTTAGTGTTTGGTATAGTACTGTATATAGAGAAAGTAATGCACATTTGTTACATGCGTAGTAATTAATATATATAGTGATAACCCCCCTGTTCAGGCCCAGCTTATAAAATAATTTATACGATGAGTGAATTACACGCGGGAAGGTAGTAGCTTTGTCCTAATAATATTTTTTACTTCTTAAATATTTTTTTAATGCAGCAGCTCACAGACCTCCTTCGAGGTTGATCGAACTTAAATCTGACTATATTCCCACTGGTAGTTGAGTGTATCAGCTCGAAGAGATAATATAAGACAAATATAACCAGGTACATGTCAGATCAAGGCTGTAAATAAACGAGAAAACCTTAAAAAAAAAGTTAAAGTTAAAGTCTAAATCGTTATCTGATCTACGTGAAATACTCTCAAAGTAAATTATGCACCAAAATTGCTTAGTTTCAGTAAGATATTTTCCACTTGTACTCCTTAATTTGGCGAGTTGTGATACGTCATTACAAGTAATCCTACTATGGAATGTATAGTCTACCATTGAATATTATAAACTAATATACACATAGTGAATGGTATGTAGAGTGCAACCCCTTAAAACAAAACAATACAGATCATCCATCACTATAACAATAATCTGATCTCACAAACAATAGAATTTAAGCTTCGATCGATTTTCATTTTGGGTCTCTTTTAAAATCTGCGCGCGGTAAACCTTTTCTTGCCAAGAGGGTTATATTTGATTATGTAATATTTTATTTCATTTAAAGATAGCGCTTAAGTTGATTTTATTCAACTATAGACTTATATACAAACTATATACCAAGATTAAAAATCATCAGAGTTTACTTGTCTGGTTCTAAAGACAATTCTACCAATAGTACTTCTCTTGAATTTGTCCATCACAGTACTGAAATCTCTGTCTGTGTTCTCTTTGACCTTTCTCAATCTGAACATTATCACCATGAAGATCATATTGACAATTGCAATGAGTAAGAAAGGTGATCCTGAGAAATGATCAGCCAAGGTACCTCCGACAATACTTATAAATAGAATACCAATACCACCTACGAATGCAGATACACCTGCAATGGAACCTTTGTATTTATAATAACCGTCTTGAGAACTGATATTTGAAAGCATTGTCATTGAGATAATGATGAAACTGATTTGCGCAATACCCATTAAACAAGATGCAGTAAAGACTAATGGATTATGTACTGGGTTCTTAGTGAAAGCCATCATAGTAAATCCAACAAATGAGATAACATTTGTGACAATTAATAAGTGTGCGTGATTGTTCATCTTATCGATTAAGATACCACACAGAGGTGCGAATACTAAAGCCATAGTGTTTGCTAAACCTGTTAAGATAGATGACAATATGTATGAATCTCTGCATGTAACTTTAGCACTCTCTGCTGGTGATGAGTTACATAAACCTGATGAGATGAAGTAGTGATTGATGAAGAATGGAATGAATGAAGTCACTGTGATAGTAATACATCTTGATGTGAAACCACCAAAGTATGCAACTAATATAATAGGATTTTGAATGGAAAGAGTAGCTCCACGCTTCAAAGATTCAAAGTATGATTCTCTAGAACTGAACAAACCAGCTGCACTTCCATACATTAAGTCTTCGTCAATAATAGAAGCTTCGTCATCATTATCAGCATCTCTGATATCTAATTCATCAAATAATTCATCAATATCATCTCTAAAGATCTTCTTGTTTTCATCGTTGTAAACTAAGAAGAATATAGCAATAGCGATCAAAATAGATAACATACCAACTGTATAGTATGATCTACGTAATGAAATACCTGCTGGGTGTGATAATCCAAACCAGACTGGTAATCTCAGTAAACAGAAAACAGCAAAGACTGCACCTAAACCTGACATAGTACCCATGATAGAGACTTTCTTACCATCACTTCTCTTTCTGTTCAACTTGTCGACATCGTTCAATGTAGAAGCTGGTACTTCAGTTCCATTACTGACTTCATTGAAAAATTCAGGTGAGTCTTCTCTTGTCACTGATGCTTCCAAATCATTTTGAGCAGTCAAGCTCTCTGATGCTTGTGCTAAAGTATTGGCTAAATCAGCAGAATCGTTGTTTATACTGTTGAGTTCAACTTTCTTGAAGTTGAAAAACTCAGAGATGACAAAATTGGAGTTGTTCAACTCTAATAACATAACTGTTAATACACCCATTGCTGATGTGATACCAACTGAGAATAAGAGTCTCCAGAATAACATCCATGGATATATACTTCTTTGAACGAAAAATGCAGTACCTATTAAACTTATACCACAGACTAAGAAACCAAAAGTTGCAATGGGTCTAGTACCAATTCTATCAGATAATACACCGACAAAAGGCACAATACACATACTTAGTAATTCATCAAAGAAACCTAAAGTTCCTACGTAATTACCAACGTTTTTACCGATACCCAGAGCATCAGTTATGAAATATGCTTGTGTGGATGCCATGAATACAGCCATCATCACACCTGAAAAACATGCTAGTAAGAAACCAAGAAAGTTAGTCTTTGTATAGTTGTCAATCTTTGTTGAATCTTTGCCGCCTGCCATTATTGAGTGTTTATTGGGTTGAGTGTAATTAAAGGGTCTTTGCGGAGGCTATAAAAAATTGTGAATGAAAACTGGGAAAATTATGTTTATATTTAAGTTTCTTCAGAAAAAAAAATTGAACCCTTAATTCAGTGAAAAAAAGTTCCGGAAAAATGACAACGGTGTATAGTATTAGCTGTTTGGAAAGTTGAACTTCGTACTGATAAGTAGCAACTTAGTAGTAGTCTATAAGATGATCGTAAACTTGTTGTTGCTTGAAGCGATTTAAGCAATTATATTCAAGAAAAAAAGTGATGTTTTGAAGTCCTGAGGTATAGACAAGAAGGGTAAAACCAGCCAAATTAAGTATAATAGTCAATTGAATGGATATGACAAATAAAATTATATCTATTATATCAGTAATCGTACTAACTGGAAAAAAAAAAAATAGTGTACGTCCCCAGTATCACCGAAAAGTCCCTTTGATAATCACCGATATACCGGAGATTCTTCTGGGTGGGCAAAATTGATTTGTAGTCACGTGGGGCATGTCACGTGATTTATATCTTTTAAAGACTATCGACTTAGTGGTCACGTGTGACTTTCCAAGTCGCGACTATAATTTAGTATTCAACACACGACCGAAACAAATTGTAAACAAATAAATAAAAAAGGCGCGTTAGTATGGGTACAGCTGATCTGTCCCCAGTTTCATATAGAAGTTGATACTTTGAAGGATCAGTAACCAACTCATAAACCAAAAGACCAAGAAACTGGACGTGGAACGATGTTGATTGAGGAGCTTATCATAGATGGCTTCAAGTCATACGCTACAAGAACAGTGATCTCAAATTGGGATCCACAATTCAATGCAATCACAGGTTTAAACGGTTCAGGTAAATCAAATATCCTAGATGCTATCTGTTTCGTGCTTGGTATTACCAGTATGAACACTGTAAGAGCTTCAAATATGCAAGATCTTATTTATAAGAGAGGACAAGCAGGTATTACTAAAGCCAGTGTCACGATAGTCTTTGATAATAGTGTGAAATCACAATCACCTATAGGTTTTGAAAATAATGCCAAGATCAGTGTTACTAGACAAATCGCCTTAGGTGGTACTTCCAAGTACTTGATTAATGGTCATAGGGCTCAGCAACAACAAGTGTTAACACTGTATCAATCTGTGCAACTTAATATTAATAATCCTAATTTCTTGATTATGCAAGGTAAGATTACCAAATTGTTGAATATGAAACCATCTGAAATCTTGTCTCTTATTGAAGAAGCAGCAGGTACTAAGATGTATGAAGGACAAAGGGAGAGAGCTGAGAGGACAATGTCAAAGAAGAATTTGAAATTAGCTAGTACTTCAGCGTTATTAGAGGAAGAAGTTGAGCCAAAACTGGAGCAACTAAGAGGACAAAAGAAACTGTTTTTGGAGTATCAAGATGTTCAAAAAGAATTAGAAACATTATCACGTGCTGTTGCAGCTCATGATTATGAGATACTAAGTCATAAAGTGGAAAACTTCAATAACTTGTTAAAAGAAGCGGAAGAAAATTATCTTACATCTAAGAACAACGTTGAACTTTTAGAGCATGAAATAAGTACATTAGAAGAAGATCTTGACTCAATGAAAAAGAGGAAACAAGAACAGATGAGCAAAGGTGATAAATTGAAAGACCTTGAAGCTTTGGAAACCAAATTGACTAATGAACTTACTAGACTCACAACTACCAAGGACTTGAAAACTCAGAACTATAAAGAAGAGATAAAACGTCTGAAAGATACAGAGACACAATTGAAGAATTTAGAGGAGCAGATAGAAGGAAGAGATGAGAGATATAAAGAACTTGAAACTGTTTTCCAACAGGCGAAAGATGAGTTAAATGCACAAAAGCAACAACTTCAGAGAAAAGAAGAGTTATTATCTACTTTATCGACTGGTATCTCATCCAAAGGTTCAACTGATGGTGGGTACATGGCTCATTTACAACAAGCGAGAAAAGCACTGTCTGATGTGAATGTTAAGATCGAGAAAGACAGGGTGCGGATAAACCATTTAGAGAAAGAAGTCAAGTCAAGTGAATCAAGATTCGCATCTGCTAATATGGAAAACAAGAAAATTCAAGAAACTATAGATAGTCATAAGAGAAAATGCGAGATTCTTGAGTCAAAACTAGCAGAAATTGGGTTCAATACAGAGACTTATCAGAGTTTGAAAACAAGAGAGAGACAATTACAGCAGGAATTACAGAATGCCAATAGACAATTTCAAGATTTTAAGAGATATAATCCAAATTTCGATTTCACTTATGAAATACCACATCCTAACTTCGATCCTAATTCTGTGAAAGGTCTCGCTGGTGAATTGTTCCACTTGCCTGAATCCAGTAATAAATCCGCTACCGCATTGGAAGTCTGTGCAGGTGGACGTGTCTTTAATGTTGTTGTAGATACTGAAGTCACTGGTTCTCAATTACTGGAAAATGGTAAATTGAGAAAACGTGTAACTATCATTCCATTAAACAAGATCTCAGCTAGAACTCTGGATGGAAGAACCTTACAGACCGCGAAGAGCATAGCGCCAAATAAAGTCGAGTTGGCTTTGAATTTAGTGGAGTATGAGAAACCAGTCACGAAAGCAATGGAGTATATCTTTGGTAATAGATTAATCTGTGACGATCCTGCCACAGCTGAAAAAGTCACATTCCATCCACAAGTGAGAACAGGTTCTATTACACTCGATGGTGATTTGTATGATCCTGAAGGTAGATTATCTGGTGGTTCTAGAAGAACTTCATCTTTATTAGCTACTTTCCAAAAATATAGATCTATTAAGGAAAAAGTTGATAGTTTGAAAGCTGAACTTGCCAGTGTGACTAATGAACTGAGGAGGTTATCACAACTCAGTGAAAAGACTAAGAATATACAGCATGATCTCAGTATGGAGAAACATCAAGTTGAGATGTTGACTAAGCAATTAGAGTCTGGTTCTTCGGCTAATATAATCAAGAAGCAAGAGCAGATGATCGAAGAGATTTCATCATTGAGTCAGACCACCATGGAAAATCAGAAGCAAGCGCAGCATTTACAAGAGGAGATCACGAAGATTGAAAGGGATATGGAGGAGTTCAATAGTGATAAAGGTGGTAAACTTGCTGAGTTGAAGGAAGAGGTTAAGACATATACCCAAAACATTAAGAAATTGGAGAAAGATTTAGTTGCGAAACAATCAAGTTTTCAAGATTTCCAAATTGAGAATGAACAAAATGTATCTGATATAGCAGCTTTAAAAGAGACTCAAGTTGAAATCGAGGGTCTTATTAAGACTTATCAATCGGAAATACAAGAGATATCCGGAAAAATCGAAGAACAAACAATACAATTAAACGCTGTACGTGAAGAAATCGAAGGTGAGAAGGCTAAGATTTTAGGAATAAATGAAGAATTGAATGAGATGTCGAAGGTATTGAATGAAAAGAAGTCCAAGCTTACAGAAGCAACATTAACTGTTTCTCACAACAAAGATAAATTGAACCAAATGTCTGGATCAAGTGCACATTTGAAACAATCCCTTAACCAGATCATAGAAGATCACGAGTGGGTGAAAGACGCAAATATGCTCGCTAGTGTCCTGGAACAATACCCTAATATCAATCTAGAAGAATGTCATACAAGAATAGATCAATTAAGCAACAGAGCTAACTTAATGAAACGTAGAGTCAATTCGAATATCATGAGCGCAATTGAACAACATGAACGTCATGAAGCTTCGTTGAAACAGAAAATAAAGACTATTATCAGAGACAAGGCTAAAATCGAAGAGACTGTGAAAAAGTTAGACCAGTATAAGAGAACAGAATTAGTGAAAACCACACAGAAAGTTAGTGAGGATTTCGGACAAATTTTCAGTGACTTATTACCTAACGCATACGCTAAGCTTGTTCCTAGTGATCCATTTGACGTTACTAAAGGTTTGGAAGTCAGGGTTAGGTTAGGTAATGTTTGGAAAGAATCCCTCGTGGAATTATCAGGTGGTCAAAGATCATTAGTCGCTTTATCCTTGATTCTATCATTACTTCAATTCAAGCCTGCTCCAATGTATATCTTAGATGAAGTCGATGCCGCTTTGGATCTAAGTCATACGCAGAACATAGGTCATTTAATCAAGACGAGATTCAAAGGGTCTCAATTCATAGTCGTATCTTTGAAAGAGGGTATGTTTACGAACGCAAATAGATTATTCAGAACTCGTTTCCAAGACGGTACGTCTGTCGTTACTGTTACATAGTTGAGTATATATACTTCTATTTATTTTATGCAGGAGAGTTTTCATGTCTTAATTTAATCCATTTCTTGTATCTTAGACCATCATGCTCGTCTTTCATGTACGTTATGCCTATGGTGTATCCTCCTAAGCGGGGTAATACCACACAGATGATACACCAGAGTAAGAAACCCAGTGTTAGTACCGTTAATCCAACGAGTGCAAATCCGTAATCGTTTCCCTGGTTGCTTATGAACGGGGCGATAATCACAGAGACACTTCCTATGAAACATATCCAGATTAGTGCAGTATTGGCTCTTAGTGGTGCTATTATGTTCTTAAACCTTGGTCTTAGTTTAAATAGTAGTCCAAGACAAAGCACGGCGTGAAATAACTGGTTTGGGTATATCTGCATCGAGACAATGTAATTATAGACGGCTTTTTTACGAATGAGTATAGCACCACTAGAAATCAGTGCGTGCCATATAAGTGCGGTAGTTGGTGTCCCCCAAGGTTTATTCGATGCCAGCGTCCCTGAGAAAGGAATGAATCCTTCTTTAGCCACTTCTTGGATCATTCTCGAATCAGAGTAAATCACAATACATACGTTACCAGCAGCACTAATAGCGATGATTAAACTTAGTAAGAACTCGCCTATTTCCTCACCGAATAGTCTAGTGAATAGCATCGCTCCAATAAGTTGATCTCCCTTGATGATTTCATCGTGTGGGATAATACGTAAGTAACATAAGTTCATTATGAAATAGAGGACTATAACCAGAATGATGGAAAGTGGACCCGCGATACGTAAGGTTTGAATTGGGTTGCGAATCTCATTCTGGACTGTATGTGCTGTAGTCCAACCACCGAATGAGTATATTGCTTTCAGTACTGCTGTTGAATATAACGATCCTGAAAAGTTGTTGAGTGGTGGTAATTTGAAAGAGTCTAGGGTTAAGTAATTAGGCAAGCCAGTTAATTTCGTAGGTAAGACCAGTACGTAAATCCCAGAAATCATCATTATCACCAACAGAAACATCTTCACACCACCGATGTAGTTCTGTACCAAAAGGCCAAACTTCCTAGATAAGGAATGACATAATGCACATATGATAATCAACGCACATCCAATTTTCTTAGTTTGATCTTCATCTAATTCATAACCAAAGGAATACCCTATATACTTCCCGAATATCAAAGCATTTGAAGAACTCAGACTGAAGAAAACAGTAAAGAATCCAAATACTACAGTTGTCATGAATGGTGGATAGGGGAATATGAACTCCAGAAAAGCTTTTGTTGCTCCGTTTATGGGCAAGTAGGAACCTAGTTCTAAGTACAGTGATAGTCCACTATATGCTATTATAGCACCTATGAGCCAAGTCAATAGAAACAACGATACCGAGCCTTGACAATCTTTGAATATTAGTCCTGGTGTAGCCATTATCCCCGATCCGACCATTCTTCCAATAAATAGTATTACTGTTGAGTACAACCCCAAATTTCTTGAATGTGGTAAGTTATCATCTAGTGGTATTAGTGATCGTATTACTTGATTCTGTTTGTTTAAGTCCTGGAGTAAGTCATCTGGTGGGTTGTCTATTGTATATTCTGATTGTGTTGTTAGTAATGGTTGTAGTTCTGAGGTCATGATTGCTTACCACTACTCTCTCTCTCTGTCTCTCTCTCTTATCGCCAGAAGAGCATTACATTAGACTTAACTGAAAGCTTGATGTATAAACTCATGTTTATATCAAAATGCTTATCGGCACATCACTCGGTCCTTCCTAATTGGGAAGAGCTATAACTTATAAAAAATCCTTACACTGAAATGAAATGATATCTATTATTTATACACAGGACAAGGGAATCCACTACAACCTAGACTCCCTTTGATCATTTATAAACAAATGTATATACTTTATAATACCACCTATAGCAGTTAAATCATCAACTCCAAATCCACAACAGTTAATCAGCTTATTACCATCCAAATCATTCTGTGATATTATACCACCTGAGTTTTGAAATAATTTTTTGAATCCTACATTTATGTCTACTATCTCGGTGTTTTCCATTACATTGGGGAATAAAGTTGTAGCTCTATTGAGTAAGTTCAAAGTATCTGAGTCTCGTGGATACGGGTATAGATCATTCACTTGTAATGGACCACTGAGTGATATGTAATTAGAATTCGTCAGTGGTATTAATTTAGTCCATTGATTGAGTAATGTCTTGTGTATTATTGATTGTTGTAATTTAGTAGGTGATTTAAGCAAGATAGTCTGTGACCTAATAGGCACCAAGTCCATTTCTGGGACTAAACATGCTTCAAAATTGATTATTATTGAATTAGGCGATGTATGTGAGATAAGAAAGTCTTTAATGTCAATTGATTGGTCTACTAACAAATGATGAAAGTTTGGCAATGATTGTAAAAAATTGTATAGACTAGAAGCTAATAATTTTGGAGATATGGATAAAGTCTTATAAGAAACTCCGCATTTAGTGTTTGTAAAATTAGACAAATCTTTCATTGACAGTAGTTTCCCTTTAATTGATGTAGGTAAATCGTCTTCGTATAACTCTATTGTTTCTATTGATGTAACTATTGTTTGTGAAATTTTATCATTTATAAAGTAATCTAGGGTATGATTTGAGTCAGCTATTAAATTACTTGACTTTGAAGTAGTTGATAGTAAGAATACAAAATCTTCATTGTTGATAAGATGATCAATTGAGTTGAATGAAACAAGTTTTATACTAATATGATTGTATTTTGAGAGTAATTCTTTTGCAATTGACAGTGATATAATATTAAGACCTACTAGAATAACCTGTTTGTGCTTCAAATCCATAATGAAGATATAATTGAAGCTAATTCAGTAGTTGACTCGTTTAAGTAAGACACACTAACCTTAAAATTGAATAAGAAAAATTGAGCAATTGAAAAATGCGGGGGTAACAAGGTGGAAGTGGTGATAGTGAGTGAGTGAGAGGTGACAGAGTAGAGTGTAGAGTGTATGGTAAGTAAGAGTTAATGGCAGTGTAATAGAGTAATTAACAAATAGAGTTAGTCTAATGTGCTGTATCTACTACTGGAGTATGGTAGTGTAGGGTCTGTCTCTCTGTCTGTAGCAATGTGATCCATGTCAATATACTCTACTACTTCTACTACTACAACACTGTAAATTTACCTAATAGAGAATTAATTTCCATAGTACACAGCCTTGTACTGTAAATGGTAATTAGAGGCTATCTAAACTATCTGTGTAAGGGTGTGTCATATAGTATTATGTGTGTGTTTCTCTAGTAATACACTACTACTACAGCCACTGCTATGTTTTTTTTTTAACAAAAAATTACACAGAAATCTCCACATTTGTTTTTTAGTATGAGAAAATCTCTCTGTTTCCCCACATTTTTTGTATCCCTGAAATATTTTTATAGTATGTACTACTATTTTTTATAAGGTACAGGACAACGTCATTCATATATTATATGAGTTGATTATGATAACTTCTTAGTGCTTGTCTTGTTAAAGAGGAGAATTTACTATATTAACCTTGATCTATCATCTAGTGTCACTACTTCTACTTATCAACTCAACTGATCTCTAGTACACTGCACTGTTATACGACCAACTCATGACAACCACCACCACCACTACCCACATACAACAAAATGGCAAAGGCAAAAGATAAACTTGTCTTACAAGATAATAACTTGATAAATATAAACCCTTTATCTATTATGGGTAGAATTCACTATGCTTGTTTGAGGTGTAAGACTTTGAAGATAAAATGTTCAGGTGATAAACCAAATTGTAATAACTGTGTTTCAAATGGTAAAGAATGTCAATATCCTTATAAAGATAGGAAAATTGTCATATTGGAGAGTCAATTGAATAAATTGACTAATAGGATTAAAGAATTAGAGAATTTGCTTACTGATGGTAGTAGTAGTACTACTACTATTCCTCAAACTACTAATGATACATTTACCTCAACTAGTACACCTCCAAAGAAGAAGCTGTTCAACTTAGATATAAGTGATTCAGAAGATAGTCCAAATTTAGAGAATTCAAATAGTGGATATAGTGCAGGAATGGAAGATACTCCAATGGACATTGCTGGTTCACAGGATTCAAATGTCTCGTATTATAATAATAAAGAATTGGAATCTGCTATAAGTGTTTCATTTGGTGATTCTGAAAAGGAGAATATCGAGATGTCCAGTGCAAAACATTTTGTAATGGATAGTTTGTTTTCTAAAAATATTGATACTACTTATGCAACATTACCACCAATTCACATCTCTTTACCATTGGTTAGATTAGCATTGGATAATTTTAAAGATTCTCATTATCTATATGATGAACCATTGTTTATGGAGAATTTCAATAAGATGTTTAATTCACTAGCATGTGATACAACTCAATTCCCAGCAAAAGTATATATCACTTTAGCAATTGGTGAACAATTACTATACTCTCAAAAATCTCATGAAGAAAGTCTGGATGAGTTGCGTATGTCATTAAGAGATTCTAATAAGATATTCGATGAAACACCAGGTTTGAAATTTTTCTTAGCTGGTGTGAAGTTATTTCAAATTGATATTGAACAACCTACATTATCTGATATTCAAACTGCTTTGCTAATAGGTTACTATAATCAGTCATTGAACAGAATCAATACCTCATATTCATGGTTTGGTATTGCAACAAGATGGTCATTGGCAATAGGCTTACATTCTAAATCAAACTTGCTTAATTTAAACGAACTTGAGAAATCAAAGAGGAAAAGAGTATGGTGGACTGTATTTGCACTAGATTCATTTGCCACATCAAGAGTAAGACTACCTGCTCATGTAAAATTCGATCAAACTGATGTTGAACTATTAGATTCAATGGATTTTAAATTATGGAAAGGTGCTAGAATCTTAGCTGCTCAAGTACTGTTATTGAAATTCACAGATAAGGTAATTACGACAATTTATAATGGGAATTCGAGGAATTTAATTGATAATAGCTATAATAGCAATAATTTACTTCCGGAGGATCTTGTGAAGAATACTACAAATATACTAGATATGTTAGAAGAACATTTTGAGTATCACTTAAAGAGAGATTTTACTAAGATGAATGAAGAAATTTCTCAAAAAGATTTATCTTGCTCAAGACATAAGCCACTAGCGCATGTTTTCTTGAAATTCCATCAGTATATCCTGACTACTGGAAGACCTATTGCTTTGGCTTTATTCAAAGGGATGATTATTAAGACTACGGAAATAGATAAGATAATTAACAAGTGTATTACAAGTGCCTCTGAGAATTTAAAATTACTTCAGTCTTTATTTGAGTTGAAAGCACTAAACACTTATGATTACTGGCACACACATTTCTGCTTTCATGCTATACTCATGCTTATAATAACTGTTTCATCTGCGCAAAACCACACTGAACACTTGCAGAAGATAAACTATGGTATTAAATTAATCAAGTTCATGGCTGTCAGGGGAAACCACGTTGCAAGGGACTCGATCAATAAGTTAATCACATTGAATAAGATATTCATTAATTTACAATTATCTGACTTGAATTTGTCCAGTATCTTACAAGATGATATGAGTATCAAGCAAGAAACAATTACTTCCCCGGATGATCAAGGTTTTCCAGAGTATTTACCATATGATAAATTCACCGATCAACCAGTTATAAAACAAGAAGATATGGAACAAGTCATGCCTAGTATCAAACAAGAAACTGTAGAATTCCCAGGGTATCCTAATTACACTACTTCTGATACTTTAAACAACCCGGAAATAAGCCCAGTTTTACAACCATTCAGGACCAGCGATAGTGTGTTTACGAATGGGAATACCGAATCTATCTTAACAAATGGTAACAACGCACCAACTAATGATATGTTCGATACTGAACAAAACAAGCAAAATAACAATTCACTAGAATCGACATTTTTCGATGTCTTGATGAATAATATCCAAGTTTGGGATTTCAATCCTGGTATTATGTTAGATAATATGATGCAGCAGAAAAACGGTAATGGAAATATTCAATATACTACTACTAATGGAAATACTGGTAGTCAGCCAATGACATCAAGGGATTCAACCTATAGTTATTCTACTACTGATGGACCACCACAACCACTACCACCACCTCCTTCACAGCCCAATTTCCAACAAGCGCCTATTCCACAGCCAGTGCTTCAGCAGCAATCAGTACCTCCTGAGCAACCCCCATCACACAGACCATCGATTGATAATGGAGCAAGGTATGCCACATTTAATGGCCTGCCGATGATAAATACTCCGAGTATGGCGTCAATTGAAGCAAGAGAGAATTTCATAAGGTTTAACGGTGGTAGTATGGGTGGGATTAATACTCCTCCTCAAACCACTAATCCCAACAGCGCCAATACCAACAATACTAACAACAATAATGTAATTCAACAAAGTATTGCTGAATTTCGAATTAGCTAGCTAACCAATGTCTTAAGAATGATGATAACCCAGATATGATGAATGTGTTACGTCAATTTTACTTGCTTTTTCTTTTTTTAATGTGTGTTTCTTTTTTATGTATGTAATTAATGTATGTATGTATATAATGTCTTAATGAATTATGTTTAACTATAAGGAAAACGTTGGATTACTTAAAAACAAGGGTGCTTGTTCTAGGACAATAACGTTATTCATGCTGTATGCTAGGAATTGTTTGTATATAAACTAGGCATCTTTTCTTTTATATCAGTCTAAATGGCACGTGATTTTTTTGAAGGTTGAAAGCTTATCTAATCAGAAAAAAGTACCCCTGGGTAAGCGGCGCAGTTATTTAGTAAAAATTGATCAGTTTAAGTTTACTCACTATGGTGGAAATATATTACAGTTTAGTCAAAGTTTATTAAACAGCGGCAAGAATATGTGAATGAACATGGGAATGTTCATACATGTAGTTACTAATCATAAACACTAAACTTCAGCCAAGCCTTGAAATAAAACTAAAAGTATACGATGTAAGTACGATGCGATGCGATAAACATTTGCCTACGGAATACTTTCACCGAAGAAGTAAGTATGTATGAATATTGCCCTCTAAAGTAACTAGAATGAAATCATTTACCAACTTAACGCTAGTTAACTACACACTTCACCGTTCTAGATTCAAAAAAAAAATTGTGTATAGCACATTGAGCTAACAGTAAAGTAGTTTTGTAACTCTGCCGCATTACGCGATACACACTCATCGGTCGCGCGAGGTCAAAGAAAAGAAAAATAAATTTCTTATTTTGAAAAAAATTTTCACTTTTTGAGTTCTAGATTCTCGGTATGGGTACTGGAAAGATCAATTTTCTTCCTGTTTTGGTGAAACTCCGTATTTTTCATTTATCTTATACCCGTTTGTACATTCCAACCGTTTATAGATATGCAAGTAGTTTAACCTAATACGGTAAATTATCAGTTTTTCTTTCTTTTTTCATTCAAAAAAAAAAGAAAAAAGATCTAGGTAACATTGAATGTGAAAAGTTTTCGTAAAAAGAAATAGTCGTCATTAGTGTATGAAATAACCATATATAAATCCATAATGATCTCCCTTGTAATTACGATGAACAAGTCTTAAACATTTCTTGTAGAAAAGGTATAAAACTCTTTATCACAAATCCTAACTACTTTCAAGAAATTAAGAATATTTCTTTCCAACGAATAAGTCACTCCTTAACGCTTATATCAATATCCAACTATTTTACAATCTTTAAACAATAGAAATTTTAAACTAAGCAAATTTCCAACTACTTATACAATTTTAAAAATGTCGTTCTCTAAAACTTTATGCTCAGTTATTGTCTCAGCTTTATTATTATCAACAACTCAAGTCTCTGCTGTACCAGCTAACTTTCACAGACATCATGCTCATGAAAAGAGAGAAAATACTTGTTCTTTCCCAACTGATTTAGGATTAGTAGAAGTTACTCCAAATGAGAAAAACGCAGGTTGGGCTTTGTCACCAGACACTGCTTGTACCGCTGGTAAATGGTGTCCTTATGCCTGTCCACCAGGTCAATTAATGGCTCAATGGGATTCATCAGTTACTACTTACTCATACCCAGGTTCTCAAAATGGTGGTTTATACTGTAATGATGATGGTACTCTTTCAAAAGGTTTTGATGATAAAGACTACTGTGTTGATGGTAAAGGTACCGCCAAGGCTAAAAACTCTGCTTCTGATGTTGTTGCCTTTTGTCAAACTGTCCTTCCAGGTAATGAAGCCATGTTGATCCCAACTGAGATCGACTCAAAGAAATCTGAAACTTTAGCTGTTCCAGGTACAGATTACTGGGCTTCAACCGCTTCTCATTTCTACATCAACCCACCTGGTGTCTCTGCTGAAGATGGTTGTGTTTGGGGTTCCACTGCTCATCCATGGGGTAACTGGGCTCCATACGTTGCCGGTGCTAACATGGATGACAATGGTAATACTTTTGTCAAGATTGCTTGGAATCCAGTTTACTTTGAAGACAGCTCTCCATTCAAAGATGAAAAACCATCTTATGGTGTTAGAATGAGCTGTGATGATAGTGGTAAATGTAATGGTAACGCCTGTGAAATCAACCCATCCAAGTACGGTCTTAATAAGATCTCTGGATCTGATGATTCTCACGATGGTGCTACTTCTTGTGTTTTGACTGCTACTGATTTAGGTTCAGTCACCATTGAAGTCTTTGACATCTAAGTTGCTAACCTCTTTCTTAAGAAAACATTCCAAAAACATTGCTTCCTTGCTGTTTTAGTTACTTTTCTGTATATATTTATTTGTATTTTATGATACCCCTTTTCTTACTTATATAGAGCGTTTATACTCAAAATTTTAAAATATATTTGGGTTTTTTTGGTTTATTATATGATTTGCTTATGTAAGCTGTAAAAATAAATATTAAGTATGTATGGGCTAACTACCATCTTCACCTCTTTGCTTCGTCCATTCTGATGAACCCGATTGTCTTGGTAGCATGGTAGATGTTGTTGTTGTCGTTACTGTCTTCCTGTTGGCCATTGTAGCGAGCTCAATACCATTTGTTATATGGTAATCTCTGATTATGTCAGAGATAACGCCAAGGAATGTCTCCTCGTTTTGTATTCTCAGTATCTTCTTCACTGATATTATATACAGTATTTTCTTCAGTATAGTCTCATCAACTCTATTCTTAGGTAGTGCATTGGACTTTTCCTTATCAATGTACTTACTCGTCACATCTAAGATATAATTCTCACTAATTGCAAAAATATAACTCATCTTCTTATTCCATCCACGATTATACAGCAATGGATTATCAAATGCATTCTCACAACTATCTAAGTGAATCCATCTTTTCATACTAGTAGAGTAATACTCACACCAAACGTGATCTTCGGCATTCCAGAGATATCTCACTGGGATTCCCAGAGATTTCAGTATGAGTATAAAGCAGTTATTCCACTCCCCGCATCTTCCTGATCTAGTTTGTAATAGTTTGGCAGGATTGTTATACCTTGGGAAGTCATATACATTGCCGCATATAGCACAATTGTACATCTCAATTATACCCGCTTTTCCATCTCTGTGTTCTTGTGTGAATGGCCTTCTTGGTTGAATACCTCTTATCTTATCTTGATTATCGTTCCCACATTTCGTACACTTTGGTTTGTTCACCCATACAAAGAACTCCTCTTTGAACCACCTAAGTAGCTCTAGCACAAGTAAATCTGTGTATCCAAATGGACTACTTTCCTTCTGTTTCTCCTCTGCTTCTCTCTTATCCACGCCCGCATAAACTGATGAACCGAGTACTATATCAACAGCCATGGCTTGCGCTTCGGGATCTGCATACTTGTCCATAAGACTAGCAATTGATATTACTTGTTTGATGAATGGGTTGCTCACATACTGTGTATGAACTTTTTTGTCTTTTGTCAAATGCTTAAGTGTCTTTTGAAGGCGATCACGCTGTGATTTGGCATATCTTAATTTCATAGAGTCTGCTATGTCTTTCAGTTTGAGTGAAGTCTCGGAAAAGCCACTGTTCTCCTTTACACCGTCATTGCTTGACATTTTCCGATCAGATGACTATATATAAATTTTTCTCCATAGAGTTAACTGCAAAAGATATGACACCTTATCTATAAATCACCTTTATCTACCACGCACGGTTTCCTCTTTCTAAAATATTCGAGATTTCTCGCTATATAAAAAATTATGGAGATTTAGTGTGAGAGTATTAAAGTGCTACTGATTGAGGGTTGAGATGGTTTACTGTTCTTATCTCTTCAGTTGAATAGAGTATAAAAGGAAAGGCAGGCTTGACAGTGATTGTGAGAGGCCACGAAATTACAGTATACATTGAATCCAGTAACTTGAGTGGATTGTTTTGAAAACAAAAAAACACACTATATAGACACATCAACAATGGTACTAAGGCGAAGAGCAATACGGCATAGACAAACACATACAGCACATTACAAGCCAACTAACCCTATCAATGGAAAAGCAGACAAAGAAGATGAAGAAGGTTTCTTCTCACTTGCAACATATGGATATATAATACTGTTTTCGGTATGGCTTATGTTTATCATTAGTATGGGTAGCATATTTGATCTATGGACCTGGTGCTTTAATATAAGTACGTCAGATGGTAATACTGGTGAAAGTTATAAGGTCATCAAGACAATACGGTTCTACATGAATGATTTTGGAGACGATCTATCTGATAAATACTATGTTTACTCATTTTTCCTGAATTTTGTGATTATATGGATATGGTGTGTAATCTCATGGATTAGTATGAAGCTTTTTAGACATAGTAAAGGAAGCGGATAAATCTATCACTATGTATATGTATGTACTATAATTTCGTTATATATCTATTTACAAATTCATTCACGATTGAATATCGTTAAGTTACTTCAGCAAAAAGGCATTCTTTACCAACTTTAAACAACAACAATTTTCCCTCGATAAGGTGATCTAGGTTGATGGGTTCATTGTATTGTGTAATCTTAGTTTTTTTCGAAAATCCAATAGAAACTGCTCGTTCGTTAATAAATCTTCTTATCTGACGTTTACTGTAACTCTCATAGTATAATTCATAAAGAATTTCATGAACATCAGTTTTTTGCAAATGAGATCTTTTCAATTGCCTTACTAGACCTTGTTTCTTTAAAGCTGTTAAGATTTGATCTGCTGAATAAGGTGATGTTTCTTCAGCTGAAAACAAAACCTCTGATGCAATAAGGTTATCCATACCTTCACCTTCACCATGGATTAAATCAACTACTTCAACTGCCAATATTTTTTGTGCTATTCTCTGTTTCTTATCTTGCTCATGTACAGCAACAATTTTATCAATGACTGGTGTTGGCAACAATGAAAATTTGTACAACAATGATTTAACATCATCATCTGCTGTATTGACCATATATTGGTAAACTTTGAAAGGTGCAGTGACACGCTTGTCAATGAAAATTGCATTACCTGCACTTTTACCGAATTTCTCTCCTTTAGCAGTAGTCAATAAAGGAACGGTCAAGCCAAAAAAGGGAAGTCTCTTTGAATTATTTTCTGTAATTCTCGATATAAGGTCAATCCCAGCTACTATATTACCCCATTGATCATTTCCACCAACCTGAACATTGACGTTGTGATGTTTGTAAAGATGTAAAAAATCATAAGCTTGCAAAATTTGGTAAGTAAACTCATTGAACCCAATACCTTGCTCAGAATTAAGTCTATTCTTGATGGAATCTCTAGCTAACATTTGATTAATTCTGATAAAAGAACCATACTTTTCAAGGAAATCTAGCATGCTTATGTCTTTCCACCAATCATGGTTGTTTCTTACTATCTGTGACCCAACAGTGTTTTCATCAACTGTGGGATTTCTGGAATGGGCGATTTGAACACCATGTTTGAAAAAGTTCTCCATTTGATCTTGAATTTTACCGACATTGGCTAATCTTCTTTGCTCTCCAATATGTCCTCTTTCTGTAGTTCTACCCGTTGGATCACCTACTGCACCAGTGGCTCCACCAACAAGACCATGGATTCTATGCCCACGGAGATTAAAATGTAGTAATATCATCAATGGCAGTAAGTTTCCCAAGTGAAGAGATTTGGCTGTTGGATCGGCACCACAGTACAAATCCAGTTTTCTCTTCTCGGCTATTGTTTCTAGGTCTGGACGGGTTAAACCCTCTATAAGTCCTCTTTTACGTAAATGTGGTACTATAGGCTCTTCAGACTCTTGGGTGAAATCACTATCATCAACTGGAATGTTAAACCTTTCAAATAAGGTACTTAGGGTAGGTGAGAATGATGATTGACTCAAAGTTGACTGTCTTCGAATAGAGTAAGTGAGTGGCTGCCTGAGTATCGATGATAGCACGACATTGTAGCGACAGGTCACAGATATCAAGCTCATTGTGGAGTGAAAGTTGGTCTGTGCTTATAGCTATAGTTGAAGCAATTTAATAGTCGAATAGGGTATATGAAAAATAGACTGAAATCTAGAAGATTCTCTCAATCAAAATGTCAAGCAAAAAACTTATGGGTACTTCACTCCTAGTGAAAAAAAAAGCTGATTTTGCGTCTGCCGATTTGTTGTAATGGTTTTCTAAAGAAGTATATTGTATTACAAGAATTATTTACTTCCTAGCATAATACTCGTGTACCATATATTCTATGTTGATCAGTATATGTAGATTGAACATTGTAAATTTCATCAAGACCATAATGTAAGCCAAAATACAATATAAAATTGCTTCAGCTTGACTTACTAATTCTGAAAAATTAAAATTTTTAACCTCAACTATTAGATTTTCAAATAATATATACTTTATACATGTGTTATACAGAATCATACGGTAGCCTTTTTGGTATCTTCACTGGCTATTTCGTCTTCTGCCTTTCTTTTGAGTTGTTCTGCGTTATTTTCAAGTATGTCTTCTAATGACTTGGCAGCAACTTCTTTATATGAGACACCATCCACCTGTCTAAAATGAGGTTGTAATCTCCAATATGGAACATCCTTGTATGATCCACCCCATTTCTCTATAGGCCCAACTTTGATCTGATCAAAATCTTCTTCGTTTCCTCCCTTCTCGTAAATTTCCTTGACAACTTCCTCTAATTTTGCGACAAACTTACTCTCTATATCTTCCAAAGAAGTGTATTTATTGATCTGGGCTAACTCGGCTCTCACGTCGGTATGATGAGGCAAAAATGTTCTCAGTGCTTTGAACATGTGTGTTTTGAAAGTTTGTCTTGATGCTGTACCTGGAACAGATTTGACAATTTCGAAATACTCTCTTGCGAATTTATCAACACGAGGGAAAAGCTTTTCCTTGTCATCATTTTCTTTCCAAAACACACCTGGATTACACAGGTTACCTTCAGCGGACATAACAGCATCAAATCCTGTTGTCTTGAGACATCTTTCGGTATCTTCAGTGTATAAAATATTACCATTTGCGAATAACACGGTATCCTTTGGTAAATTGTCTCTTAAATACTTGAGTAATTCCCAATTTGCCATTCCTGTCTTTTGCCCTTTCATTTCTCTAGTTCTACCATGAACAGTAAGGAACTGAGCACCTGCATCTAAGACCATACGGGCATATGCTAAAGTCTTTTCCCAGTCGTCATAGACTCTTATTTTCGCAGTGACTGGTATTTTCAAATTATCATGGAGTTTTCTTATAAGTTTATGCACAGTGTCCCAATCGTCCATGAGAAATGAACCATAGTGACCTTTTCTCGCTATACCTTGTGGGCAACCAAGGTTCAAATCAACGGCATCACAACGGTCTTCTACGAGTCTGGCAGCTTGTAATAAATACTCTGGGTCATTGGCACAGAATTGCACGATCAAAGGTCTGTCAACTTTGACATCTCCGTCTAATGGACCAAACATTGCCTTTCTGTATTTCTCCTCAGTGGCGAAGAGTCTAGCGTGGTACATTGGAGAGTAACACAAATCTGCACCGTATTTTCTTGAGATCATTCTCCATCCAAGTTCAGATCCATCAACCATAGGAGCTACGATACTCTTTGGCTGACCTAAGAGGTTATAGAGTTCTCTTCCATTTGGTTTCGTTATTTGAGTTTCTGTTGTAGTCGGTATTTCTTCCCTTGTTTGACTCACTTCTTCAACTTTGGTAGAAGTAGTTGGTTCAGATGCTGTGGTGGTAGCTGTTGCTGTAGTCATTGTAGGTATTATCTTAGCTATATTGAGTGTGTTTCTCAAATTCAATAACCAGTTTTTAGTACTTGAAAAGAGCATAAGAGGGCTTTGAGTGATTTTGTATGCACTTTAAAGCTTTGGTACACCTAGAAGTCTTTCAATATGTTACAATATCTCAATATAATCTTTCTCTGTTCAGGATTTTAGTCAACTTTACCATACAAAAATGTCAAGAAAAAAAAAATTCAGAAAAAAAATTTCTTTTTTCATGCACATGGATGATGTAAGCCATTGATGATACTCGGAACTCGGAAAGAATTTACATTGATTATTATATAAGCTTGTTCGTACAAAGTAAAAGATATAATGCTATTGAGGTGAAGAGATGTAAATATATAATACATAAAAGTAATACAAGTCTTTTGTGGGGATATAGTTTCAGCAGAGAGTAAGTAATGTAAAATCGTAAATTGTGAAATAATACAACAGGCGAGCAAATAAAGTAAAGTAAATTGAGCAAAGAAAAGTTAAGTAAGGAGGAGAGTGTGAAATTATGGAGTTGACTTGGTCTTGTAAGCGTGAATAAAAGTTGCCCTAGCTTTCAAAGCTTCAGCAAATACCAATGCAATTGGCCAAACTGGAGCATCAGCGAGGATTCTGACACCAAGGGATAGACATCTGCTACTTAATCTACCTCTAGTGATAACTTCAGCAATTGGTTTTGAGTCAGTTGGACTCAATGCTAATTTCGCAACTGCATCGTCTAAGATATCAACATCAAGTGCACCCTTTGCTTGAATTCTCAAGAATTCAGAATAAGAAGATGTATTTGAACCTTTTGGTAATAAGTTTCTCTCGACTTTCTTGAAGATACCCTCGGTACGCAACCACAAGACTCTGTCAGCGGTGATCAAATGTTGATTAGCAGCCACACCAAAACTCTTGGATGCGTTATTGTTTTCATTCAAACAGTTATATGCCCATTCTTCACATTCGTATAAGTACTCAGAGATGATCAGAGTAGAGGTGAATAAACAAGTAAGGAAGAAAATTGGAGTTCGCACAGAAGTCTTTTCGGCGTCATTAACAATTGAGATAATTTCAATCCATAAGTTGATAATGTCCAACGCATATGGAATACAATCACGTAATGCTTCTGAATCGTATTTTAATTTCTTGATTTCAATATTCATACCTTCCCAATCTCTAGCCCAAACTTTCTGTAATAAAGGTGAGATATAAACACATTTTCTGATCTTAGCAAAGGATAACATAGGTAGGATAAGTTTCAAGACAGCAGTTTGATTAATAGTATGTAAGTTTTGACCCTTTGGCACCAAGATACCACCATTCTTAATGAAACAACTCTCCCATGTCTTCAACATTGATTCAATAGTAGGTCTTGATTCCATTCTCCAGATAGCAATCTTCTCACCATCTGATCTATTAGATTCTTCTAATTTTTGTCTCTCGCTATGAATGTAACCGTTCAGTGACATCAACAAAGATAATAAACCAGGTAATCCAATCTCCTTGTCCAGTGTATGATTAGTCAAATCATACCATAAGTCCCTATACGAATTCATACCATTGCTTAATTTAATCAAAGAGAATTTCGAATTGACTTTGATATTATACTGGTTCAATTTATCTAACCACATATTCTCATTCTTGGCCTTCCATAAATCTTCAATGTTACAATGAACACCACACTTGATGTCATCATAAGTCAAAGCAACATTTGTGCCTATAAGGCTTGCAAATAGGACACATAAGTAATGTAAGCAATGAACTGTTCTGATTCTTGATTGTGCAAAGATGAAGTACTCGTAGCATTCAGTCAAATGTTTTTGTGAGTGGCCTAATTGTTCAGTAGTCTCGTTTATAGCAGGAGGCAAAAGGAAATTCTCAATAGATAAATCTAATTTTGTGGTCTTGACAAGCGATACCAAGGAGGCTAATTGTCTGAAAGTAAGTTGAGTAACTTGAACATCGTTATGGAACATTCCCAAGAACATGTGCAATAGCAAAGCTTGTGTGATATGTACAGGCACATCGTTGAATTTATTATCTCTTAATTGATTCTCCATGAAATTATGAATGAGGAACTTGGAGAAATTAAACAAAGTAGAAGAGTTTCTAGCATGGAATGAATATAAGGCACCAATAGCACTCATTGATAACAACAAAGGAATCTTATCCATATCTTTCTCAACGTTCAAAGTTGGGATATGGACAAATGGGAAATACTTATCGAACTCAATTTCATATAGTGCTAAGTAATGATTCAAATCGTCTAGTTTAGGGAACTGTGATGGTTTCAAGTTGTATTTGTTCATTATATGTGTACGAACAGTCTCGGAACAACGACCACCAGGAGATGCAACGTATTGAGCAGGTTGGTATTGCTGATAAGATGGGAATTGTGGAGGTAGTTGTTGTTGCGCTTGCTGTGGTGGTGGAACGTTCATTTGTCCCTGTACTGGTTGGAATTGCTGATCTTGTGGGAATTGTTGAGGTGGGTATGATTGATAAGGCATTTGCTGTTGTGGTTGTTGATTCAATTGAGAATGTGCTTGTGGTGGCTGTTGATGATACTGCTGTTGTTGTTGGGCTTGCTTTGGTATTGATTGCGCTTGATTTGGATCAGTCAATTGAGGAGGGATGTTGATATGCTTGAATAGATCAATTTGTCTTGAACGGAAGAAAGACGACAAATCATTAGTTGGTGAATCACTGTTGATTGGAGAGTTTGAGTTGACAGTAGTCGATGAAGGGGAATCTGTGAATCCAATGTGATTTGAGACCATAGGGAAATGTCTCTCGATTGGAGCGTTGATGAATTCAGAAAGCCAGTCATTCTCCTCAGTAACACCACCTTTGTTAGCATTAGATTGATCAGTTTGATTATTGTTGTTATTTTCATTCAATGGTTGTCCTGTATTTGTGTTGTGTTTTGTGTATTGTGGAGACTCTGATGAAGCATTAGATGAAGCATAAGATAATACAGAAGCACCATCGGTATTCAAGTTGGCGTTTGCATTCAAATTAATACTATTCTTCATTGAACTCGATTGATTTGAATTTGGTGAAACGACCAACGACTTCTTTCTCTGTTTGCTGTTGTTATTATGTTCTGTGGACTCGGGTATAGTTGCTGTATTGCTATTGTATTTCCTCAATGGTGTCTTAGTAGAAGGAGAATCTAAACTTGATGTTGGTGATATACCTTTATTATTCGAATTTATTGCGCTGTTCCCTAATATAGCATGTGGACTTATTGAACTAGTTGCGTTTTTCTTATTCAACTCAGCTTCACTTGCTGTTGTTTGATTACCCTTTCTTGAATGCTTTCTTTGTAAGGAGTTTGGTGGATTTTGATTAACACTGTTGATACTATCCTGCTTGGTCAAACTGAATGAAGTGTTGATGGTGTCATTATTCTGGTTTGTGTTTTTCAAATCACGAAGATCGAGTAATCCAATACTATCAATGTCATCCCAATTAACGTCAAAATCATATATGAAATCTCCATTTGGTTCGTGTTTCAATTGAGGAGATGAGAAACTGACTTGTTGAGGAATATCCCAGGGAGCGCTGCTGCCAGCGTTGTTATTATTGTCATTACCTTGATTTGAGTTCATGTTGGGATTGGCATTCTTACTCACTGTGTTATGATTGTTATACCCGGTATAAGAATTGGAAGCAGCTGCACTGAAGGAAGCGTGTCTGTAGTCTCTATAGTGATGTTTTTCCAAATTAGGGTTTTCCTCTTGTTTGATATATTGACGTGTAGTAGAGCCAGAAAATGGTATAGCTGGTGATGTCTCACTACGTGTATTATTTATTGAATCTGTTGTTGTGTTTGGGTTAGAGTTGGGATTTGACATCGAGCTTGAATTTGTTATTGGAGGTGATTGTGATGAGGTATTGTTATGAACGGATAATCCGCCAAATTTTGAGTTCATTGAAGGGGAATTCGATTGGTTCTTATAACTTCCGGCATTTTGATCACTACTTGAGTCGTTTATATCGTTCAAAGTAGGACTTGCAGATGAACCACTAGTACCATTCTTCAAAGGAACTATCAAATTCTTGTTATTCGACACAATATTGATATTATCGTTCAAGTAATCGCTTATAATCTCGCCTTCTTTCAAACTATCTATCTGTTTTTGATGTGAGCTTATCTTCATACCTTTTCTCTGTAATTTTGATCTGTTATTCGTAGGTAATGTAGAGTGTAATTTCTGTTGATGCCTCAGTACCAAATCTCTTCTTGCAAAACATCTACCACAAGCGGCACATTGAAAAGGTTTTTCATTTGTGTGTGATCTTTCATGTCTTTTCAAATGTTCCAGCCTTGCAAAAGCTCTGGTACAAGTTTTGCACATATATGGTCTTGGCTTTTCAGTCTTGATCATAAGCGATTTTTTGGGTATCGGAACTACACCACCATTCAAATTTGATGGGCTTATAGGAGACATGTCGTTATTGTTGTTGTTATATTGTGTATTATTATTATCGGTTGAAACTTCAGAATTGGAATTCGACATGGATATGCCGTGTTCATTCAGCAGACTATCCTGTTGTTGTAATTGTAACATCTCGTGAAACTCGTCCAAGTCCTTTGAGTCAAAAGACTGGTTATCCAACGACGACATTAGTAATGTATACAACTATCTATACTATCTTTTGACTATCTAATTTGAGTATCTATATTAGATGAAATTCTAGTTTTGTGAAATATGAGTATGCGCACCCTAGTTGTAAAAGTTTAAATTTGTGTCTTGCCTTGACTTGACTTGTTCGACAAAAAGCTGACTTGTTCGGGTTTGAGAAAGACTAGTTAGGATGAGACTCGTGTATTGAACAGGGGGGTTTATAAGATAAAGTTGTATAACATATAGCGATATGATAGTTGTAGATAATGGATAGTTGGTGAATATGGGTAGTAATTACACTAATAATACAAGGAGCTCTTCCACTTAAACAAGACAAGACAAATCACTTGTCCCATAGATAAGCATTTTACAAGTACAGAAATCTCATACTTAAGAAATTTACAAAGAAATTCAAAAAAAAAAAGTTTTGGTGAAGCTGAGAATTTATTTGATAATCACACTACTTTTCTTAACTATGAGAAATTGACAAAGCAAAGGACTCCGACAATTGTTCAATTGGAGTAGCAGTTCATGGGAAAGGGGTGTGCCTTCCAGTAAAAGGTTAACTTATCATCCAATTAACGGGGTTTTAATATGGGGATACTCTTGTACAGTATTAGCAATGGGGTGTTTCTCTTCTTCGTCTGTTCATTAGTATTATAGGGCATTTAGAGTTCGTAGGTTAAGGAAGTACAGTGTTAGTGGGATATGCGGGGAGTATAAGAATCTTGTTCAATAGGCTATTTGCTGTTGCTACTATAAGTGTTCAGTATGTGATTGATTACGTGTACTGTACTAAAGTTTAAAGTTGGTGGACAAAAGTTACTCCGGGTGTTCTATGATGTATTGCCACTTAATGATATCTCCAGGATGCACAGCATTGTGACCAGTTATACTACTAGTCTTGGAGTGATACTGTCAGTGCATTATAAAGAGAGATACGTCCATCATACTTAATAAAGTATTATCAAATTATACCCCACCCACCCCTAGTTGGTAATTGTCAAGGCAAAGGCGAGAAAAGGAATTACTTTCTGTATTGGGTGTGTGCGTGTATGACAGTATTTGGTGTTGTAATTTTGTATTTTTCTAGTTCGAGCTAGTAGTAATACTTTAGTTTGTGTACTGTTAGTTTTAAATTAAAGCTTCGTTTGATTATATATTAAGAAGTTTTGATATACACTATACAGGCTACAGAATTTTACAACCTAGCAAACGAATAGATGAATTGAATAAAAAGATATCAGTTAAAAAAATAAAATACACATCTTCAGCGAAGCCGTGAAGATAGCTGATGAAAAATTGAAATTAGCGCTTAGAAAAATCTTTTGAAACTTTTGTGTCTTTTTTTGATAAATGCGCTTAATCTAATTAGACAATAATGTGCATAACAACACTCAACATAGCAGATAAGACACCGAAAGAGATGACGTTCTTGTTACCACTACCTTCGAAAGCAGAAACAGAAGCGGTAGTCTTAGCGGAACCAGAACCTGAAGCTTTAGTGGAAGTAGAAGTTGAAGTTTGCTTGGTAACAACAGTGGTTTCAGATTCTGTAGAAGTGTTACCTTTCTTTTCGCCAGCAAGAGTACCAGTACCTGTAGTACCACCAGTGACTTCAGTACCAGTAGCAGTACCAGTAGTAACAGAAGTAGTCAAAGTACCAGAAGTAGTACTACATGATGTAGTAGTAGTTTCAGTCTTTTCTTCAACATAAGTCTCAGCAATAGTCTTATCGCCTTCTTTGGTGACGCCACTAGTAGTACTACATGAAGTTGTAGTAGTAGCAGTCTTGATGTCATGTTCGGTAACATTGATAGTTTGTTCAGCAACGGTTTCAGTACCGGTACATTTTTCTTCAGTACATGTCTTAGTTGAAGTCAATGTAGTAGCTAAGGTAGCAACATCAGTGGTTAAGTTTTCAGTGACTGCTTCTTCTGAAGAAGAAGTCTCTTCTGAGCCAGATGTGGTTGATGATTCAGATGATTCAGATGCAGTAGTAGTTTCAGATGATGGAGCAGCAGATGAAGCAACGGCAGATGATGATGCTGAAGCTCTTAAAGCAGCGACTAATTCACTAACATCAATAGTAGAACTAACTGTATAAGTTAAGACAGCTCTCTTAGCTTTCTTGACTAAGTCACCAGTAATAATGGTTAATTCTAAGTCAACAGACATAGTATCAGAAGATAAATCAGTAAGTTCAGTAGCAATGACAAAATCCAAATTACCTGTTTCACCAGAAGGAACAGTGTATTCAGCAGCTAAGTCACTGTCAGTTGTGGCGTCGACTAATCCATCTTCAGATTCTTCACCATCGATTAAAACAGAGACTGGTTTGAAAGCAAAGTTAGTGGATTTAGCACTAGAGACAGCATCAACTTCAGAGATGTCTAAGATACCTAATGGTAAGTATAAGTTCCAGACTGGTGCACCGTCAACGATAGAACCAACAAGACTTGGTTCAAAACCATCAGTTACAATTGGTGCGACAGAAGAAGCAGCAGTAGTAGAAGTAACGGCAACTGGTGTGGTACTGTTTGTGTAAGAGGTTGGGAAGAAGAATGAACTTGCTGGTGGAACAGCAGGAGTGGTTGCTGGAGTGGTGACTGGTTCTGTATCTGTACTTTGGCTGAAAGTAACAATGGAAGATTCTGGAACAGAGCTGAAGATATCACTGGAGTCTGTTTCAATTTCAGAGACAGAAGTTGGAACTTCTGGAACGGAAGTAATAACTGAAGAATCAAAAGATGAAACTGGGATGATACTTGATGAAACAACAACTGATGAGGTAGCAACTGATGAGACAGCAAATGAAGAAGTATCAGAGATTGGAGCAATTGAGGATTCAACAGATGAGACAGCAATTGATGAGTAAGATGAGGATGGGATCACAGAGGAGAAAGAGAAGGATGAAGCTTCTGAAGATGAAATAGCGGAGGATGAAATTGCTGAGGATGAAATAGCGGAAGAAGAAATTTCTGATGATGAAATAGCGGAGGATGAGATAGCGGAAGATGAGATGGCTGATGATGAGATGGCTGATGATGAGATAGCGGAAGATGAGATAGCGGAAGATGAGATGGCTGATGATGAGATGGCTGATGATGAGATAGCGGAAGATGAGATAGCGGAAGATGAGATGGCTGATGAAGAGATGGCTGATGAAGAGATAGCTGATGAAGAGATAGCTGATGAAGAGATAGCTGATGAAGAGATAGCGGAAGATGAGATGGCTGAGGATGAGATGGCTGAGGATGAGATGGCTGATGAAGAGATAGCTGATGAAGAGATAGCTGATGAAGAACTTGAAGAAGAAACTGCTGAAGCTGTACAAGTAGATGCAAGTGGAACAGCACCTAATGGGTAAACAATATTTTTATAGCTGTTACTATAGGTAGTATCACTTCCATTACTGTAAGCCCATTCTAAATTCAATTTAGCACTTATACCACTGTTGAAGTAAACAACTCTTATTGGATAGTATTTACCCTTTTGTAAAGTGATACTACCAGTGGAATCAACACCTTCATCTGGTTCATCATCACTTGTCTTATAAGCATACATGACATGTCTAGAATAGTCTAAAGTCTTGACGATATTTTTACAACAATCAAAAGCAGTACCACCAATTAATAACAGAACACCATCATTGGTACCATTAGCACGGAACAAGTATTGACCTGTAGCAGGAGCTAAGAAATAACCAGTGTATTCTAACAAGAAATGTTCAGCTTTGATAGTCATACCAGCGTATTCATGATCAACATCCGTACTTGCACTGGAAGATTCACTGTGGATATAACGAATACTTCCCGAAATACCTGCATCTAAAGGTTGATTATCAGTATAACCATAAGCAGCATAAGAAATATTGGCAAATGATTCATAGTCATCATAAGTATAAGGATAGTAACTAACATAAAAACCAGACGCTTCTGAGTCAGAAGTCAAGAGTGGAGAAATGTCACAAGATTGATAATCAGCAATTGCATACCCGATGCAACAGAGAGAAGTAAGGACTGAACCTAAAAGTGATTTAGGTAACATTTTAACTAATTTAATTGAAAGCGTGTAGTTTTTGTTAAAAAAGTTTTGATTGAAAAGAGTGTACAATTAATTCTGTGTTTTTCAAAAGATATTCATGGATTGTAAAGAATATTTATATATTTTATGTTACGCCCATGTGCTTGTTACAAGTGGAATAGGAAGGGTACGGTACGCAAGGTGAAAGCAATTATTACAACTCGTGTCTGAATGTTTTGCCCAATTGGGTCAATTTTGTTTTGTTTTTGTTAAAAAGAATTACCAATTTAAGAAAAATTAAAAGCTTTTGCAGAATAACAAAGCAATGAATAGTAGATGGCTGGTTTTACCAACACGAAGACATATACTAGAAGAATGTCACTCAATCATACGATCCACAATGTAAAGAGTAGCTAACAGGAGAGTACTTTAGTTCAAGAAACAAACTAAAATATAAAAATTTGAAAGAAATCACAAAAGAAAAAGTAATTGTTACAAGAATCCTTGTGCGTTTTTGGCGCTGGAACTGCGGCATTTCTTTACTACTATATCTTTGAAAAATAAGCAAAAGCTGCAGAATAATGAAGCACCATATACAGAAATATAGAAGTTAATGTACTAAAAACGTTTGAATATAATACTCGTCCATATGTCTGAACAATAAGATTTCCCAAAATGTAAAGAATCGCCTGGGAATCTGAAGGCTGGTAAAAGGTAAACAATAGAGCAGTAGCCATAAAGGGGAAATAACATTTACTTTTCCAGTTATAATTGTTTGTAAATTATCTTGGAAAAAACGCAATGGTGCTTATCTGGTGAGGTAACCAAGAAAAAATTTAAACAACTTTACATATGAGCTGAGATTTATTTATAGACACAAACCACAAGTGATTGTTAACAATATTATGCTTATTCCAATATATTCAGTTGAACAGTTATATTTATATACAGTTTTCGGGTATTTCTACATACACTGCATATGATCAGTGCAATAGTATATTCAAAAGCAAATTCAAAACATCAAATAGTCAAAATCAAGAAAAGATTAAGGAGTAAAGTTTACTTTAACAATTTAGTAGGCAAATTTAGGGTGAAAACTAATTTTTGGAAAAGGTACGCTAATTTGTCTCCTGTAATGCTTTCGTCAATAGTGAACAGGTTCGGTTTAGGCAAAATCAAAAGAGTGTTATTGTTTAAAAAAGTAAGACTAAAACTAAAAACTGAAAATTGAAAAACTAGAAAAAAAATCTTTGTAATTTTTCCCAATTGGGAAAGTGAAAGATCTAAGATCTTTATGCAAGGCACAAAATTTTCCCCATTTGTACAAAAACTGTTTTTAATGGCTTAGCGTTTTTGGAAATTAATAAACATGAACTTATAGTTTTCGGAAGCCTAATTGCAGTTTCCCAATGTAGATTATGGCTTTAGCATTTTTGAACGCGTCTTATGCAGAGGGTACGTTAATAGAGACGTATATAAATGCATATTTTAGAGATGATAGCAGACATGTGCTAGGCACATTACACCTTGAAGTCATGTTCTTTGCATCAATGTGTATCTCCTTGGTGCCATCGAATGTTATATAGGACTAAATTCATAGTCCCGAGCCAATAAACCCAAATGAATTGAGAGAATGCAGTAAATTTTCAAGTCAGATCAAGATGTTATTTCATAGACGATAAAAAATCAGCTTAGGTTGTTCATATACATAGGCAAACTAAGCTTGAAGTTTGACCGTTCAGTTCCGGTCCCACTCAATGGTCCATTAGTAGCACTCAACAAAACAAAAGCATATGTGAGTAAGTTATGTTGAGAGGTAGTGTTGAAAACAATATAGAGCCATAATTGAGATACAAAAATAGTCGTGCATACAGTATCTCTGACTACGAAAATAGCATACAATTATTTAGTTTGAAGGTGCTTTGCTCTATTGATCCTATCTGATGTTTTACACTCTGAACTTTGTGTTTGTTGTACTTGGTTTGTTGTACTTGGTGTCTAGTCCAGTTTGTGTGAGCAATATTCATGGAGAGCTTCTAAACAACAGTAAAACTTAGAAGAGATGTTATAATGTTCTAATTATAGAAAACAAACTAATTGGAAAAGTAACATGATATTTCCTAATTAAGTAATCTAAATTCTTTTATATAATTCTGATTCTCTACTAACAATAAGATTATTGTATATTTTTGTAAATGAGGATACTCCTCATTGCCACCAACTTATACTGGATTAGTATTGTATATATATGACTTATATTCCACGATACTTTGAAGCTATCCTTTTATCGTCTATTCTGAAGAGGATTGGCCATATTTCCATTAGACGTTTTTTTGTTTACTGAAGTGATATATAAAGAGCAATGAAATGAAATTTCATCCCTGTCCTTTGTGTCTAGGTAATCATGATTACGAGTTGCACACTAGAGTATCCAATGATCTCTAGATATGCTTAGATAATATGTTAATGTACTGTAGTATACGTTTTTCAAGTTTCTTTTACCGCTACTGCAGCGGTTAACTATAGAACTAGTTTGTGGCTCTAAAAAATAATACAACGTGTAAGGATGTTATTACCTCAATAAAGAAAAATTCTAAGTAAGAAAAATTTTTTTGCAAGCAAATTTTTATTCTAGGGTAAACATTTACGGTATATGGGATTACCACGTATTACAAGTATTACAACAATAATTAAACTTTGTAAATAAAATGTGTATGCCATCTGACACCCCTCTTTCCGTTATTATAATTTTAACAAATTATAATATCCAGACGAGTTCTTATAAGCATAGTCATTTATCTAACCATCAATGAATCACGTATATAAACTATAGAGAAAATGTCCTTAAGAGTATTTGAAAATACCATATGAATTATTAATATAGATAAAAACTATCTAATTAATAATAAAATATAATCAAAACTCTTAAAGACTAGATTTAATCGTACTGTCTAAAATGATGGTTTTGGTACAAAGAAAGGAGTAAAAGAAAAAAGTGGTATATTAAAGTGTAAAAGAAGGTAAACTGAAAATTCTTTTTTATACTTTTGTGAGAGGAATGAAATTTGGTAGCTGAAGCCATTCACACCTTGGACCGTAAAGAGCATTACCCTGATTATGTAATAATAAATACAAATTTGCAACACTAATCGCTGTTGCCATAATCCTACACTTGTATATAAAATATGAGATATCAATTAAACCGTTGAATTTATTTAAATATACCATTATAATAGTGCCAAAACTTGTTGTTAAAACAAGTGTAAATGAATCGCCTTGAATTTACCGAGGAATTATATATAAACCGAAAGATATGATTAAGCATGTGAAGGAAAGTGAAGAAAAAAAATTAAAAATTAAGCCTGTTTTGAAACCTGTTGTTGTTGTTGTTGTTGTTGTTGTTGTTGTACATTATACAATACCCATTTTGACTAGCTCTTTTTCTTGTTGTTCTTTGATAAACTTTTGTTGAATCTGCTCTTAAGTCTTCTTTTATTGATGTTCTTAGACATGGTCAGTTTATCGAATGTTGAGTTATTTATAGTACCACTACCATCAATATTATTATTACTACCGCCGTTGTTATTACTGTTGTTATTGTCGATATTCATGTTTGCTTCTCCTGTATTGAACTCAATAGTGTCGACTGACGATTTCATTAATGGCTCTTTGCTGTTGTCGTTTATTGTACTTTCGCTCAA
Source organism: Wenyingozyma methanosorbosa (assembly GCA_030570755.1). Classification (NCBI taxonomy): domain Eukaryota; kingdom Fungi; phylum Ascomycota; class Pichiomycetes; order Pichiales; family Pichiaceae; genus Wenyingozyma; species Wenyingozyma methanosorbosa. The sequence continues at coordinate 174,714 of JAJLWP010000014.1, forward strand.
AGTACTCGAATTACTCGATATTGTAGTGATTTGATTCTCTTCAATACCGTATTCCATCATATTAGACGCAATAACATCTTTTCTATGAATATGATGGTGATGATCTGTATGAGTTTGATTATGATGATTATGACGATGTTCTTTTTCTTTCAGGACTCTACTACCGCCAGAAGTATCCTCAGTGTCATCATTCATACTCAAATGACTAATGTAATCGGATACGTTTGAAGTAGATATTATTCCTGAATCTATGCTAGAATCACGATGATGATTGTGATGATGATGATAATTTCCAATATTTGCGTTTTGCTGCTTAAGCATACTGCTAGAGTCAGAATCGATGAAATCCGATGTTGTTAGGGTATTATTGCTGTGATTTTGATTTATTGAATTATCTCCCGCCTGGCCTTGAATATTGAAATCCTGTGGTCTTGCAATTTTGAATGCTATTTCATCATCATGTTTATAATATATATAGTTATGCAATGCCATGATTTTTTTTGTTGATGATGAGTGTGTGTTTTGTGTGAAATTTTATGCAATTTGTGAGTATTATATGTTTTCCATTATACTCCTGTCCTGGTGTAGTTATGACAATTATTACCACCACCTAGGTTGGTAATCCGAACAAATAAGAATAAATTTTGAGCAAATACAGGACAAATTATCAAGACTTTAGTCAAGACAATACGCTATTTGTTCCTTCGTTTAAGAAAAAATCTGAAACGAAAACGTAGGACTTAAAATAAAAAGTTGTTGACACAAAAGAGAGTGGATTAAAAAGTATATATAAAACACTATGTGAATATCTCGGGTATATCATGCCATAAGTTTGGGCCCCTTCAAAAACAAGTTTTCTCTTTAGAATTTCAGGTACAAAAGACTAAAAATGATGTAAAAGGCCAATTATCAGTGGCCAGGCGATGAAATTTAACGTAAGATTTTCCAAATTTACACTGCCGTAAATGTTAAATTCAAAAAAATCAGGTGCTTTTTTTTAAGTTTAATTGTGGGAAGTGACAATAGAGCACTGCCTTGTTCTTAATAAGTTCCTCGGCTGAGGGTGAAAATGTGGGAGGAAGTCCGCGTAGCTGGTTGAAGGAGTGAGTGAGTGAGGGGGGAGGGAGAATGTGAGGATATGACACTGTGTAGAGAGAGCGATTAGCTGATATTTTGGGAAAATTTTGCGCGGTTTTAAGGCAAGTTTTCTATTTTAGAGTTTGCTGTATATACTATGATGAACTCATTGTGACTGCTTAAGGGGGTAATAAATAGTATTTGTCTTTATGATACGATATCTATATGTGGGTATCTCTATATACGTAAATACATGTAAAAGTAGTCTAAGTAAAAGTCAAAATCGTACAAGGTAAGTTAGTCGGGTATAGGGGGGGATTTTTCAATGGATTGGCTCATTCACTCAACTTCAGAGTCTTCGCCATCGCTGCTGGAGTCTGAGGAGCTGAGTTTCAAGTCCTCAATTTCAAATCTCTCAAAGATATAGATATAGTTGAGCTGTTGTAATTTGAAAGGGGTTATCAATTTGACTATCTCAGATCCATTTAGTCTCTTACTTGAACCTCCGTTAGTCAGATCCTGTAAGTACTTGATACTATTACATTGACAAGGGAAGAAATAGTGTTTTTCACAGTAAGAATAGTTCACAGGTATCTCTTGCACATCTAATGCATCCAGTACATTTTCATCCTGATCCATACAACGTTGATAAATAACTGTATCGTCATTATAGTATCTTCTTCTCTGTTCACGTTCCATGTAATACTCTTCTTCATCTTCAAATTCATCTTGGTAATAGTATCCATTATCAGCACTATGATCAGACTCCAAATCATTACAACCAAACTCTGAGAAAGATCTTGAACGTTGATGTCTTACTCTATCTGGAGAATTGAAGAAACTCATCTTCTTCAAGTGTGTTCTAGGTACGTAATTAGTACGTTTTGGTGTCTTGTTATTACTATTACTACCACGTCTTGAAATCTTCTTAACCTTTGCGCTTCTCAACAATGGAGTAAACATATCATCAACGTTGAATGATACATTCAATGAGTTATTTCTCTCTGTGTGCTCAGAACTCATCATTATTGATGACTCGGGATCTTTTTGTAAATTAAACTTCATTGTATCCATATAATCACCTTCTCCATAAGTTACATCACCTTCGTCATCCTCGTCTATCTCTTCATCTGCGTACTGCTCATTATCACTCGAGTCTCCTAATTCAACATACTCTGTAGCTGACTCATTCTCTTCCTTATATGCATTCGCACTGAGCTTATTCATCTCATAATTCGAATATGATGAAAACCGTCTACCACTCGTGGATGGTTTATTATAATGCAAGTAATCCCCTTTATCATCGGAATAATGTATTGTGTTTTTAGTAGTATTGTTCATGATTGATTTCACTGATGAGTCTTTCCTTATCGGATATGCACTTGAGCATCTTATCACTGTTTTCAAGTTTTGTTTTGCCAGTTGAATATTCACTTCATCGGAGTATTCATAAGAGTTTGCTATATCGTCTTTGTAAATATCGAAATCATCGTCATCTTTACTCGTAGTCCCATTTGTGTTTTTGTTGTTTTTAATGCCGTTGTAGTTACCGTTTTTATTCTCAATATTGTTGTTGATTTTATTGATGTTTTTTGTATTGATTTCTCCTTTTTGTAATAGAAATCCAATATATGAATGTAGTTTCTCGTTTTGTAAATTCAAAGATTTCAGTTGGAAATTCATCTTAATCATTTCCTGGTTATGCTTTTGTTGAAGTGTCTTGATTTCAATGTCTTTCAAGAAACTTGAATGCCTGGAGTTATTATTAGTATCATGATTGCTATGACTATTGCTTGAGTTTCTGGTTCTAGCAATATTCAGCTCCTGGAGCTCATCAGCCAATGAGTTTTTCAAATTCTCGTTAACGACTATATCGGAAGTGTGACTCTCTGTGGACACAATACGATGGTTTGCGCTAGGAATATGGTTTGTAATAATCTCATGCTCGTCTGAAGTAGAGTTAAACTCAAGGTTATCGCTCTCACCTTCATCGTCACTGTTAGTATTGTTGTTCAAGTATGCGTTCAAATTACTGAATGAGTTACTATTGGAGATCTCTTGAATCAAGTTGTCATATTCAAGTTTAACATTCTCGTACTTGCTTTCAATCTCACTTTGCTTAGTCTTGAAGCATTCAAATTCGTCAATAATAGCGGCTTTCGAGCTTACTTCCAATTCCATCTCCTTCTCGAGTATAAGCAACCTTTTCTTCAATTTCTCAATGGTTTCCTTCTGCTCCTGAATAATCACTTCTTGACTATCCTGTATGCTATCATTGGTATATGAAGATGACGACAAATTACGACTATGGTTTCTCTTATGACTCAACAAATTCAATTTCTTCTCAAACTCCATTGAGATCTTGTTCCAGTTCTCACGCTCGTTGAAATTCAGACTTCTTTCATTCTCAAGCTCGCTCAACAAACTTCTATTCTGTATCAGGAGTTCATTGATCTTGTTGTTCTTGATATTCAACTGTCTCTCCTTGTTTATCAACTCTTCCTCTAAAGTGTCTATCTCTCTTTGTAGTTCCTTAGTCTTAACAATCGAATTCGTATACATTCTTTCCAATTTCTTATACCCTTCGTCGTACAACAGTATACTACTCCCATTCTGACTATTGGTATTATTAGTTATATTATTCATAGGACTCAGAGGAACACTCCCACTGTCAAAATTCTTGTACATTTCATTCGTTATATCAGGTATATTCTCTTTGAATGGTGTTGATGATGAATCGATCCCGTATTCATGACTAGCATGACTACTAATGATCCCGTCGATATTACTTATACTATTCGTCCTCCGTATAGAGCTCATACTCTGTCCATTAGACATATCATTGACTTGTTCGTAATCCGAAATGGTGAAGTGAAGTGAATATAAGCTTAATCAAAGTAAAGGCGGGATTAAAGGAAGTATAAACCAATTGCTCTTACTCAAAATCTTTGTTTATTTCTTTGTTTACATTTTACTGTTTTTCTCAAATAAAGTTCGAATAATTTTTTTTATCGTCTCCAGGCAGAGAATCGACCCCACAATTTAGTCGATTTTCTCGTATATTTATTGATTATGTAATCAGTGGGTGGGTTAGGTTTTATGACCTTAGCGACTGTTGTAGAGTCCTTGTTGTATCTTACCTATAAAATAAAAGTAGGTTTTATGGTATATCTTTTGTAGATTTGGTTCAAAGACTCCAAGGTACTACCACAATGCCATGTAACAAGTGCTCAGTCACTCTAGAAGTCACAAATCATGAAAAAGTTGGATTCTAGAAAGCACAAAAATTAAAATTCTCAATCTCTATTACTCTATTTGATTCTATCTAGTCTATAAATATGAATATCCGGTGTACCTAAAGGATAATAAACAGAAGCATAAGGACTTGATTCCAGTAATCCTACTAAACCAGGCAACGTTTCTATTATTTGCCAATCCCATATCTGATCTGATTTCCCCATATTTAGGTAGTATTCCCATGTATCCAGCGTATCTTGGTTTCTCACCGTTGCCGCTATATATGCTACATCAACAGGCTTGAATTTCTCACTTGCAGTAGTGGTGCCTACATCTCTCACCATGGCTTCGTTAATAGTTTCGATCAGTGAGGGAATCACATCTGAGTCATATGTGACATCAGCTGCTACTATTGTATTTATTTGTTCCAATGGTAAGTCATCCTCACCCCACCATAATTTCTGACACTGGATCTTGTTCTCTGTGTACTCGATTTCATTCAAGTTCAAATTGAATTGAATCTTGTCAATAAGTGAAGAGTCTCCATCTGTTATGATAATCTTGTTGATCTCCTCAACGTATTTTTTAATGGCTATACTGACTAAACCTGTGCCTGAACCTAATTCCATTACAGTCTTATTGATGAAATGCTGCTTCACTAAATTATCCTCACTTGAATTGATATGCTTGATTATATACTGTGATAAGTATAATGAAGCCTCCCATGTTCTAAGACCAGTCGTACCTAATCCTGAAATCAAATTTGGAGATTCTCGTATCTTGATAACACTACCATTGTTATGTTCCTTATTCGTCAAACTGTACGATATTATATCATGATCAGTTGGTTGTAGTGGAGGGTAGGGTAGTAACTCTCCTAACATTTCGTAAAATTCATCTATCACTTCTACTCCTTCGTCACTGGTATAACTTAGACTCTCTAGGTGCTCGATGACTTTCTTGACGAATACTTTACTGTAGTACTGATTGTGTTCAGATATGGCTTTTAGTGCTTTGTATATTTCATATTGGTACTCGGTGTTGGTTATTTCCTTCGATATGCTGATTCTGTCTATAGGAACCCTTTGGTTTATTTTTCTTATAAGTGCTTCCATTGTCGTCGTACACTCTGAAGCTATTATAAACTGACAACTACAAGGGTAGCTACCGAAGCTCATGAAGCTGAAAATTTCTAGAGAGATAAATAATTTTTTTTCAAGGCAGAGAAATCACAGGAAAAGTTTTGATTGCGTGAGTTGGTGTATATCATATGATGATGCAGCGATATTGAAGTAAGATACACCTTGATCAATTGACTGCAGTCTGAACACAATTGATCATCATATACCCAACAAGAGAATAGTACACTTTATCACATGCAAGACACAGTACAAATACCGTTTGATCATACATATATAGTCTATGATCCAAACAACATCTTCTCATTAATACTAGCATTATGGTCACTATACCCAATTGGAGTTCTGATATTCTACTTCTCATGGTTCATAACAACAAGAGAAATTGAAGCCGTTATACTAGCTGGTGGTCATGTCGTGAATGATATCTTGAATAACATCATTAAGAAGATCTTGTCTTTTGAAAGACCCGATAAGCACGGTACTGGTTATGGCATGCCTAGTGCTCATAGTCAGTTCATGGGGTTCCTAAGTGTGTATTTAACATTGAAGCTGATGTATCAGTGGGTGGATTTGAAGAAAAGTACCAGAACAGTGGCGATTGTAGCTCAGTATACTTCTGCAATCTTAGTCATGTTTTCAAGATTTTATCTTGGGTATCATACAATCTATCAGATCTTAGTAGGTTTCTTACTAGGTACATTCCTAGGACTTGGGTTCTTCCTAGTGGTGTCCATTATGAGAGATGTTGGATTTGTCAATTACATTATTAGCTACAAGATATTTGATTTCTTCATAATAAAAGATACATGGGGTAGGAACCCAGACACGCTAAGAAATCAAAAGAATAGATGGATGAATAATAAATAATTAAAAGTTTTCATATAATACATAATTGTATATAATTAGTTTTCAAGAGTACCATAAACTCTAATTCTCTTAACACCACCATCTGGGATCATAGTTAATTTAACATGAGTGTAAACTTTGTTGTTTTCAACCTTGTATTCATGTTCATGATCAGGACCAGTCTTTGATTTATCGACTACAGTTTCCCAGTTTGGATCATCGTGTGCTGGAGATTCAATAGTGGTATTAAGACCATCAACTCTGATATGTTGTGGGAAGTTACCTCTGAAATGTGCTGTGTCAACAACGACATCAGATACTTTTGTTGGGAAACCTAGTTTGATAATAGCCCAATCAACATGACCTGGAGTACGAGATCTCTTAGTTTCCCAACCATCAGACATATCATGACCTCTACCTGGTAATAACAAGTTATCAGCAGAACCGAAATGTTGATCTGAGAATGAAACACAAACACCACCTTGAACAGCACTGGCAGTGTCTAATTTTTGAGTGATATCCTGTGGTATAATTGGGTGAACTGTACCGTATAATCTGAATCTTGCAATACCACCATCTGGGTACATTCTTAATCTGACATGTGTGTATTTCTTATCAGTTATCTTATCTCTGAGGAAAAAGTGTCTTTGAGAAGGACCACATTCGATCTTTGAAATGATGGAATCCCATTCAACTTTATCATCATTGTATAATGAGTCATCAGTTAAAACAGTAGCTTCAACAGAGATATGAGGAGCATGGTTACCGTTGAAGAAAGCGGTATCTACTTCAGCACCAATCAATGTTGCTGAAGAGACACCCATCTTGAAGACAACCCAGTCAGCCTCTTCAGTGTTGTGTCTTCTGGTTTCCCAACCGTCGTACCATGCACCTGCGTATGTAAATCTAGTAGCATCACGAATTGGAGCTTTTGGCTTGATTAAGTTCTCTGCGGCAGCAAACCATTCATCAGAGAATCCCAATACTTTACCACCTAATTTTTCACCAATGATATCTATAAGAGAAGTTAGTAAGTGTGGTTTGAAAAGTTAGAATAGACGAAAAATTTCAACGTACCAGTATATCTTTGAACAACTTGTTCTTGAAATTCTTGTTCACTTAAAACAGTAATTTGAGCAGACATCTTTGTGTATTATCTTATAAGTGTAACTCTAGAAACTATCTAATAGAAGTATACTATAGAAATTGAAATATTTCAAGAAGAAAGAAATACCCAATATACATGAATCAAACTCGACGATAAAAAGATTGATTGTGCGTACTTAGTTACTCGGTGCAGCGAGAAAAGATAAGAAATAGGGTGTGTGTTCACTGCCATGATTTAGTACCTTTTGAACCACAATTACAATTTATTGATTACTGAATTGTGGGTGTTATTTACGTGTTATATGGTTAATAGAGGCAACTATGTGGTTAATGATGTAATTGAGTAAGTCTTTATGCTGTTATAAGGTATTGATACCCACCTACACAACCAGTAATCACAACTACAAACGTTGGGATCCATCAAAATGTAGTGTCTCAACCATCACTTGACAGTCGGACATGGCCGAATGCTTTTATTACTGTAATTCTATATTCTATACAAAAACTGATTCTAGAGCTTATTATCGTTATTACTCCAATTATTTATCTTGAACTCGTATGTATGAATACTAGGTTGTTCACTCAAATCATCTGAAGAATGCAAGTTTTTCTCAATGTATTTTAAATTGCCATGTTTGTTGACTAAAATTATCGTTTGAGTTCTTGTACCATAGTAATCACCACCAGTTCTGGAGCGACTTAGTTTTTCTCCTTCACTGTTTGAAATAGTACCATAATATGGAGTTTTCACTGGTGGTATGAATATACTATATTTCATCATTTCCAAGACCTCATCAAATGATTTGTCCTTCCACTCTTCTATATCAGCAGGGTTTGCCATGGACAAGATACTGAACAGACCGTCAACTAGTTTCTTTTCATTATACTCAAGTTCAATAGCTTCGTGTAAGTAGTTCTTTAGTATTTCTTTTCCCTTGATGACTTTCTGCCATGGTTCGTCAAATATCGAATTTGAAAGCCCAATTGTATCATATTTATCTGACTTTTCATCAAACACTCTGATAGTCTTGTCAGACTTGTTTGATATTATCTTCAAACTATCAATCTTGCCTCTTTTCTTATCATAGTTCAAGTGCCCAAACAAGAATGAAAATCCACCAATATCTTTAAAATTATCGGTTTCCTGCTTGACTTCTGACTCCCATTCATCGAGGTCTAGATCTGAGTTCAAGAAGAAATTAGGTATCGAACCCCTTGACACCTTGCTCATTGCAGTCAACTGAGAATTTTCTCTGTAATTAACTAAGACGCATATTTTCCCATCTTTGTTACAACCAATCCAAGTTCCATGCTCGTCTCTAGCTAAATCTAACGGCGACAATATACTTTCTTCCTCGTCTTCCCCTGTCTTTGTATCTCCATCTCTCTTGATAGATTTGATAAATCTTGCTAGCTGAGTGGGTCTATTGAAATATTCATCTCTATTAGATAACAGTATAAGCGGATAATCAGGATGTATACAAGATGACAACAGTATACACATTCTAGTCTATCAAATATCTCTATAGCTTGTTTAACCTACCCTTGTATACCTCTACGCCTAACTCTCTTGTCTCTTGTTTTCCTTTGTGTCCTTTTCCCAAGTGCTCAAAATATGGGGTACTTTGGAGGTGTAAGGATTATTTATAATAAAAATCACGTGACATAATAGGTAAATTAATTACATAATCAACAATTACCCAATGAAGTAAGTCAACCGGGTAATTCAATTTCTTATATAGAAAATTCCCATACAAAAATTCATCGCTTCATAACCTTTTGACAAAACAAGAGAAATATTCCAATTGGACAATTGAGAATCTGAGAAAGAGAAAAGGAAACAGTGTATGAATTTAAGTAGTAGTATAGTATTGACCTTGAGTTACACCTACCACTTCACTCTTAGTATTATAATCAATCTATAACTACTTCAACAATGAACTTCTTAGGTGTTAGAGTTTACAAGTTCCCATTATTCAAGACTTACTGGCCATTCTTCGCTGGTTGTATGTATACTTCCCTACCAAATATTTTTCAGATGGATATGTACGAGTCAATATGAATGACTAAGTGGTTCAATTGACGTGCATATATACCTTACAAATGATCTATTACTAACTGAAACCTTACCTATTACTTACTACAGCCGCCATCACTTTCTGGTTAGTCGGAAAAGGTGCTGATGCTTTAGCAAACACTGAAGAATTCTACAATGATCCAAGACATCCAAGATTCAAAAAAGAATAGATTAACTATATGTGATATGATTATAGATTACTGAGTTTCAATTCCAGTCCCTTAAAAGATTAGTTACAGCTACAGCTACAACCAAAAAAAAAATCCACTCAGATAATTTATATTATATATGTGATATCTTTTTGCATTAGAAAATTAACGATATAAAAAATTGAATAAAAATGTTATGTTTATTAACCTGAGTAAGGTTATTATAGAAATAATGACGCGATTATAGTAATTAGAAGATTCAAGTAGCTATACTTTTGACATAGAAGTACTAAATTATATAGATAAGCTATTTAATCAGTGTAAAATATAAACATTAAAGTGAAAAAAAAACCTATAGTTCATGTTGCTCTTCAGCGGCTTGAAGACCTTCTTGAAGAATCTTTACCAATTCATTTGTTGGTTCTAATCCAATACTAATTCTAACTAATGTTCTATCAACACCCCATTTCTCAATCTCGTCTAATTCTTGATAATGTGCTAAGATAGAATATGGACATGCAATTGTAAAATTTGTACCTAATGAAGGTCCCTTTGAAAGTTCGACTTGATTGAAGAAGCACACTGCATCGACTTCCTCTTTGAAAACCAAGGAAATTAATCCACCATATCCACCGTTCTTAGTCTTGATTTCATCGTAGTATTTCTTAGATTTGAGGATGGATGGGTAGAATATGTCCTTGATCAATTTGGACTCTTGGAATAGTTTCAAGACGGCTTTACTGTTTGCGTTGATCTTGGCTGAACGTGCTTCGAAATCTCTTGAATTACGTTCTAAATAAATAGCATCCTGTGACCAGAAGTTATCCTCATAGTTTTCATTCATGTATTTCTTCAAATCGTTGTAGTATGATGAGTATGGACTTAGTGCTAATGAACCTGCCATCACATTGGAATCACCAGAAAAGACTTTTGTTAAGGATGATACCACTATATCGGCATATGGTGTAACATCGATGTTACTGAAATTTCCCACTGTTTCATCAACAACGACCAAGAACTTAAACTTATTGGCTAATTCTCTAATCTTCTTCAAATTTGGTGTCTTCAACAATGGGTTTGATGGACATTCACAGAACAAACTCAAGATTCTTTCACCACTTTCCAACTTAGATTCCAACTCTTCAAGACTTTCATCATCACCAAATCCATAAAAGTGAACACCATTACCCCATTTTCTCAAGATGTTCAAGGTATCAACATATGGGAATCCGAAACAAACTGATTTCTCCTGTTTCAAATCCTCATTCAAGTCAATGTTCAATATCATCTGATGCGCATTGAAGATACCTGCCATACCAGAAGGATATAAGTAAACATCATCATCAGAAAATTTACTCTTGTATTCTTCAGGTAAATTCGCCAACATCTTACTGGCGATTCTCTTCTTCAATATTTTCTTAGCTTCTTTACAGAATCTCAAATCTAAGTTACGTCCAAATCTCTCCTCTATAAAAGTGTTATATTCTGTCGCTTGATCATTGAGTGTTGATGAGATGGATGATCTGGATGATCTTGAAGATCTAGAGGATCTGCCACTGATTCTACTAAGACGAGATCTTGTCGATGTGGACCCTATACCTCCAACAGGCATGCTTTGCCCATTACTACTAGTACTACCACTACCACTCTTGTTCATACTGGTAGTGCTTACTTCTTGTGTACTCTTCTCTTGGGTTTGTTGTAATAAAGTATCCTTCATTTCGTTGAGAAAGTACTCTCCTAATCTCGAGGATATACCTTCACCAGCGTGTTGCCAATATTGTTTGGCTAATCCATATTCACTCGCAGGGAAAAACACAATGGCGATGTTACACTCAATTCTGTAACTCTCTTCGTCTTCATTCTTAGGAGCAGGAGAACTTAATTGTAAGATTCTAATATTACAATTCTCCAAAGTGGTTCTTCTCTTAATGAAAGCTCTACAACGTCTTGCCACTTTATAACTTGGGAAAATGAAAACTTTCTCATTATCACGAGCATAACGCATCTCTAATAGTCTTGATAATTCTTGGATCTTTTGATGAACGAAGAATCTAGGGTATCCGGAACTCATCTTGTTCACAACCCATGCTTCCCCTTCTTCGTACCCGATTGTGGCTTCCCATGTTGGTAAAGTAACTGAAACCGCATGCTCTGTATTGTTAGGGATCGGTGCCCCAATAGACTTAGAAACCGTAGGTACCATCTTGCTGACTATCTATATGCTGATGTGTATGTGTAACTATTATCAAACAGATTCTAATCCTTATACAAATACATATAATGTAACACTCTGTAAATTTTTCACTGCAAATTCAGTCCTCTCTCAAATGACTCAAAAAAATTTAAAATAGAAAAAAAAGGAAATGATAGCGGCGTGAAGTGTACTGGTGTGTTCTGTAGATGTTAAGTTAAAGAGAACACTGGCTTGAATTGCTGGTTATTGGTTTTTAACTGTTGGAGTATTGTTAAGTTTTACCTCTATATATCACTCAATTGGTCTTATAAATAGGTACCAAGGGAAGTATATATACAGATCGATTACGCTATCACTTTATAGCTTGAAATATACTCATTTGAGACTGCAATTCCGCCCTTAAGTCAAGATAGATCTGAACAGATTGTCCTTTGAATTTTGAAGTAGAGAGGAGAAAGTCAGCACATAAATACAACAAACAGGTATAGTTTGTTAAGGTTACAATATACACACAAAGCGCATGAACATGAGCAAGTACCTCAAACCAAGACCACGTAACTGGAAAGCACCCTCATCAAACACATTACCGTTATATTACAAAGACAAATTACAACAAGATTCATCATTTTTAGAGACTTTTATACTAAGACGTTGGAGAAGATCAAGCAATAAGTTGAAAATGTTATTCACAGCTTTCATACTCTCAGTTGTCACTTATGTTGGCTTTTGGGCTTACTATGTTTCACATCCAGAGGCTCAGCTGCCTAAGACTTCAGGCACTAAATACTCTACGGATCCAAAACTCTGGCTAGACAGAAAGAACCAGGTCCGTGAAGTGTTCAAGGAGTCATGGACAGACTATGCAAGACACGGATGGGGTTATGATATTTACAAACCAATTTCACAAACAGGTAAGAACATGGGTCCTTATCCATTGGGTTGGATTATCGTGGACTCCTTAGATACCTTGATGCTTATGGATTTGAAAGATGAGATCCATGAAGCCAAGAGTTGGGTCAAGAATGAGCTGAATTATGACTTCAATTACGATGTCAATGTCTTTGAAACCACTATCAGAATGCTTGGTGGTTTGCTTTCAGCATACTATATCTCTGATGACGATCTTTACTTAGAGAAAGCTACTCATTTAGCAAATAAGATCTTAGGATCATTTGAAAGTCCCTCAGGTTTACCGTTTGCTTCAGTAAACTTGAAAACAGGACTAGGTAGAAGATCGCATGCAGATGGTGGCGCATCCTCAACAGCTGAAGTATCTACTTTACAATTAGAGTTCAAATACTTGGCTAACTTGACTGGTGAATCATTGTACTGGGAGAAAGTGGAGAAAATCATGAAAGTCTTGGATGACAATCATCCAGAAGATGGTCTTGTACCTATCTTTGTGCACCCAGACACTGGCCAATATAGAGGTTCATTAATTAGATTGGGATCAAGAGGTGATTCATACTACGAATATTTACTCAAGCAATACTTGCAAACAAACGAAGAGATTTATCTCGATATGTACAGAGAATCCGTTATTGGTATGAGAAAACACTTGCTGAACAAATCTGTGCCTTCTGGTTTGACCTTCTTAGGCGAATTGAACAATGGTATCGGCCAACAATTCTCCAATAAGATGGATCATTTAGTATGTTTCATTGGTGGATTATTTGCACTCGGTGCTACAAATGGTCAAGATTTAGCAGTTGCAAGAAACTCTCCTGATTGGGGAATCTTGAATGAAAGTGATCTAAAATTGGGTGAAGAATTAGGATACACCTGTTACAAGATGTATCATGATGTGCCAGCTACTGGACTAGCACCTGAAATTGTGGTCTTCAACACCGAGGATGCCAACTCAAACAAAGATTTTACTATCAAACCAGCAGACAGACACAACTTACAAAGACCAGAGACAGTGGAAACATTATTCTACTTGTACCATGTCACCAAGAACCCAATGTACAGAGAATGGGGTTGGGAGATCTTCCAAAACTTTGTCAAACATACTAAAGTCACTGAAGGCGGTAAAGATAACAAACCAAGATACACAAGTCTTGATGACGTTACTGTTAGTCCATCAAAGAAAAGAGATAATATGGAATCTTTCTGGTTAGCAGAAACATTAAAATACTTGTACTTGTTATTCGAGGATAATATTGATCCAAAATGGGATATAAGAAACGCTGTCTATAACACCGAAGCACATCCATTACCAAGATTCCAACCATCATTCAAGACAGGTTGGTCTAGAAAACTTAATGCTGAATTAGAACCAGTTGTCGATACTACTGCGAAAGCTAAGAAAACAGACGAAGAAGAAGAAGAAGAAGAAGAGAAAATCATCGACTTGAATAAAATGAGCGCCAAAGAGGCTGTTGTTCCTGAACCAGAAGAAGCTGAAGTTGACGAAGAAGTAGCTGTTGATAAGGGCACAACTCCTGATCTGAGAAAAGATGAAGTCAAGAAACCATATATTGACGACACTGTCAAGAAAGAAGAACCTATTCCGATGAATGAACAAGCACCAGCAGCATTCAAAGCAGCAACTATCCCAAATGACAACACCAATGAAAAGCCAAAAATCAAAGCTGAGAAATACGTCGATAATGCCAATCCACCTGTCGATGCAGTAGCAGGTGAAACCAAACAGAAAGCTCCAACTCTAAAAGAAGCAGACGAACAGCTAGAGCAAGAGATAGTTGAAGCGTTGAATGAAGAAAGTATGGAGCAGCTTATTGACTCAGATAGTCCTGAATTAAACTAGTGTAAATTACTGTGTGATACTCTTATTTATGTTGTCTTTATGTTCTTATATATTAATAATATAAACAGCTTAATTATGACATTTTATTCGAGGTAGGTAAAGTTACTAGTTAGCGCTCAAGTTAAAAAACAGAAATTATTGTATTTTCGAAAATCGATATCTTGTGCGGTGTTCTAGATATGTATAAAAAAGAAAGAATAATATAGCTAAATAAATAGGTCTATATATGAGAGTATAAGAATTGAAATTCCAACGAAATTGTGTGAAGATTGAAAAGATTTAAAGTATCAAATTGAAGTAAGTAAAGAACGAAGTAAATAAATAAGAGAAAGCCGGACATCATTTTGTTTATGAGAGGTATATTTAGGCAGATGCATCAGCTTCAGCTTCAGCATTGGCGTTTCTTTTCCAGACAGCTTCACCTCTGTAGACTTTTCTCCATGCAGATGGCTCAGCTTCAGCTTCAGCTTCGGGTGCAGCATCAGCGTTTGCGTCTCTTTTCCAAACTGCTTCACCTCTGTAAACCTTTCTCCATGCGGATGGGTTGGCTTCAGCATCAGCTCCAGGTTCTGCCGCAGCATCGGCATTGGCATCTCTCTTCCAGACAGCCTCGCCTCTGTAGACTTTTCTCCAGGCAGATGGATTAGCCTCAGCTTCAGCTTCCGGTGCAGCTTCGGCTTCTGCGTCAGCGTTAGCATCTCTCTTCCAAACAGCTTCACCTCTGTAAACTTTTCTCCATGGTTCAGCTTCAGCATCGGCTTCGGCTTCTGGTTCAGCCTCAGCTTCTGGTGCTGCATCTGCATTAGCGTCTCTTTTCCAGACAGCTTCACCTCTGTAGACTTTTCTCCAAGCAGATGGGTTAGCTTCAGCTTCTGGTGCAGCGTCAGCATTAGCATCTCTCTTCCAGACAGCTTCACCCCTGTAAACCTTTCTCCATGCGGATGGGTTGGCTTCAGCTTCAGCCTCTGGTTCAGCTTCAGCTTCTGCATCCGCGTTAGCATCTCTCTTCCAAACAGCTTCACCTCTGTAGACTTTTCTCCATGGTTCAGCTTCAGCATCGGCATCGGCTTCTGGTTCAGCCTCAGCTTCTGGTGCTGCATCTGCATTAGCGTCTCTTTTCCAGACAGCTTCACCTCTGTAAACTTTTCTCCAAGCAGATGGTTCAGCATCAGCATCAGCGACAGCGTTAGCTTGAGCTTCGGCAATAGGAGCAGCAGAGGAGACTGAGGTGAAAGCTAAAATGATTGAGATTAAAATTGATTTGTTGAAATGCATTGTATTATGACAGTAATGTTTATTCTAATGATTGAATGATTGTTTTGAGTGATTTTGTAATGCAGAAAAATAACTCATCAACTTGAGTCGAAATTCAATTAGAGAAAATTCAACCCTTTATAAATCAAAAATTTTCAGTAATTTTTCAATTTAATCAAGTTGAATCTTGTTTCAAATATTAAGAGTAATTGCACAAATACAGGCTGAATAAAGCATCAAAAGTGACTTTATGTTCCAGTTTGGGCAAGTAATATATGCAGCATATGCAGGCAATTTATCTCAAAGCCGTAGGGAAGTGTAGTAAATTACATCCCCCGAATAAACTTTTAGTTCTAATATGCATCTGAAACCTTCTTATCTACGATATCGTACTGTGGGACCTAATCAAGTTCTCGTTAAGTCCTAATGAATGTGGGATCTGGGGGGATCAATAAGGGAGATAACCCGAAATAGTAATTTCAAACATACTATCCATGCATGTAATTAAGCATCTTTTGTATTTTTCACATTAGACGCTGTTTGATAAAAACCCTTTGTGAACCATTTTGGGAAATTTTTCTCCCATACTAAAATGGAGCAAACTTTCCAAATAGCCCTTTTTTCAAATGTGATAATTTGCGATGTAGTAATAGTGACTCCAACTTAATTGGATGAGATCAGGAGATAACCTTCAATTTGAAACATTCAGTGCCCAAGCTAATATGGTAGGTTGTGTAATGTAAACCAAAAAGTTATATGCATGCTTCATATATCAGGGGTAATTGTTACATTTTGTGGGTGCTCCATCTTAATAAGCCACAAGTATCATGCTCTTCACTAAACCATTGACCGACAGAATAGGATAATCACATAATTGGAAGAGGTCTATATCTAAAAACTATCTTTTGCTTTATCACATCTACTATCTCCACCGGATTACCGTCTGCATCCATATCTTTACTAATTTTCATAACTCCTAATGGTGGATCTAGCTTTTCAATAACACCGAGTAATCTCTGAGATTTGCTGATGAACAATGTCACACGTTTATCGTCATTAGGATCTCTTTCTAGTTTTCCAAATCTTACTGCTTGCTTTATTAAGTCTTCCGCTGACTCTCCATTTATTGATGATGGTACTGAAAATTTGGCAAATAAAGTTTCTTCTTCTTGAGTTAGGCCTTCTGGTTTAATTTTAGGCAAGTTCAATTCTCCTTGAATTTCTAGTAACATCAAACCCAATGGTGATGAAATAACTGAAGCCAATGTGTCTTTTGATCTGGAGTCATATTCATTCAACGAGGTGGAGGCCTGCTCGTATACTACTGCTTTAGACGGCATTGTTTTCTACTTTTTTCCTTTTTTTTCACTGAAGCCTCAAACTAATGACTTCTATAGATGTACTTTATCCACCTGCAGGTCACTCTTGTGGTACAACTGACCGAAAATATACCTTTTAGACAACTAGTAAAACACGATATGTCACAATATCTAGTAAACGCGTATCGTGAAATATTTCAGATTTTTTTATGTATGAAAACGCATCCCTACACGCACAGGATCACCTCGTTTTTGAGGAGGCAATCAATTAAAGTACAAGCGCAAGTTACATGTTGATAAGCAAGTATTGCGGGCCAATTGACTTCAATTGACTTTTCAGAGGATCGTACAACACAAAAGAACACACATCTAAAAGGTTAATATCGCACAACATCTGCAAAATGGTTTCTTGGTTTTCAAAAGATGCCTCATTCAACCCGGATCAAGTAGAGAAGTCTTTAAAAAACATTACCAGCAAGATACTCTATAATGAGAGGAAACTAGTGAAATTGAAGAAGAATAGAAGCCATTTCAAGAAAGTGAGCGTACTGTATCTCAGTGGTATATATATGTCTTACTTGGGATATCTATACTTTATGCAAAAATGGGACAATATCATGCTGTATGAGATAGCACTTGCTGCTCTCGGACCGGTATTCATCTTTTTAATATACTATTCTATCGATTACATATACTCCAAATTGATTTCCAGCACAGAGACAAAGATACAAGAACTGCGAGACACACATAAGACCAAAATTGAAGAGCTTAAAGACTCTTCAAACTTCTACAAAACCAATGAATTACTCCAGAGATTCGGAACAGGTGAAGATCTAGAAGACCTTGAGAAACAAGCAAAGGAGGTAATGGCCAAGAGAGAAGAGTACTTGAAGCTGATAACAGAAGGTGAAACACAGGCGAGTGCATTGAAAAAGTTGAACTTACAAGCTACGGGTAAAGGTTCATCTTTATATGACAAAATGATAGAAAGTATCATGGGTCCAGATCAAATGGGCCCAGATGCAAGATATGCGCTGATATGTAATCACTGTCTCCAGCACAATGGATTAGCACCTCCAGGTCAAGAGCCTCAATTTGTGAAATACAGATGTCCAAACTGTGGTGTGATCAATGGAATTGATCAGCCAGTGGAAAAGAGTACGCAGAGTAGCGATCTACCAGAAACTATTGAAGCTGTACCTGAAAGTGAACCCGAAGAAAATAAAGTAACAACTCCTTTGTGAAGCATACGTATATGAGCTACATAATTACATAACATTTAACTGGGTAGGAATCTTAATATAGGATAATCACATAACGATAACATAAAGTATATTACTGAGCATTTCTGCTTAAATAGAGATACAATTATATACATTTAACCGTCATTCTGAACTTAGTTTGTGACAGATAAGATAGCGTTAACCATATCACCATCATGAGCTCTTAAAGCTTTAACAGCCTTAGCTCTTGAACAGGAAGCTTGTTCCATAATGATATCGATATCACCAGCATCTAAACCGGTTTCGTCAACTTCAGCATCATCGTCTTCTTCTTCTTCGGTTTTGTCAATTAAAGAAGCAGCTTGTAAGTCAGCAGTGATGGAAGCTGGGTCTTTTGGAGCTTGACCAGCTTCAACACCAGCAGCAGCTTGAGCAGCAGCTTGAGCAGCTTGAGATTCAGCCATTCTCTTGTTCAAGTCTTCAACCTTAGCTTCACCGAAGACAACGTATGAACCAGCTGGGGATCTGTATACATCTGGAGCATCAATGGATAAGATGAAGTTACCCTTTCTCTTGAAAGTAACTCTGGTGATACCTTCAACTTTCTTTAAACCTAACTTTAAGATTAACTTTCTAGCTTTCTTTTCATCCTTGGATAAGATGGAAACTTCAGATCCTTCTGGAATTTGTTCTTCAGGGATTTCTTCAATGGACATTGTGTGTGGTATTAATATAATATATTATAGTTATACTAAAGATATGTAGCAGGAGTAAGAACAACTAACAATTTTAACTAGGTAACTTTTTAAAGCAGCCAGATTTTTCTCCAAGTTTTTTCGTCGACGAGCGAATTTGCAAATTTTGCTGGAAAAATGGTTTTGAGCACTGGATTTTAGTGAAATTTTTGTTGTTTTGTGTGAGTTTTTATGACATTGAGGTGTGTTGTTTAGGCTGAGGGATCATTGTGATGTATTACTGTACCCAAAGGTATGTAAATTTGATATATACAACTAGTTACTCAATGTGTAAAGCTATTGATAGTATATAACATACACCAGGTACTGAACCACGGTAATTGAACAAATAAGTAGTCAACACAGTAGAAAAGATTACCCAAATAAGTGATGCAACTAACCGCGAGAAGTTCTTGATGCGCCCGATCAGCTTCACCCAAACAAAGAGCGCGTGAAAAACAGCGGGGGAATATCAATCTGTTGATAAGAAGATATTATAAGCTGTGCATTTGTATCGTTTCATCGTACAGAGTAGGAACAGTAATTGACAAACTCATCTGTAATATGAATACAAACTTTGTGAGAGCATCACTGAGACAAGTGAGGCGCCTCAGGGGCTTCAGAGAGCCAAGATTAGTGCGCTTCAATTCGACATCTAGTCACGGGAGTCGAAAGAATGAGTCTCCTATTTCCCTTATTCCAAGGATGCTAGCTGTGGGTATTACTGTGACAAGTATTATTATAACAACAAAAGCCCTGACTGAGAGAAAGATGAATCAGAAATCAACGACCGAGCTCACAGATATACGTTCGCCAAGATACGCTAGTTCATTCCAAGTAGAACTAGCTTTGAAAGAAATCACTGATCTTGTGGGTGAGGATTCAATCACCAAGTCTCAAAGTGAATTGGACAACCATTCAAAAGATACTACCAATTTTGTACCACCAGAAGACGATGAACGTCCATACTGTATCGTGTACGTGAAATCCACCGAGGAAGTATCTGAACTTGCCAAAATATGTCATAAGTACAAAGTCCCTATGATTCCTTATTCTGGCGGTACTGCCATCGAAGGTCATTTTATCCCAACTAGAAAAGGTGTTTGTATTGATTTCTGTAGAATGAACAAAATCTTGCAATTTCATGAAGACGATCTTGATATTCATGTCCAAGCTGGTGTAGACTGGCAACAGTTGGGTGAGTTCTTAGATCCTTACGGTTTATTGTTCGGACCAGACCCTGGACCTGGAGCCATGATTGGTGGTATGGTAGCTACAAGTTGTTCTGGTACTAATGCTACAAGATATGGTACTATGAAAGAGAATGTTATCTCATTAACAGTTGTCCTCGCTGATGGTACTATTATTAAGACTAAGAAAAGACCAAGAAAGTCTTCAAATGGTTATAATTTAACAGGTTTATTTATTGGAAGTGAAGGTACATTAGGTATAATTACTGAAGCTACTTTGAAGTTGAGTGTCAAACCAGAGAATGAGGTCATTGCTTTAGCATCTTTTAAGGATATCAAAGACGCCACTAAAACAGTCTCTGATATTTTCCGTAAAGGTTTGCCAGTCAATGCTGTTGAGCTCATGGATGAAAGACAAATGACAGCAATTGCAGAGATGGGTACTGGTGGAAATAGAAAATATCCTCCACATAACTTACTTTTGTTCAAGCTTGGAGGTTCTCCTAAGACATTGAAGGAAACCAGTGATCTCGTGAAACAAATTGCGATCAAGAATAATGGTTTCAAGATAGAGGTGGCTACTAAGGAAGAAGATAAAGAAGACATATGGAGAACCAGAAAGACTTTATTATGGAATAGTTTGAACTGGGCCAAGAAGATCATGCCTAACGCTACCATTTTACCAACAGATGTGGCGGTTCCAGTCTCCAAGTTACCAGAGATGATCTCAGAAACAATGATCGAGTTAGATGAAGCAGGTCTGCTTGGTACCGCAGCTGGTCATGCTGGCGATGGTAACGTTCATGTCTTAGTTATCTTTCCTCCTGAAAAGAAAGATGAAGCCAAGAGAATCATCGACAACATGTCCAAGAGGGCAATTGCATTAGACGGAACTGTCAGTGGAGAGCACGGAATTGGTGCTGGTAAAAGAGAGTTGCTTGAACTTGAATTAGGTCCAGAGACAATTGCTGCCATGAGATCTGTTAAGATGGCATTAGATCCATTACGTTTGTTGAACCCTGATAAGATTTTCAGTATAGATCCAAAGGAAAAGAGAGCATTGCAAGAAAACAAATGATATCAGCAATATATAAATAGACATATGCGTTGCGTATAATTGATAAAACATTCCCAAAAGTACATATAAATAGAAATTTATAGATTTTAGTCACTTATTGTTTTGTTTCAAAAGACTCGTCTGATTTGGCCGTATCCCTGTATCAACAACGCTAAATAAAAAGTCTTTAGGATAGTCATGCTTATCTATAAGATGTAATCTCCGTTTCTTGTGACTTGAAAACGTTCTATCACAATTAGGTACAAAACACTCGAATATCGATTCTCCTTTCTCAAGTCGGATTTTATGCAACATACTGTGGTTCTCATTGATATGTAATGTCAGTAAATGTTCATTGGGAAAGTTCTTACTACATTGCGAGCACACGTTGGTATGAGCCATCAAGTAGTGTGTTTCGAATGCTTCTGAAGTGTGGAATACTAGGGGCTCTTTAGTCGTTGCACATGGCATCAAGCTGCAGGTTATAGAAGCCTGTTTTGGCTGCGAACTGAGTGTTGTTTCTTGAGTGTTATTCTGGTAAGAGCGGTCATCATCCTCTAATGATCGTTTTGGCATTATCAGTCATAGCTTCTGGGGGTTACAACTACAAAAAGAAAGAATAGCGATGCCTTGGTAAATCTGATCTTTATAAGTCCGAGGCTCGAGCCTAGAAATTTTGAAAAAAAAAAATATTTTTATTAGTTACTTTTACAAGAGAAACTGATAAGAAACTTTTCTTCTTTTCATCAGATTTTTACAGCCTGATTTTAACCACAGTAGACTCAGAATGAATCAAAAACGTCAAATAGATCTGAATAGTATGGCATATCCTGCCAAGTTGATGGGTTATACCCCAGTGAAGAGTACAGAACTTCAAGAAAAGCCAGCTACAATATTGAAACGTCAAAAAATGGCACGCGAGAGTGATAGTGAATTCGATGAAGAAGACGAAGACGAAGATTTGGAAGAGCAAGGTATGATGTCAAGTATAGACAAGACTATAAACCAGAAAATAACGCAGAGTCTAGCAAAGAGTACAGGGAATGTACAAGGACCTCTTGACCCTGTGTTTGGACAGCGAAGAGCGTTCCCTGTATTGATAGACCTTGATATAGTGGATCTGTCGAAGCCGCCAACTGATGCAAGTGAGTATCTAGCAAGAGTGAGGTATGAAGTACAAAATATGGACAGACAACTTATTGATAACCAGCGGCTTAGCCGAGAGGAAGAACCAAGTGAGTATATTGAAGAAGAAGAAGACAATAAATCTACGCCAGTGGCCCCAATAGATGCCGAGGATAGTGGAGAAGGCGAAAACTTGGAAGTGTGGAGAGCTGACTTTCTAAGTTACTTTAGGAATGAAAGGGAAGATTTTGAACAGTATCTTGAGACCCATGATGTTTTCAACTCAGACGAGGAAGAATTCAAAATACCAGATACAAGGCACAATTGGAAACAATGCGTATTTCAGAAAGAGCCAACACCTAAGATGATAATGACTATAGTGAAGGGAAACTTTTATCCCAAACTTTTTATATATTTTACAAAGTGGCTAACAACGAATTTGAATAAAACATTCGTCAATTGGATATTTCAATTGTTCATTGCGATACCAGATGTCCTAGAGAGTCCAGATGTGGCTATTTTGCGAGGATTGGGTAAAAAGGCCGGCAGATTAATGAAAAAAGATCTCGACTCGGAGACAATTACTATTTTGAGACAGGTAGTGAGTATAGTGGGCGACTTCTATGGTCAAAGAGACCTACTGGAGTATATAAAGTCTTATGATAAATAGATATAGCGTCTTGCAAATATACCAACAACATTATGGGATGTTGTAATTTCTCTATCAAAATACTTGAGTAGTACACAACTTAGGAAATCTCAATGAAAAAGTGGAGGATAATCAGCGGATGGCTGAACGATAGAGATTGATATAGATGATGGGTATAAGTTGATAAGGATCATAAGTAGATTGTATTATTATCAGAGGACTATATTCTAGCATACACAATCATATTACACAATGGCCAAAGAAGTTATTCGTCCAGATTTAGTGAAACCGTAAGTATTGCTTAGACAGACTATGCTTCTGTTGATAACAATGATTTTTCTTTATCCCCTCATATACTAACATATCATTACAGATACATTCACGAACCAGCTACTCCTCGTACTAGTAGTGCAGGTAACTTTGCGTCTCAAAACTTACCAATGGTTGCTATGTTCATGAAAAACAAAGGTATTGCATGGGCATGTGTCTTTATGGGTGTTCAAGCATACTTAAACGAACCGCTTATCAAATCAGGTGATGATTCCAATACTCCAGCTATTTTCAAGATTGTCTTTGCTGTCATTGCTTTACTTACAAGTTATATGGAAGTTATTATGCCAACTGCATCTCCTGCTGTGAGACAAGCTGCTAAAGCCGTTGAAGAAACTGCTAAAGCTACAAGTACCTAATTTAAGTGAGTAGCAGGTTGATCCATCTACTTTAATTATTGGGAGATTTATAATACGATTCTGTATAATTGCATTAAATAGAAAAACTAATGTACAAAAATTTATTAATCAAAATATATACATACTATACAGTAGGTGTTGAAGGTAAGCTATCTGTTTCCTTAGCGTCTGCACTCCTCTTCTTCTTTGTGAGTGGTAAGACCTTTGGCTTCTTCCGAAGTTTGGAAGTGATACTACGATCAAATTGAGAATGACATGTGGGACACTTCTCATCAGATGGGATTATACTTAGGATACAGAGGCAAACACTGCAAACGTATCCTATATCAATGACTTTGTTCGTTATAAAACATGATGCTCTGAAATCGATATTCGAGTTTGTCGGCAGAACGATCAATGGTCTCAAACTGGGATCTATGAACAATGAAGTACTTAAGTATTGTATCAAACCTTGTGGGTGATTGACAAAAATGTAAACACCATTTGTAGCATCAGCTGCTTGTTGTAAGAAGGTGGAGTTCACTCCTAACTTACACACATCTATGGAGACTTTCATCTTTTGAGCTGCAAAGATACAGTTCATCATTGGGATATATGGTAATGAAGAATCATCGCTCACACTTATTATCAGTATTCTTGACTTCAAAGTATTGAAGTCCTCACGATATTGAAACTTGTTGAAACTCGTAAGAGCCATGGAAATCGCACCAACAAGTGTTCCTTTAACATTGTGCTTCGTAGTGTCTGATCCGTCTCCTATAATCGTTTTCATATTCTCAGGTTCTTCTTCTATGAGGTTAGCTATCTCAGTAGCTACGATATCATCAATGACTCTGAATTGTCTATAAAGTCCATTTGACGCTATATGTGATGATTTGGAGGTTTTGGATTTCTTATTCGAAGATGTTTCATGGTGCTCACGTGGCTTAGGGTATATGAGAGATGCTCCTCTTGAGTAAGTGTTTGCTGTGTAAACGGCGACCTTATTCGAACTATTGAGGGCAAGGTGGGAGTTCAACATGATCAAAAGTGCAGCTAGAACGTTCTTCAGCTTCACAGAATCCGATATGTTCTTCCATTGTAAAGGGTTGACATCCAATATCACAGTCAATAATGACGGAGTTTCATCCACTGTATGGTATGATTTAGTTAGTATTTAATCAGAAAGGAATCCCAAAAATCACTCCTTCAACGTACATTTATGGGAATGAGACACTGTCGCTGGGTCCACTACCCTATCTGCAATTGCGTCCATTGCTCAAGTACCCTCTCTGTGTTCTACTGTATCAACAATGCCAGTCTAAAATACAACCCCATCAACCCACCTTTCAAGTAACTTAATTAGCAAAGAAACGCACACTGTGAAGAGACAGAGCCAAAAGATCTGTCATTTTCCACTATGGCTCCAAATTACCCGATTTGGACGATTAGAAATCCTGCACTAAAAAAAATATTTTTTTTTAGCAAAAGGCTCTAGAATAATCTAGAGGAAGCTATGGGTAGACAACTTTTCTTTATAAAAGAGGTGATCTGCTCTTTGATTTTTAGGTTTATAGCACAATTTGGTTTTGTTAGATACTAACTTAGATACATAGTTATACAGATATCGATAAAAAATGGAAAAATTGTTACAGTGGTCTATTGCCAATCAATCTGAGGATAAGGAAGTGAGGGAAAGAGCTGGTACTCCAGATCCTGAACTTATAGCTCAACTATTCGGAGCAGCCGCTGATGAACCTACACTTATGAAAGAAAACATGGCCGTTATCACAAATGAGGAAATGAGTTTGGAGAACAAAGAAGTCGCTTTTGAGAATTTCGAAATGCTCATTGAGAACTTAGATAATGCTAATAATATCGAGAACTTGAAGTTATGGGAACCTCTATTGTCTCAATTAGACTCTGAAGAGTCCTCGTTGAGATTATATGCATGTTCCGTAACTGGTACAGCAGTGCAGAACAACCCACAGAGTCAAGATAATTTTTTGAAGTATAAGTCAATGGGTAAATTGATCAAACTTGCATCTACTGAGCCAAAGGACGTTCAATTAAAAGCATTATACGCATTATCATCAGTTATCAGACACAACGAGAAAGCATATGAGCAATTCAATGAAAACAATGGTTGGGATATAGTAGCGCCAATTCTCTCAAACCCTGAATCCTCAGATAAGTTGAAATTAAGAGTATTTTCTTTGATTTCAGCCTTACTCTCTACAAACTTAGACGATGCAAAGAAAGAGAAAATTCAAAGTGAGAAAATCGTGCCTAGTATGCTTTCATCCTTAAAGAGTGACGGTCACATTGGCTGTATTGATACCACTCTGAACCTCTTGACACAATTAGCAGGTGCAGAATACAAATTCAACAATGAAGAAATAAAACAAATATCTGATTCAATCAAAGATATTGAAAAGATCAAAGATCAGTTGTGCTTGGAAGATTTCCAGGCTATAAAGTCAGTAATTTCTTAATTTTTCCGCTTATGATTTATTATAACGATTTTCATGAATTATAAAATACTAACATTATGACCTCCTGATAACTGTAGATCTTTCTCTAAAATCGCTTACATAAAGTCATTGAGAAACAAATAGGATATTGTTAGTTGCAAATGGCTGCAATGTGGATTGTGGATGAACATTAGGGATTGTGTATATTAATCATGTTATATAATGAATAAAAAAACCCGTTTTCATATTATTGAACAATACTAATCTTATATCTATTAATCATGTACGAGATCGTCAGGATTATCTGTAAGGAAAACCTTTCGTAATGTTTTTTCAACATCTTGTCGTACGATATAGCCATTATCATCAACAAGTCTTGAGTCAGACCGAAGCGCTGTGACAAGATCAATAAGTGATGGGTATTTCTGGGCAATTCTCTTAGCTGTGACATCAGTGACAAACTTGAATTGCTTTAAGAGCGAGATATAACTTTCATGTGAGTTTGTTCCTGACTTAACAGTACCAATATTACCGTACTCTTCGTGGATCTCAAACTTGTTGACGACATTTGAACTAATGGTATATGAGAATGTTCTTAGCCACTCGATAAACTCACCAGGAGTCTTAACTGGGAAGATATGGATCTTATGGAAAATTTCAAACTCTGCAAGTTTATTCTGCACGTAATCCGGCGTCAGAATACTTGATGTCTCTTCTGTAGTCTGCTTCTTGCGTCTCTTACTAATTTGACTACTACCCTCATCTTGATCTTCTTCCATTTGAGTCATGACCGCCTTCTTGAATTTTTTATTTTCCAAAGACCTAAGCCTTTGTAACTCTTTATCCAACCCATCCAAAACCAAAACAGTGTTTGAATCTTCGGAATCTATGGTTAGTGAATGGAAAATGTGAGGCAAATCACGGTTTTCCAATATACTAGTAAAATCTTTGGCCTTGTAGTATAAGCAAACAGTTCTTTCGGTTTTTGTATATGGTGGCACTGGTACGAAGACACCTTTAGCTCTATAAAACTCAGCGACGACGTTTCTCTTGAATAAGATAGTTGGACATACATCAATATGTGTCTCTTGCTTGACTGGTGCTAATTTCGTTTCTAGATCAGGAATAGTTTTTGATAGTAACGCATGTACTCTATCTTCAAGACTTACAGTCATCTCAGCTTGAAAGGTTTCTTTTGTCCTTGTGACTCTGTTCACTTCTTTGAGTACATTTGGTCTAAATTGCTTACATTCCTCAAGTAGCATTTCCAAATGCTCCTCTGAAAACTGTGGTGAACCATCCGTATCAAACTGATTATTGGGCGCTTCGTTTTGCTTTTGCTCATTTCTGAAAACTGCAGAGAGATTTGTATCCTCAAACGATGCATCTATCTCATCGTTAACTGCCTTGTTTTGAACTTCTCTATTTACGATGCCATGGTCACTGTGTTGACTAGACATTATCATAGATACAATTTCTGGAGGGCTGCTTGGTATAGTTTTTTGGGGCTCCGTGACTTGAACAGCTTTTGTGGGTATCGTCGGAGAAGACTTTGCTGGCTTTCCAACAATGGATCCTGTAAATGTTGAAGCTATCGAACTGGCAGATCTCTTGGGAGGTACACTGAAAATAGCAGCAGCGTCCAGCTCATCCCCTTCTTCATTGTCGCTACCTAGATCACAGTCAAGGTTGTACTTGGATAAAATATCTTTATGAGATGATTGAGTATTGGTTTTCTTGCACGATGCACTCTGTGTGTTGATTGATGTTTGTCCCTCTTGTTTCGTTCCTGTTGTGCACTTAATGGAAACTTCAGAAATGTTGAAATCTGATGAGTGATTAATCAAATCTTCGTCATTATATGAGCTTTTTGAAGGCTCAACGTGTCTTGTAGGTGGAGTGACTATATTCTTTAGAGCCTTATTGATCGTTTCAGTGGCATTTCTAAAAGCAGGTACTTCCAGCACTTTAGTATGCCCTATTTCAATAATTGAGTCATCATTGTTCATGTCATCTGTATTAAGCTCCACCACTTGTCTACTTGGTGTCACTTTACTGGTCTCAGGTCTATTGGCATATCTCGTTTCTTGCCTCAAATCATCTATGGCATCATTCTCTTCCTCTGAGCTGATTTCATCTAAATCTATAACTTCAGCCTTATCATTCAAACTTGTTGACGCCTTGTTTCTTTCATAAGAAGACATTTCAAATGCAGGACGGTTATAAATTTCTTCGTATTGACTATCTGAAGACTGTGAAGACTCGTAATCTGAGTCATATTCTGTATCATCTGAATCTTTTGAATCACTCATTGCAGCAAGTTCATCTAACCTTTTAAAATCCCTTTCGAGAAGTTCTCTCATTTCAGGTTCAATATCATTCCACCAAGAAGGACGCCACTGATTGGCAGGGCCGGATGTACGTTTAGTTTTCTTTCTCTTCTTTTTATCAGTTGAGTTTCTGGCAATGATGTTATTTGCATCAAGACTGCGAAGAGAAATGGTGGGTATTTTGGAGCTTGAAGCCGCATATTGTTGTCTCACATGAAATGTACTGGATGAAGTGGAGCGGTTTGGAGTTCTACCCGTTATTGAATTGTGTCTCTTCCGCACAGGAGTAGATTCAGCGGCACTTCTATGTAATGAAGGTGACATGTTTTTCTTATACGCTTTAGGTGAGCCATTGCTTGATGAATTCCTTCTACTGTGGTCCAAGATGTTGCTCTCTCTTAAAGGAGAGCTGCTGAAGAATTCAATAGGCTTATTCGCGGCCCTTACTTGAGGTATCATTCTTGGAGATATTGCCTTGGTTTTCCTTTTTGATATAAATTTTTCCAACTGCACATGAAAAGCTGAAGGAGAGGAGTCCAAACAATTACGAGACTTCACTGGAGTTGTCACTTCACGTAATCTCTTCTCCTTTTCCAGCAGGTGTGCTAAGACTTCTGAAGTTTTAGCAGCTGAAGCTACATGAGCATCTTCAGTGTCAGATAATTCTCTGTGGTAATAAAATTCATGTTAGTATTGATTTCGAGTTATAAGGGAGACAGAAAAGCTAACTACTTACATATCTCCATAATTGTCAGACATAATTATACTCTCATACAGGTGAAGAGTAGAAAGAGTGTAAGTCTAAGATTGTATCTTAACTATAGTCTCTGGTATAGCCAATCTAGCAATCACGAATCACGTAAGCTAAATATTCAAGCTCAGCGGTACCTTGATTTTCAGGATTTCGCGTCTCCCTCTACGAGCGGCTCATTTTGCAGATAGCAGATTATGTCATCAATCTTATTCGTTTACTTAGTATACAGGCTTTTACAAAGATGGTTTGTACTGTACATATTGATGAACTCTGTATATATCTAATAAAAATATACATATGACACTATTTGCCGAATTCCGACTCTAGCTTTCTGACAGAATCACCATATCTCTTTTCTGCAGAGTATGAAGATGTTTGGCGCTTCATCTTTTTGGACATGCTTTCACTATATACTAGTCTGACCATATTCTTACACTCATCTAATGTATAAGTGTTATCAAGGCCACTCTTGACTCTTTCCAAAATACCTCTATCCGAGCTCTTAAACAAGTCAAAATATCCAATACTCTTAGAAAAATTGACGTCCCCCGGCTCTTCCATAACAGTACGTAACATCTGTTGAATAACTCTGATGTTCACAAATAGCTTGGTGACACCAAACATGTTCAATTTTATTAAACGCTCAGACTCTAAAATCAAAAGTCTATCAATAATTTGCGGTAAACCAGATAAGACACTTATTCTAGTAGCATCGTCAACATTTGATAAAAGTAAACTATTGGCGCTAACTACTTCATTGTTGAGCTTGATAACATTTGAGTCAATCTCATCAGATTCATATGGTGGCATCCAAGCATCTAAACTCATCATGCTAGAGATATAGTACACGGCTTTGCTTCTCAGATCATATCTCAATACCAATTTGACATGTGTCTTTATTTCCTCTAATTTGGATATCACCTGGTCAAACCTTTCTGCGTGTGCTTCATCTAAAGCAATGAATATACGATGATCATCACGTGCTGAAGAAGCAGTTGTACCGAAGTCCATAAAACGCCAAACATCTTTCAGTGAGTTGGTGCTTCCTTTTTCTAACACAAAAGGCTTCACGACCCTCTTCATTGGTGGAAGCCATCTCAAAATGGCATTCAATGCAGCAAGTAAGTTGATAAGTTTTGTATATCTGTTATAATCTAATAGCGCTTGCCCATTAGCAAGATTTGAGGTCTTATTTCCAAGTGACAGTAGAAGGTCAATTTCCTTCTCAAGTAGCTCTTTATTCTTGGTAGAACTACTTATTATTTCAGAAGACAAGTTTGTGAGGTCTTTGTTGTTCAACCAGTGAGGCACTAACAGAGATTTATTCAGTTGAAGAAACTCTGGAGGGATAACAGAGTCCACGACACTTTTCAGCTTTATGACCACAGAGTTAAGTATTTTCAAAGCTATTTCAGTGTATGACTCTTTATAGTATAGAGATGCATTCAAAGTCTCAACAACTCCCTTGAAAAACACTTGGAATGAGAATGAGGTATCTGACTTGCCTATACGTTCCTTCTCTGCAATATCATCCACAACCAATTTGAATTGATACATAATAGTACTCTCAAGCTGTGATAAGAATACTAATTTCATGAAGTGATCAAAGAACTGAAGAGGAACATTCTCATCATGAACAAATGATAATCTTGCACTCCCTATAAAAAACAAGAAGTGCTCTATGATGACACTCATATTGAAAACAGAAGGAGTGACAAGTGTCTTCTTCTTACGATAGTTGTCACTTTCCATAAAGACAGCTCCACCAATTGCAGATGATGCTTGTTGGCCAGGAAATAAATCGTGTAAAACGGTATTGAAGTCTTTTCCATCGTTTTCCTCGAACGTAACCTTACTAAATTGAAATAAGAAGTCCATTGTCGACGACTTTTGAATAGGTTTAATCCATGGGCTATCCACAGATGTTTTGTGCT
The DNA here is from genome assembly GCA_030570755.1 of Wenyingozyma methanosorbosa. Taxonomy (NCBI): domain Eukaryota; kingdom Fungi; phylum Ascomycota; class Pichiomycetes; order Pichiales; family Pichiaceae; genus Wenyingozyma; species Wenyingozyma methanosorbosa. The sequence continues at coordinate 206,027 of JAJLWP010000014.1, forward strand.
CCACTTGTAGTTGAAACATACTTTCATCAACAATGTAATTATACAATATGGAACTGATCTCTCTTTCAAGTTTCTTCCACACTGCGTCAAAATCGTACTTGAGAGAAAGTTGTTCCCTTGATGATATCACTTCGGTAATACGATATATTGCACTGTGACATTGTAAAGAATATGCACAGTTTCTGAACAAAAGAGCAAACAGCTCATTCAGTACAGACGCGTTCATACTTCCTACAAATGATGTAGTAAGCTCAAAGAAGTTCTTTGAAGTAACAGAGGAGGATGGAGCTGCAGCTGAGTTCATCTTCACTTGCTCTGGATATTTGATTCTAATCTCCTCAATTGCACGTGTAAACATTTGCTGTAACTCCAAGCTAGAACGCTCTATCAATGAGTTGAGAGCATTCGGAAGTTGATTTATAGATGCAATAACCTCTAGGTAATCTTGAAGTAACTTGAATGATGAGCTATCAGATCCTGGTGCGGTACCATCACTTTCTTGTGATAATTCAGTCACAAATTGCTCCAATGGTTTATGTCTTATTCTTGATACATCGTCTATGTCTGATATTGAGAGATCCTTCAACTTTTGGCTCATGTTGTCTTCAAATGCAGAATTGCTTATAGCACCAAATTTCGAGTAACATATATTATTTATTTCCTCGCATATCGAGTCAAATAAGTTCTGTAATTGATTGTCCATGTAATGTTTGAGAGACGCCATAGCGGGCAATTGCCATAGCTTGTACTGCTCGGCTATCTTCATGCACCTCAGAAGCTCTTCTTCTGCCTTCTTGAAATCTTTATCTGTGATATATCCATCTATTTTCTCCGATAAGTTTATAACTTCGTCCATACGTTCCAACAGATCAACAACTTCTGAGTACTTGGTTGACTTGTCAAGCATGTCCGTCAGCACTGTTGATGGCTTAGCAAGACTTTCTTGTGCTATGTTCAGATTTGTCCGTATTTCTCGCACGAGGTTTTGAGAATTGGAAACATTCTCTACTGTGATACCATATGATCCAACACTTTCATTGAACGCATCATGATATTCATTGACAGCTCCTTTCAGTGAGTTGGAGAACTTCTCTTTCAACTTGAGAAACTCGGGATATCTACGTGCTTGACCAATTGAAGATGAATCTAACAGAGGTAATGCTATCTCCAACGGATTGCAATCATTCCTTATCAGTTCCGGCCATTGCTCAGAAATCAATTCCATGTAATTGTCCAAATCGTCAAGTTTCGCTGACATGGTTTCTATTTTTGTTGTTCAATGTCAATGACGTATATGCTTCAAGAGTGGACGTTCAATCTTTTACAATTGAACTTAGTACAGTCTTATTACAAACAAGATCAACTACTTGCTTACGTGACTGGGTACATATAACACACTGAAACATTTTCAATTTTATTAAGCGAGAATCGACTCTGTCAATAGACGCAAGTGTCACTTTGTTTGACTTTATTTATACTATGCACCAATTCACATACTACTTTTATCCACTTATTGAAGCGATACAATACCTAAACATGCGTGTTATTATACAACTATATATTTCTAAATACGACTTAGCGGAAAACATTTATTACACCACTTCTGTCAGCTGAAATAATCATATCATAGGGTCTTTGAATAGTAGTGATATCCTTCACTGTATCATGATGACTCTTCATATCATCAAGTTGTTCTGGTGTGACCAATGTCGTTCTTGTCTTGAAGTTTCTGTTTGACAAGTTATCTGTAGATTCAGTAGCTGTTGATCTCTCTGTAACAAAAGTTAAATTTGAGTTGATCTGAGTTGAGGTGAAAACTGGAATATCCTTTCTGCTAATGCCAGTGATTACCCTAGAGTTCTCGGGCTGATTGAGGTCCCACTGAATCACTTTTGAGGTGGAAGTAGAACATATCAAAGACAATCCTTTGCCCTTTTGTGAGGATGCTGTTTCAGAGATTGCAAGAGCTGAACAACTTGAATTTGTATTTGATGGGCGGCTACTAAGATCCAAATCCCAAAGCTGACCTTCCAATTCTTCTTCGTCAGCGTCAACAACTGTGTAGTTGTCAATAGTTGAGTTAACGGATGATGGGCAGTACACTTGCTTACATTGTAATCTCGAAACATCCCATAATGTAACATCCGAGACGCCGGTACCACCAATAACTGCCACAAATCTATCTCTTCTTCTATTCAGCACAAAGCTAGGTGGTAACAATTTTATTTGTTTGATTTCAGACTGTGTTTTCTTGAACTTTACTGACCTGAGAGGAAGTTCAAACATAAAATCCCACAAATCTAGAATACCTTTAGATGTTCCAATGAGTATCCACGACTGCTTAGAGTCAATGGTGAAATCTGTTGGTACTCCATGAGATAAATTATTCTGTAAAGAAAAAGCAGGTTCCATGATTCTTATATCCAAAACGATGACTTTCGATGATGGCGTAATAAACAACAAATATGGTTTTTCTTGAGTGACTGAGAATTGCAATTTGATAGCGTACTTGTCTTTCGAGTCTAGCTTATAATGACGAATCAATGTCAGGCTAATGTTGTTAGTGCTACTGGATGAGCCTTTGTTTTGAGGTCTATTGAGAAACTTCACACGGAAAATTTGAACCAGTCCGTCCTTTGTTGCAACAGCAAAACAGTGTTTATTCTCCATAAATGCCAATGACTTAATTGGTGATTCTAAAGATATGGAAAGCACAGATGATCCAGTAACATTAGTTTCCAACCTCAATGAATCCCAAATTTTCAAGTCACCTTGTTCATCACCAGTCACGAAGTATTTGCTATCTGGAGATACGGCAATACAGTTAACTGAACTCTTATGCTCCACTAATCTAGCCACCAACACACCTTTCGCGCCAGCCGCATGACCACGCTGAGAAGCTATCTTTTGTTGTTTACTTGCATCAGTCGCTGGAGTCATATCACTGTCAAAAACTACTTCATTTTGATTCTTATCAAAAACAGATGCAACAGCAGGACCAAACTCAAAATAGTCATTCAAGGTAGGTTCAAAAGTGAGAGTCTTTAAGAATTTTAGTATGTATGGATTTGTTCCTGTGTAACTATGTTTCACTCTTGTTGTTAATTTCTGGAACTTGATTGTGTCATCATTTATTACCTCATTGTGATTCGAGACATTATTATTTGAAACTACTCCTGTAGCAGTTTCCCCAAAGACAGTTTCTTGATTTGTTGAGAAAGAGGGGAGAGCCTTAGAGCCCTCGCTCAAGATGACTGCATTTGTATTGAAAATCTTAGTGCCACCATTCCTGCCACTACCACCACCTATTATAACCTCGTTATTTGGTATACCTGTAGTTGTAATTCCATTATTGTTAGCAAAAGTCAATTTTTCGGGTGTTGTTCTTCTGATTCCATCATTTGTCGCTGTCTCTTTGTTCAATAGTTTAGTCACCATTTCTGATTTATGGGTAATGTCCAAAAAGACAGTACGTGGTAGTACATTCAGTTTCTGTAAATCATGAACTTCACTTGAAGAGTCACTCGAAGAAGAAGTGTTATATCTATTGGCAAGTCTGGCTACTTTATAAATGTAGCTTCTCAAAGTTGCTATTTTCCAAAGCTCTTTGTCACCTAGTCCACATGCTTTCAGTTTGGCAACATGTTTTGCATCAGCTGTAGACAAGGGTATCTCAGAGTTACTTACTACCAAAGTATCACCAGCACCATGGTCACTCAATTTGTATATTGAATTAGATGATGAGACTTTCTTGATTAAGAAGTATAAGCCTGTGCTTCCAAATGAATCCGTATTTCTGTTCTTTTCCACTGTTTTCCAAAACAAAGTTGATTCTGGGCGTAATGACCAGCTTTTGGAAAGATTGTAAACTGCGCGAGATATAGGTTTATGTACTGAGATAAATAGAGTCTCCCAAGTGAAATCTGAAACCTCGTATTGGAAGAATGGTCTAATCAGCGGGTAAAGCATACAATACAAGTCTGCAAGAGAGACTGTGTTAGCAACTGAGATAATCAACGATAATGTAGCTTGTCTTATCCATTCATTAGGGTGAAGCAATAGTTTAGCGGTGATTTTGACAAAATCCCACATATATGGTTTTCTCACAAGGCCAAGTTTGTTCAATTCAGTAAAGACCTTGATAACATTGATAACAACGAGCTCGTCCACATCAGTTAAAGACTGTACAAGCAGAGGCAATATGTATTGCTCCAAACTTATGATACCAACAAAGATAGATATTTCAACAATACTCTCAACAAAGATAAGTCTGATCTGAGGGTTTTTATCGTTTAGATAAGTGATTAAATGACTCAAAATAATATCATTTGTCTTTTCTCTTCCAAAGAATGAGCATAGCAACGTTATATTTTTCAAAAGAGAGATTCTGACAAACGGATCAGAATCAGTCAAGAGTTGAATAGTCATTGATTCAAATTCATATATCATATTTGATAGAGATACATCAAAAACTGAACTTCCTGGTACCATTCCATTTTCCGTTTCAGGGTCACTATTGGCGTCTGATGTTAGTTCCACATGCTTCTCAAGTAAAGTAGCCATCTCGTGAAACTTTTGCGACGTGTATGCCAAGTATGGTAAGCAACTAGCGAGAACTGATCTCACGTATGTTTCTTGTCCCTCATTAATGTTACCACCATTGGTACCATCACCAAGTGAATTGATAAAATTGTTGTTATTGTTGATGTTGTAAGTTCTCTTTAGGAAAAACTGTAATTTAGGGATGATATACTCTGGGAAAACATAGACGTTGACGGAAGTAATTGCATCCACCATATAGAGCAATTGAGTAATAGATCTCAGAGCAACACTCTGAACATCACCACTAGGATCATCTAACATGTACATCAAATACGGTAAACATCTATCCAATTTTGCCTCATCGTGTAATTGTTCAGCAAACGCCAGTATCACTTCACATGCTTGTATACGGAATGAAGAGTGTGTTGTGTTCCTAACACTATGTAACACAACAGATAGCAAAATTAATGAGGAGCAATCGTTTTTAGTATGCTTGTTGAATATTTTAGAAGTTGACAATGGAATGTGATCTTTCATTCCTGGTAAATTTAGTCGTAGCGGTATAATATGATCTTTCTTATCCTTCACTAAAGTTGGATAGTCATCTTCCCCGTTATCTTTTCCACCTTCAGAATCCTTGTCATATACGCTTTTGAAACCAAGATACAGCGCAATCTTGTCAAAATCGTAGAAGATTCTACTTATTCTACTATCGCATACTTGAAAGGGATCGTTTGATGAGCTACCCTCGCTTGTGGATAGTTTTTTCGCATAAGGATGTAAGAATGTGTAAAAATGATCTGGGAGTACAATCTTCCTGTACTGCATCAAGTAATCTTTTGCGCTTAACCTATCCTTTGGATTCAGACTGATCATACTCTGGATCATTTTCCGTATATTTGCATCCTCAATGGCATCTAAGTTTGGTGTGAACTCATTTTTCTTATACTTGAACAATTGTGGAAGTGTAAATAGAGGTAAACCTTCTGAGTAAAGTTCGGCGATAACACAACCTAATGAAAATATATCCATTTCTGTAGTAAGCTCTGCATTTTCTTTCAACTTTGCATCATCATTGTTCAAGAATCTTTCAGGCGCAAGATAGCATGTATGTCTCTGACTTGTATCAAAATAAAATGAGAATTGTGATGGGTTATTCTCAGGCAAGTAGACTGGTTTAAAACTTGCAAAATCACTAATCATGACCCAATTCCAGGATGTTGTTAAGATATTTTCTGTCTTCAAATCTCCATGGCATATACCCTTTGCATGACATTTGGATATTGCCAAAAGCAATTGATATATTATCCATTTCTTCTCTATGCTTTCCAGAAAAGGCCGTATTGAGATCTTATCATACAAATTGTTTCTTATGAATGGCCGTATTAGGTATCCAGCTCTTGAGGACTCTATTACCGTAGTGAAGGGTAAAACATTGGGGATATCCTCTAGTTGTGACTTCATTGTATTCAATTGTTTGACCCAATGGCTCAAATCCAATGAACTTCTATCATCTCCGGGCTTGATCAACAACTTAACTACCACTGATCCCTCTTTATTTAGACATTTCAATGTCTTCAAGAACCTTGATGTTCCTAGTGGCTTTGAGAACTGTATATCATTGAGATAATCATCGATGTATGCAGATATGGCTATTGTTTGGGCCGTTGGCGACAACAGCGAAAGTTCGGCACCCATATCCTTCACTTTGTAATGATAACTTCAATTCACCACTCTTGTCTACTTGTATTGCGCTCTAAGAGTTATACCTACAAACTTATCTTCTTACTTATCTATCATATACAAACAAAGATTGACACTGTTTGGGGTTCAGTATTGCTGTGATTAGATAATACAAAGTGTAGAGATGTTTTAGCTTTTAGTTTTTACAACATTTCAACTGTTTTGACTAATTTATATGATCTATATAGCTCAGAGCTAGACTTTTCTTGAGTAATCTCTGCTTTTCTCTCTTCTGAATCTTTCAACTTCTTCTCCAAGAATCACCTTTAGGTCATTTGTAGATTGTGCTTTCCACTCAAAACTGAAATCAAATGGTGCTTTGCACTCGATTTCTTCATCAAGCACTCTAACTTTTGATAAAAATTTATGCTCAAGACTCTGTTTAACGTTGTATCTCTCTTTTGCATTCCAGCAAATAAGCTTGGAAAGTAAATCATGAGCTTGCTCACTCGCGCAGGGGTACACTTTCTTCCACTCAATCTTCTGGAATTGTGGATTAGGTATTGAAAAGAAATCATTAGCCAAATTGGAACCATATGAGTTTATCACTTCTTTCGATGGTGTTCCTAATACTTTTACAATTTCGCTCACTTGGTGCATCTGATCTTTACCGATGAACAAAGGTCTTCTACCGTACATCTCACCTAGTATACATCCAACAGCCCACATATCTATTGCTTTACCGTAATTCTTTCTAGATAGGATAAGTTCAGGTGCTCTGTACCACCTTGTTGCAACGTAGTTGGTAATTGCGCTTGACTTATGCTTGAAATTCATGTACTTCTCCGATATTCCTCTAGCTAGCCCAAAATCACATATTTTTAAAGTACCTTGTGAACTGACTAATATGTTACCTGGTTTCAAATCTCTATGAATCACTTCTGCTGAGTGAATGTATTTAACTCCACACAGGATTTGAAATAGGAAACTTTGAATATGGAACTCGCTAAACTGCACTGAAGAATGTATAACCCTAGCTAAATCGTAATCAACTAATTCTTGGAAACAGTACAACCCATCATATGGTTTTGTGTATACAATGTCTAAATCGATCAAGTTGATAATATTTTTGTGACCTTTAAAGAAACTAAGCAGTTTTAATTCTCTTATTGCACGCTTTAGTAAAATTTCCTTATTGAAGATATTACACACTTTCTTTATCGCTAGAGACACCTCTTTGTTTCTAGATTTCAAATCAACTGCTGAACAGACAGTACCATATGATCCTTTCCCTAGAATTTCCTTGATTTGATATCTTGAATCAATGTAAAAACTTGCCTTTTCAAAAACAATATAATTTTGCTTTTGTGGGCGGTTACTGCTATTCGAAGGATATATTGAGTTAGATTCTTTCAACTGTGGGTCGACTTTCTGGTTAATTCTAGAGTATATCATGCTTGCTTTCAGATAAGTACTGTGTTGATGATTTCATGAAATAACTCTAAAACTTGCAATTACTAAGACTAAGACTAAGACTAAGACTAAGACTAAATGTTTCTTAGCGTTTATGAAATCATGATGTTGTGTTGGGTTAGCTTAAAAAAAATAGAAATTTTAATTTTTCAAACTAATGAGATTTTTTTGGCGTCTCTTTTATAAGTTGAATTTTTCAGTAAAAACACTTTTACGAAATAGAACGAACGCTTAAACAAAAGTGTATCAAAAGAAAGTGTATTAACTAACTGACTATATAAATAACATGTATATAAAGGTATAAAGCGAAATTTCAAAATAATGAAATCAAGTAATTAATAGTTGATTGAAAAGAAAAAAAAATTAAATAGAAGGAAATGAAATGAAATGAAAACACAAACACTAACACAGACACAAAACGCACATACCTGAGAAGGTTTACTCGTATTCATAACTGGAGAAACATCCACCATCAGGAACATGCGAGAGTTCTAATTGTTGAAACTTATCTGAGCATTTATGGAAGTATAAACCTGAAATTGAACCTGTAAGTTGGTTGAAGCAGACATAGTAAAAACCGGCAAATGAGGCACCTCTTATATCCTTGACACTTGCATCAGGTACAAGAAACACTTCCTTCCATCTCATGTACAAGAACTCGTTGTTTAAGTAGTTGTTATAAATATCGATATTTGCGCTATCGTTCTCATCGTTAAACTCCAAATTTCTCCAGCTTGGGAACCTACCCCAATGTTGTAAATCATTTCTCTTGTTTGAGCCCCATGATTCGTTTTGTGTATAGAATGAGTAATGAGGACCTATTATTTCACCTTTGAAAAAAGTTGTGATTTGTGGATGAGATTCAGTTAGACCGTGGATAGTTAAGAATCCACATAGATATGATTTTTTCAGGTCGACTTCTTTCAAATCTACTCTCACTTCATAAGTAGATCTACCAGATTGTTGAGAACCAATAAATGAAGAGTGTGGCTTCAAAATTGATGATGATCTTGGTTTATATTTCGACGTGAAGAAGTCTTTGATCGTATCTCTTCTTGAATATAAGTCTTTCATGTGGGAGCTCGACAGGCTAGATGATTGGCCAGATGCTTTCTCTTTTTCTGCATTCTCATCGGATACTTCATCTTGGTTTGATAAATCTTGTGCATCTGTCATTATAACATCTTCATCATCAGCTGGCGTAGTCTTATCGTTATCGCAATCCGCAGATGATTCAGAAGCCGGGGTATCTCTATTTGCATCTTCATTTATCACTGATGCATGATCTTGTATTATCTTGCTTGCTATATCTTTCTTGATTCTCTTGATATTATCCATATTGTCAGAAATAACAGATGAAGACCCTGATATTTCATCGCCGCTTAATTCATTGCTAATTATAGCTGTCTCGTCCATTTTCGGCTCGTTGCTGCCTAGTTGCTCTGAGCTAGTAAGACTATTGAAAGTGGTACTGCTACTGTTAGTGTTGTTTATCACGCTGCTTGAAATAGAATTTATAACACTATTTGTACCGGTTATATTCGTCTGGGTATTTGGTGTTGGCATTTTATCGGATATTAGATTGAGATAAGAAATCCACAAATGATTGAGTGAGTCACGGTATGAGGGGATCACTGATATGCAAATGGAAAAGGAACACTTATAAGGTCAAACTGTTGAACTTCTGTGAACTATGAACTAGTATGATTCTCTGATATAGAATATACACAAGTTAACCAAAGTAGGATAAGATGTTCAAGATAAAGAGACATACAATCAGTTGAATCGGGTGGTGCTAAGCGTAACGTTTGTCTCAGAAAATTTCTTGATTTCTTTTTTCACCAAATCTCTTTTCTTTTTAATTTGTAGGGTTTTGTTTGTTTATGGTTGGGTATGGTTTGATATCTTTGAAAAGGGGTGTACTCATGGCGATTAAAACAGCTTTATAGTATCATAGCTGTTTTAAACCCCATCATCAGCAATCACTATACACTTGAAGAGAGATAAAGCCAAAATTTACTCAATGTCACGTGATATTGATTCTTCTTATCACGCGCTTACCCTAGGCCGATACCCTTGAAAGGGACCGAAAAGTACATATTTCCAGGTTCATGAAATTAATATAAGAACAGTATCAGTATAAAATCTTGTCAAGACCCAGGATTGATTCTGGACAGTGACAAATTATTACAAGACTCTCTTCAACACATGGTAGCAAGAGTGGTGAGTTGACTCTGAATCACCGATAAGGCTGTGCCCTTTCAATGTCTTGAGATATTTTATCTTTGTCTCTACTAATAACGAGCTCAAGCGGTCATCTCATAGAGGGTAAGTATGTTTATGAGTCTGAAAGACTATCTATATCAGTACATGTCTGTTTGAACTACAAAATCATATATATAACCCTAACAAAACCAAATCAGCAGGTATTACCGAAAACCCTTATCTACCACCAGCACAGGACCCAGCCGTTCGCTGATAATTTTTTTTTGGAGACTTTTTTTTTTTATTGAATTTTTCTTCAATGGAAATTTAATGTATCCCTTTCTAAGTGAAAAGTTTCAATAACTTGACTGTGTACCCAAAGCAAGTCAGTAGACCAGTAACCATGTCACAAGAACCATTAATTGAAGATTCAGTGGATAGCTCTGATCCAAATAGAGTTGCGAAAGATTTATTCGCAGGTACCATTGGTGGTATAGCACAAGTCTTAGTGGGTCAGCCATTCGATACTACCAAAGTTAGATTACAAAGTTCCAAACCTGGTCAGTACAAGAGCACATTGGATGTCGTTAAACAATTGCTTAGTAAAGAAGGCCCAACAGCTTTTTACAAAGGTACTTTAACCCCCTTGGTTGGTGTTGGTGCTTGTGTTTCTATACAATTTGGTGTTAATGAATCAATGAAGAGATTGTACTATAATTACAACGGAGGTAGTAGTGAGATGTCAATGTTACAGTACTATATCAGTGGTTCTGCAGCTGGGTTTGCCAATGCGTTTTTAGCTTCTCCTATTGAACATATTAGAATTAGATTACAGACTCAGACTACAGGGAAGAAAATGTTCAATGGTCCTGTGGATGTGATGAAGAAATTGTATGCTAATAAAGGTATAGTATCGATATATAAAGGTTTAGGGCCAACTTTGATAAGAGAATCTTTGGGTATGGGTTCTTATTTCACTACTTTTGAAGCTTTAGTGAAAAGAGAAATGGACACAAGACAAATCAAGAGAACTGATATCGAGTCTTGGAAATTATGTCTTTTTGGTGGATTAGCAGGTTATGCAATGTGGTTCAGTGTTTATCCTGTAGATATTGTGAAATCCTTATTACAAAACGATAATATTCAAAATCCTAAATTTAAAAACTCATTCCAAGTCGTTAAATACATCATGAAGGAGAGTGGTGTTAAAGGTTTTTTCAAAGGTTTCACACCAACTATCTTAAGAGCTGCTCCTGCTAATGCTGCCACATTCTGTGCTTTTGAATTAACAATCAGAGCAATTGGTTGAGCTAGTTATGTAGTTTATATTATATTAGATTCCAAAAACCCCCCTTATACTTACATACGTTATAGAATAAAGTTTTAATTAATTAATTAATTAATTAATAGTAAGCAGTTGATAAAAATTTATCAACGTATTCACCAGATTTTTCTAATTCTTCATTATTAACATCTTCTTCATCTTCTAATCTTCTTAATAAATAATCAACTTCAACTTTCTTTGTCAAAGTAATGACAAAATTCTCGTAGATCTTAGCTATAGTTTCTGGTTTTACTTTACTTTGTGCTTGTTGTGAGTATCTCAATGATGGATCAGTACCGTATGCTTCTCCTTTATGAATCAATCTTTCTAAAATTCTTTTCTCTACTGCTGAATCAGTGATAGCTTCTTCAATACCTTTGATATCTTTCTCTTTAATCATCTTGGTGAATTTAGCCTTTTCTTTTTGAAATTTGGCTTCTGCCACAAATTTACCAAAGTGGATTCTGCGAGATAGAGATTGTAAAGCTTCGATATCTGCCATCACGGTAGATCCAAAATTTTCACTTTGTTCACCAGGACCACAACTTATCAAAGGCACAATTTCCTCGATGTAGACTTTCTTTATCTCCTCATTGACGTTAATCTCATCGGAATACGAGGCTAGTATCTTAGGGTAATTAATCGATGGTAGAAAAGAAGGCAGGATCTTATCTGGGAAAAAAGGTGTTTCATCAGGAGCTTCAAATCTTCTCACTTGAGATTCAATTCTCTCTCTTTGCATCAATAACCAATCAAGAAAAGAACCATCTTCAAAATCAGGTATAGGGAAATGATTTTTCTTATATACGGATTCACTTTTGTAAAATTGTGAACGTTCGATGAAGTTGAAGACTATTGTGTCTTCCATTCTCACAAGAGCATCTCTGATATTAGGTAAGTGCAATACAGTCTTTGGTTTGAGGAAGTCCATCTTGCCTGTGTGATTTCTTTATATAACTACCGCAATGCTTGATTTTAATTGACAACACTTTTTCAACACCAACCACGTCAAAAAGGTATTTATTTATTTATTACTCATGATTTTAAGGTCAAAAATTCAAAATTCTTTTTTCGCATTATTTAGCCTCTGGTGGTGGATCTCCCTGGCACCTGGCGGTTCCGTTCTTCTTTTTTTTTTTTTTCAGGTACTCAGGGTAACTTTTTTACTACATTTAACTATGTCGTGTATGCAAAAGTATACAAGGAATATTTCATTTCAAACCTATATATGTATGTATGTATGTATATGTCGTTAGATCTAGCTATCAGACTCAGTAGTGTTAAAATCTACTAATTTCCCATCTGGAGTGATAATCTCACTCTTACCTTTCTTACTCTTTTCCGTCTCTAGGAAATCCAGTATTTTTGAAAGATCACCTATTTGCCATAAAGAGCTTAGTTTTCTAAACCATAAAAACCTATTAATTCTCTCTATTTTACTATCACCAAATCCGAAATTTGCATATGCGTCTTTCAAATCTTGTTCTGATTTCTCATTCATCCTCGTTGATGCTACAAGTGATTCGTTATATACTCCACCGATGTAATCGTCATATAGTATAATATGCACAAATTGTAAAATCGCATATACTAAAGTGAAACTAAACACCGCTATAAAGATATTCTTCCTATTGTGTTTCAATTGCTGAGCCATAGTACTATTAGGATCAACGTACCATGTTCTATCACTAAATTCGTTATAATAGTGCTGATTATTGGGATTCTGGTAGTCTTCCCAATTCCCAGCATACGCTTTCCCATGACCGTAATTCCGCGATGATGCATTTTGTGATGTAGTGAAACCCTGAGTGTTTAAATTCCCTGGTTTTTCAAAATCCCAACCAATCCCATATGTGTCGTAGTTGTTTTTCAACCTTGGATTTTTCAAAAGTGTATATGCCGCGAGTATACTTTTGAATCTTTCGTTCTTGACTTCTGTAGTTAAATGCGTTGATGAGTCAATTTCCTGATCATCGTGTTTCTTGAAAATACTACTGAAACTAGGACCTAAATGTAACCCTTCATAGTATTTCGTATCTGGGTGGTATATCTTAGCTAGTTGATAAAACCTCTTTCGCAAAGTTTTCTTATCTACTGATTCATTCTCTTTCATACCTAGTACAGAGTATGGGGATTTAGGTATCTTTGGATAAGAATGTAGTAATTTTATCAATTCAGGATCATGTTTGTCATTATCATTACCTGGTACTTCATCATCGTTTTGTACTATTCTTGCGTATGATCTCCGCAGTTTTAAATCATAAGAATGTGTTGTTTTATATAAGCATCCTGTGCCTATGCCTGTGCCTGTGCTTGTGCCTGTGCCTGTGCAGCTTGTGTGTTTTAAGGAAGTCCTTAAATTCAAGACTGATCTTAAACCATATCCCTTCGTTATAAACCTCAGTATCATCTTTACCTTATGGGATATTATTAACAATATATACCTTTTGATAAAGAAGTAGATAAGAAAAGGAATGAAATGTAAGTTAAAAGATTGCTAATTTTTAAAATCCCCTATCTCCCTAAGCTCAAACTCCCTCAATATATATATTTTAAGGCAGTGCAACCTCAATATTTGAATCGCCGATAGATAGGAAGGGCTTTGCTCTAATATTAATGAATAAATTTATGTATTTAAATGAAAGATATAGACTAAAAAAATAAGGAATAAATAAAATCAGTTGTAATAGTAGTAGTAAAGAAATCAGACTAATGTAAAGATAGGAAAAAAACTGAAAAATAAAAAAACAATAAAACTATGTATTTCTAGATAGATAGATGTGAATGTAAGAAGAAACCCCTAGCTTTTTCTCTTTAGTGTGTATGTATATGTATAAATGGGGTGTGTGTAATGGGTATGGAGGTATGGAGGTATGGGAGATGGGATATAGAGGTATGTAAGAAAGGAACAGCTCGCTTTGCTCGCTAGCTTTGCTCGCTTAATTGGTTTTAGGCTTTGGACCATAGTTGTTAATATTTCTATACATATAAACACCATTATCACCATCGATATATTGACAAGCTCTAGCTGATTTCCATAATGAAACCCACATATTTTCATCAGTATGTTTATAATGTTCACCCATTGCATTTTTAATAGCTTCTGTTGCTGGTCTTGCATTATAAAATGGGATTCTTGAAACGTAATGATGTAAAACATGAGTTTCAATAATATCGTGTAAGAAGAACCAACCTGCAAATCCAAATTCTCTATCTATTGTAGCAGCTGCACCTCTTGCGAAATTCCATTCATGATTATCATAGTGTGGTAATGTAACGTCTGTATGTTGTAAATAAGTGATGAAGACTAACCAATGATTTGTAAAGACATAAGGTAAAAACCAGTTGATAAATACGTGGAAGAATCCAAAATTTTTATACCAATTGTAAACTACAAATAATTGAATTATGATACCTAAATCAGATAATACGATAAACCAATAATCTCTTTTTTCAAAAATTGGAGCAGTTGGATTGAAATGGTTAACACCAAAAGTTGAATATTCTGGGTGTGGTTGACCAGTAACGTTAGTCAATAAATAAGCCCACCAACCACCAAATTGTTGTTTTAATAAATCAATTAAAGTAACAATTGGAGCATCTTCACTTAATTCATGTAATGAAATAATTTCATTCTTGACTAATTTTTCCACTGGAGTACGATTTTTAAGAAATACATCTTTCTTTTTAGGAACGAAAACCATATCTTTTTGTAAATTACCCGTAGCTTTATGATGTTTACCATGAGTATATTTCCAAGAAAAATATGGAACTAATAAATAAGAATGTAATATCCATCCAACAGTATCATTAACCCAACCATAATCACTAAAAGCTTGATGACCACATTCATGAGCCATAACCCACCAACCTGTATAAGGTAAACTTTGTAACATAGCATAAATTAACCAAGCTATACCTCTTAATAAAGAATTATCAATTAATGGTATAAAAGTATTTGCAATATAACCAAATGATAAAATTAATATAAAATCTCTAAAAACATAATAAAATGAAGTTAATAATTTACGTTTATAACATTCAGGTGGTATAACTGATAATATTTGTTTTATAGTAAAATCTGGTACTTTAAATTCATCACCATTTGTATCAATTGTTTTCAAATTTGGAGTTAATGAAGATGAAGTTCCTGTAACTGTTGTTGACATTGTTGGGGGTGGGAGTGGGGAGAATAGTAAAGGATGAAGAGAAGTAAAAGGTAAAAGCTAAAAGGTAAAAGAAGAACAGATAGTTATAAAGGAGTAAAAATCAAGTGATCTTAATCCTTATAAGTGTTGCCAAAAAAAAGTGGAAAAAAGAAAGGAAAGAAATTTTGTAAGGGAAAAAAAAAAAAAAAAAAATTTAAACGAATTAAACGTTTTTCCAGTCTAATACAATTCAACAATTTTAGTAAATGCTGTGGGTGGTAGTGGTGTTATTTACAGGGCGGCTCTGTATTTTATGTATTATATTTAGTTAAGTTTGAGTAGTATAGTAGTATAAGTGTGAGTTTACTTTAAGTATGTGTATTATAGTGTATAATACTGTGAAAAGAGAGCAATTATAGAAATTGGGCTTGGCTAATATCCTTTGTAGATAGATAAGAAGAGTTTACTTTACAGTATGACTATAATCTAGAGTAGATTATACTAGTTTTCAATTAAATTCCAGTGATTGAATTTCAATTACTTCAAATCATTTGAGGTGATTACTATACTATACTATACTATACTATACATAGAATACCCTAATACTAAATGTAATATTATAAAGTAAAGTACCAATTAGATAAAGAAAATAGGAATATTACATAATCAAAAAGGTAAAGCTAATTTTTTGTTGGGAAATTTAAATTTTTTTATTGGGGAAATTTTTTTTTTGTCAGGGGGAAGAAGAGAGTGAAATTGTTAAAGGGGTGGGTACTGGTTGATTATGTAATCTTTGAATGAAGACAAATATTAGATTACATAATCAATTTGTAGAATTTGATCTCTCAATTACATAATCAACTTATACAGTACAGTACAGTACAGAACATCCCAGCACTGGGTAATAAATAAATAAATAACCACATCCACACCCTACACCTCTCCACTGGGAATATTTAAAATCTCCGGGTTATACTAGTAGTATAGTACAATTAAAAGCACAGCCTTATCTCTTATACAAATCTCTCCCGTATTCGGAGTGTGAAATTTTCATTCTTTTAACTTAGCGTTTGTTTGTGCTTTTAAGTGATTCATTCATAGTGAGTGTGACAGTATAGTAAAGTAAAGTAAAGATTACGTACAAGCGCGGGTCCTTTTCACATCAACGGAGATATTAATTTTTCACTACTAGTATTTATATTACTAGCTATCTATCTATCTATCATTCTCTTTTATCCTTTACTCTCTATTTCACTCTCATTAAACAAATCAACTAATCAACAACAACAATGTCAGTACAACAAACACCTGAATTAAAGAAAAAACCAATCACTTTTTCAAATATCTTATTAGGTGCAGGTCTTAACCTTTTTGAAGTTACCACTTTAGGTCAACCTTTAGAAGTTATTAAAACTACAATGGCTGCAAATAGATCAATTTCAATCTTACAAGCAACAAAATTAGTTTGGTCAAGAGGTGGTATATTTGGGTTTTATCAAGGTTTAATCCCATGGGCTTGGATTGAAGCTTCTACAAAAGGTGCTGTATTATTATTTGTTTCTTCTGAAGCTGAATATCGTTTTAAATCTCTTGGTGCTTCATCATTTTTATCTGGTATAGGTGGTGGTATTATGGGTGGTTTAACTCAAGCTTATTTAACAATGGGTTTTTGTACTTGTATGAAAACTGTTGAAATTACAAGATCAAAACAAGTTGATTCAGGTAAACCTGTTCCAACTTCATTTCAAGTTTTTAAAGAAATTTATGCAAAAGAAGGTATAAAAGGTATTAATAAAGGTGTTAATGCAGTTGCAATTAGACAAATGACTAATTGGGGTTCAAGATTTGGTTTAAGTAGATTAGCAGAAGATTTAATTAAAAATTTTAGAAATAAAAAATCAGAAGATAAATTAAATGCATGGGAAAAAATTTTATCTTCTGTTATTGGTGGTGGTTTATCAGCATGGAATCAACCAATTGAAGTTATTAGAGTTGAAATGCAATCAAAGACAAATGATCCAAATAGACCAAAAAATTTAAGTGTATTTGGTGCTGCTAAATATATTTATGAAAATAATGGTTTAAAAGGTTTATATCGTGGTGTTACTCCAAGAATTGCTTTAGGTGTTTGGCAAACTGTTTGTATGGTTGGATTAGGTGATATGGCTAGAGAATTTATTGGTAAATTAACAGGTGATATTCCTCCTCCAAAGGGACATTAATTACAACATTTACTACATACTATTCCAATTTTTTTTTATAGACTTAATAATACATTGAATTTGTATTAAGTAATATAATAAATAAATAAAATAAATAAGTATAAGTACAATTATTTCTTACGTTGAACACCCCATTTATCATAGCAATAAAGACCAGTAAATGTTAAGAAGAGTCCAAAATATTGTAAGAAATTAAGTTTTGTTCCTTCTATTATAATAGAACAGGATATTATAATTATTCTCTTTAAGATATTGGCAATTGAATAATTTATTGGTGAAATCATACCTAAGATTTGGAAAGCAACTATTGATTGAATGAAATGTGAAAGACCATTGAGTAATAACATATGAATTAAACTATGATTTTTCAATAATATTTGTATAGAATTTAAACTGTTTATGTTTGTAGTTGTGTTTTGAAATATTTCAGAGTATATGTAAATAGGTAATGTCAATATGAATCCTACTATAGAACAGTAAAAAAGTACACTCATTTTATCTAGTTTTTTTTCTTGTGATTGTGGGGGATTGTTCAAAGATGTAAGAGTCACAGTAGAACCAGATAAAGGTGTTAATGGTGGTGAAATGTTTCTTGGTGAGTGTGAAATTGGTAATATTGGTGTTGATGATGCAGATTCGTTTCTCACGATTTTCAAGTTTAAATTCAAGGAAGAATTTAATCTCCTTGTGAAATAATCCTTTTCACTCTTGTTACTAACTTCGTTATTGTGACTAGTTGTTGAATTCTCAAATGTTAAAATCTTCTTAGCGAATATATTCTGTGATACGAAGATTAACATTGAAATAAATGCGAAAAAACATCCATTGTAAAACAAATCATCTGAATCTAATGATGATGATGATGCATCTTTAGTCTTGTTTGATGATAAACTATTTGTATTCTTAACACAACTGAGCATGACTCCGATAATCAAAGGAAGTAATGTTAGATATGTCTTATAGTTGAATTTTTGACCAAATAGAAATCTATAAATTAGCACAGTTGTTAAAGGAGACAAAGCTTTTATAGTATGTACTAATGAAACAGGTATGATTGATGTTGCTTTATGTGATGCAATATGTCCTATGAATTGGAAAATACCCATTGGTAATGTAGTCAATATGACAAATTTTGAAGGTGTAAGGAAATTCTTTACAATAGAGTAGTCTTTATTAGTTAAATTCACAGGAAACGTACCCTTTGGGAACAATGATACAATTGGTGTTCTTGAACAATTTGTGTTTGATTTGGTTTTTAAGCTAGAGTATATAGAATTTGGATTAACTTTTTTATCCTCTTGCATTATGCTATGTTCTGTTAAATTTTCCTTCTTTATTAAGATACTGTTCAAATTCTTGATAATAATCACTGTGAATAGACTGAAGAAACTGTTCATTATAAACTGTAGTTCAGTTAGCGTGATTGGATACTTGAAATTTTTCAAAATGGATTTGGTGGAATTTGAAGAGATGACTGATGTCAAATACCATACTCCACATAGTAAACATAGTTTAAAATCAATCAAAGGTGATATTTTCGTGATGAAGAAGTTTTGAAATTGATTTAGTTTCTTAAGTAATTTATTATTTGTATTAGCTGTGGAATGAAATGTCTGCGGTATGTATAACATATTGAAAATTGAAAATTGAAGTTTATATTGATATTAAGAAAAAGTAGAATGAAATGAAATGAAATAACTGTGACACGGGAATGAAATGTTAATGTATTAAAAAGCTCAAGATCTGTATATTAGTAAATGACCTTGGTATATGAAAGTAAGCGAATGTGTGTGTGTGGTATATTGAATATAGTATTGGTTAAAAAGCGAATGTAGTGTGAGTTGGTAGTAACTTAAAGTCAGTAAGTCAAGTTGATAGAAACTGATGAAATCATATAAAAGAAAGGGTTAAAAAGAGAATGAATGAATGAAATAGAATTCTTTTTTTATTTTATTTTTTTTGCTTGTATAAACTAAACTAAACTAAACTAAACTTAGGTACGCTAAGAGTATAAAGGTAAGACAGAATTTCACTATAGTATAAACAAAAGCAACATTAACTCTACACTACTAACAAAATGAAATTTCTCTCGTTTCTTTTCTTTTCTTTTTCTCTCCTGAGTTCCCTTTGTACATAAACTTTGTGAAGTTAAAAATAAACTTTTTTCTTTTGTTTCTTTTTTTGCTCTTTGTTTTTGTTTTCTTTTTGTCTCCCCTTAACTTCTGGTAGTGTACAGTTTATTAAATTAAATTGTGTTAAGCAAGTGGGGGATGTCTTTTAAAATTACTCAATTGGGCAATTCTGTGAATGCTGGTATTTGGGTAATTGCCTAATTTGGTTATCTTGTATCAGGATGGGAAAGGGAATGTGTCTCAAATTTGGTTTATTTTACACACGCGCTGGTACATATAGACATATCCTTGTACCGTACCGTACGTATCCTTTCTTATCTCTGATTATTTTCTGATTCACGTAAATCATCATATATTGCATTCAATTCACACTACACGTGTATTAATTAACTACTACTACAATTTTAATAATCTATATATTATATATACACTCTTCTATTTATTCTTATTACCATGAAATTTATGTGATAGGTACTTATATGCTTCTTTAACATTAAGTTCTTTACCGTTATCATCTGTATATCGTAGTTTGATCTCTTTATTTTTCTCATCAGGTTTCTTAGTACTGGAAGTGCCAAGAAAGTTTAATATCTCTGATACACCACCATTTACTGTGTTATTAGTAGGATCGTTGAGTATATTGAGATTGACTCTTGGTGGTTGCGGTGATTTCTCTGAAGCGCGTTCCACTGGATTGTCTTCTGACTTTGTATTTTTATCACCACGTTCCTGTTGCGTTTCCTCCTCTTTTTCAACCTCTCCAATGTTATTCAAAAACTCATCATCATCAAGAACCATACCTTTATCCTCATTTTTATCCTCATCATCATCATCATCATCATCAATTAACTTAAACTCTCTCTTAGTACCACGTTTCTCCTTATTCCTCTTAACACCATTCGCTACAATAGCTCTATTTATCTCAAAATCATCTTCCTCTGCATCATCTTCATTACCTAATTCAACATGACCTAGTTCAACTTCTCGTATTCTTCTACTAGCCACTAACTTACTTTTGTTCTTCTTAATCTTCTTCATCTTCTTGATTTTGAATTCTTCGTAGTCTTTTTTAGTCTCTAGTTCATCATCTTCTTCCTCATCGTCATCGTCATCCTCTTCAAACACGATTAACTTCCTCTTCTTCTCCTTGTTCAATCTCTCTTCCTCCTCTTTCTGTCTTTTCTCTTCGAATAACTTCTGCTTATCAACAAGCTTACCATTAACAACACTCACACTATGCCTGGAATTCTCCTCCTCTTCTTCCTCTTCTTTCAATTCACCTTTCTTAGACTTTAACACTTTGTTAATCTTCTCCTCTCTCACTAATTCTTCATTCTCAAACTCTTCTTGATCATCTTCACCGAAAATATCAGTGTCTTTTAAAGTAAGTACGACTTCCTTCCCTTGAATATCTTTCAAATCGTGATTAATCTTGAAATTATCAACTATTTCCTCGTCTTCTATAGGTTCTTTAGGCTTGGATTTGGATTTAGACTTAGGTTTGGAATGAGAAATACCTAGTGAACTTAACCATTTATCATCTTCATCTTCCATGGAATCACTTAATCTATCCAATATCCCACCTTTTTCTAATAATTTACTCTTTCGTATCTCATCTTTAGTAATATCTAATCTGTCTCTTATTGCCTCAACTTGCTCCTTACTCTCTTTTGACTTGTTGAATCTTTTGAAGTTGTCAATTTCGGAATCGTCATTGCTTGTGGTTGTTTCTGTTTTAGAACTTTTCTGTATTATTAGTGGGAGCCCTAACTTAGCCCGTATCTTATTAGTCTCTTCAATGGATAGACTTTCTTTTGTCTTTGTTGTATTGGTGGTGGTATTGAGTAATGGCAATCCTAATTTCTTTCGTATTTTATTTGTTTCTTCTACAGATATGCTTATTTCTCCTTCTGGCATGTTTCAATTACTTATGTATTATCAATCTTAGTATATAGGAAAAGAAGTTCACCTATACTTATCTTATCTTATAATAAAGCTCACTGTTTTTCAAATAAAAATAAATTTTCATTTTTCTCGTTCTCTCTGCCATAATTTATTTAGTATGTAGTAGATACCGGTGAATCTGTGACTTGAATTGATTTGAGATTCACTGTAAATTTTGTTTGAACACTGACGTCAATTAGTAGCCCTTACGAGACTTACAATGCCAATTCAATCCATGTTTTTTCAACAACTTAAAATGTACCTCAAAACTCACATATATACAATATAGACAAATGTCATAAATGACATAATTAATGAATAGCCTCCTTCCCCATAAAAAACTGTTAGCACCGCCTTAAATAGCAACTTTTGAGTTCCAGAAAAATCTACTTTTTATTATATAAGGAGGGGCAAAAAGCAAGGAGTTTCTGGTTTATATGATGGTATATATCTTGATTTATCTTCTTTACTTAATTAAGTATACTATACTATATCTTAAATCACACTACATTGAATTTATACAATTGACATTACACAATGGTCCATTTTTTAATTGATGAAAAAGATCCAAAGCAATCAGCTTTAGAAGCTCCATATATTAAATTATATACAGCACCTACATCAAATGGACTCAAGATTCCAATTTTGTTAGAATTATTAGGTTTAGAATACTATGTTCGTAATATTAATTTAATGAAAAATGAACAAAAGGAAGAATGGTATGAAAGTTTTAATCTTAATGGTCGTATCCCTTCATTAACTCATGTTGATGAAAATGGTAATGTTCATCATATTAATGAATCTGCTGCTATATTAATATACATAGCTGATAAATTCGATAAGGATAGAAAATTCTCATATGGACCTGAATCACCTTATTATTATGAACATTTAGAATGGATCTTTTGGCAAATGGCAGGATTAGGTCCAATGAAAGGTCAAGCTCATCATTTTGCCATTTATTCAAAGGAGAAAGTCCCTTATGGTATTGAAAGATACACCAGTGAGACAAGAAGATTATTAGGTGTCTTAGAGGCAAAATTAGAAAAAGATTCAAAATCTGGGTTTATCGTTGGTGATCATATCTCATTGGTTGATATCTTGTGTTATCCATGGATTGCCGGTGAAAATACCGAAAAATTAGGTATTAATATATCTGAAGAATTCCCAAGAATCTCTCAATGGTGTGCTAAGATGGCTAGTATTCCTGAAGTTGAAAAAGGTATGCATATTCCAGATCATTTTGCTACCTAAACTTAGATTAGATCGGTGATTGATAACTCTAAGCCATTGTTTTAACTACACTATTTAACTATACACTATATAAACCCCATTTGTCTAATTACAGACTTTGGATTACGTAATATTATGAATGAAGTCCGAGAAATTCTATAAAAAGATGTAAGCCCGCTATTGAGTATTTCACTTACTAAATTTCAGTGCCCGTTCTTGATGATTAAGAGCATGTGTGTTTGAGTGAAACTGCAGAAATAAGGTGATAGAATAAATTAGATTCTTCAAGATCTCAACCAAGTACCTCGCTCGGCAAGAGTATATTCACCGATAACTGTCAAAAATTTAGTAATCAATACAGCCATGTTAATAATTAGCGCAAGATTTCGGTCAAAAACTAAAAAAAATGATTGATAATGAACCCCGAATTTTTTCAATCTCCGAGGAAATAAAACTCATCTTTTTTTTTTCCCCTAAAGTGGCTTACGTTGCGGTTTGAGATTGATCTGTATATAAGTTGTGCTATTTTCCACTGTTTCATACTTTACTTCTTTCTGTACTCACTTCACTTCACTTCATTCTACTCTACTCATCAAACAGATAAAATACACAAATACAATGCCAGCTACATTCTTAAAAGACGATCAAAAAGCTCCAGACGTTAAAGGTCCATACATCTTATTATATACCGTTCCAACTCCAAATGGTTATAAAGTCTCATGTTTATTAGAATTATTAGGCTTAGATTACTATGTTCGTGTCATGGACATGTCTAAAAATGAACAAAAAGAGCCATGGTATACTGCTTATAATTTAAACGGTCGTGCTCCTTCTTTAACTTACGTTGATGAATCAGGTAATGAACAACATATTAACGAATCTGCTAATATTATGATGTTCCTTACTGATAAATACGACAAAGAGAGAAAATTCTCATACGCTTCTGATTCTCCATATTATTATGATCAATTAGAATGGGTTTTCTGGCAAATGTCCGGTCTTGGTCCAATGATGGGTCAATTTGCTCATTTTGCTATGTTTGCCCAAGAAAAGATCGAATATGGTATTAATAGATACAAAGAGGAGACAATGAGATTATACGATGTTTTTGAATCTCAATTAGGAAAAAACAGTAAATATGGTTTCGTTGCAGGTGATCAATTATCATTAGCTGATTTGATTAGTTACCCTTGGTTAGCAATGATTCCAAGAATGGGATTCGAGATTTCTAAATGGCCAAGAATTGAACAATGGATTGGTAAATTATCACAAATTGAAGGTATCACAAAAGGTATGCAAATTCCTGAATTTAAACCTCATCATTAGGTTGTTAGGCTTAGTTTTTAGTTTAAAAAGGAAATAAATAAGATATATACACAAATAGAATTTGAATTAATAGAATCTTATTAGATATTATTGAGCCATAATCCCATCGATCAATCAACTTAGAGTAGTTTTACTGTACAAATGGTGTACTTTCCCATAAAATAAATCAGATACTATTTTTACCAAAATCCTCGAGACACAAAAAGTGAAAAAATTATTTTTCTTCACTTACATCATCAGAAATCTAACGGCTGTTACGACGAGAGAACGAGTTTAAAGGTAAAATAAAATTT
The DNA here is from genome assembly GCA_030570755.1 of Wenyingozyma methanosorbosa. Lineage (NCBI taxonomy): Eukaryota > Fungi > Ascomycota > Pichiomycetes > Pichiales > Pichiaceae > Wenyingozyma > Wenyingozyma methanosorbosa. Next base: position 230,552 of record JAJLWP010000014.1, read on the forward strand.
TATAAGGTGAAATGAACTTGTTTTTATTATCTAAGCAGGGTTCGTCGTTTATGGGCTTGGTATATTGACTACAAGAAGGGCATCTATGGTACTGAGCATGGCAATATAAACCTATAGTCAACTACTATCATCTCACTGGGACTGAGTTCACACCGCTCAGACTCAGATCTGTTATCATGAGAAATCTGATAGAAATTCTTCGAGCGGAAAAGAAAAATAGCCGAGGCACATACTCCAGACACATTTTTTTTTACAATTTCATTCAAGTTTTCCAATTTCACACCTCCTTGATTCTGAATTGGAACAGTTCTGCATAAAAGTTACTTCTCCTTTCAATATTTCAGTTTTTGTATCTTTTGGCTTGAAAAATCTATATATCTGAACAAGTTATTCATACTAAACAAACACACAATGGTTGCAACATTAATTGACGATAAACAAATTGAAGGTCCATACTTGAAATTATACACTGCTGGTACACCAAATGGTTTCAAAGCCAGTATCATTCTTGAATTATTAGAATTGGACTACTATGTTCGTAGTATGCAATTATATAGTGGTGAACATAAACAACCATGGTACTCTGAAATTTGTCCTAGCGCTTGTATCCCAGCTTTAGAACACGTTGATGAATCAGGTAAGAAAACTATTATCAATGAATCAGCAGCTATTGTCACTTACATCGCTGATAAGTTTGATACAGAGAGAAAATTCTCCTATGGCTCTGACTCCCCATTATACTATGAGCAATTAGAATGGTTGTACTGGGGTGCAGCTAACTTATCAACAAATATGGTTCAAACTTTCTACTACAGTGTCTTAGCACCAGAAAAGATTCCTGCTGTTATTGAAAGACAATTAGGCGAATGTAAGAAATCACTTGATATTTTAGAGAAGAGATTAGATAAAAATGGCACTGGTTTCATTGTAGGTGATCATTTATCCTTAGCTGATGTCATTGCTTTCCCAATGGCTTCTGCTTGTTCAAAATACGGCTTCAAGTTAGAAGATTTCCCACATATGGCTAAGTGGATTGAAACTATGTCCTCATTGGAAGGTGTCAAGAAAGGTTTATCAATTCCTGACTCCTTAAAATAGATTTAGATTTATAGACTTTAATAGAATACTCTAATTTGTTATTTATACACTATGTACATGTAGCCTTAATCTAGGTTTTATTATTACACCTGATCTCTAATAAGCTTTGTCATATATTCCTGCCAACTCAACCCTTTTAACAGTGCCGCTGCTGTAGGATTGCAGTAAATCGATTCAAACTTCCCAAAATCGTAATTCTCGAATTCATAAGCGCTCTCATGTGTCAATTCTCTCTTTGTTAAATAGCTCTCTAACCTATTGATACTTCTTGAGAACTTCACATGTATCAGTGGAATAATACTTGAGTCAAAATCTGTAAGGCCTTGTCTTGTAAAAGTTGTTGGTGTGACAAGCATGAAAAACACAACTTGTTTTGGATTATTCAGGATTTTCCCTTGTCTCTCTTCATCACTTAGAATTGAGAGATTTGGCGAAGATTGATGGGAGACAGTGAAGTGTTCATCACCTGCTGGAAAGACAGTGTTTGAATATGTACCGTTTATCTCCCTGATCAACCTGGCATCAACTTTTGAAGTTTTGTAACACTTACATTGAACGAATAACTTAACGTTCAATGCAGATGATAAGTCATCTCGAAGGGCTAATGGTTTCACTTTAGTAGTAGCATTGACTACTTCAAATTTAGAGTCTTCCGAATCCTCTGCGCGAGCTAGTAGATCCTCTTCAGGGTTCACCTCTGGCTTATTATAGAACGGCGTCAAGTCCCAATTGGCACGGATATCTATACCTTTATCATCTTTACCACCTTGATGGATAATCTGAGAAATATTGAGATTCTTAGTTAAGAACTCCAACACACTCAATTCATATAAGTTTCCCTGGAAAACTGTTGAGTTTGTAGATACGGTGTTCAATTTTCCATAGTCCAAGTAAGATTGTATATTGGAAAACCTCAGGGAGCGAATACTATCGATCTCAGTTTCAATTTCTTTTGCTTTCACCGTTCTCTTCTTCCTCGTCTTTTTAGTTGGTTTCTCTTCTATCTCTAGTATACTTAACTCCTCTAACTCTTTTGTTTTTACCTTTCTCCTTTTCCTTGTCTTCTTGACTGGTTTCTCTTCCACGTTTAGTATACTTAAATCCTCTAACTCCTTGGGTATCGTGCTGGTACTTTGATATCTGACTTGTAAAAGACTAGTATTTATCATCTTGATGCTGAAGTATGCCCTCTGGAAATGACTTAGATGCCTTTTGCATATTTGATTCAGGCAATATCTGGGCACCCTTTGTGCTATGCTAACAGTGTTTGCTCCATGTGTCAAGTATCGTATCACCATGTTTAGCGTAGTGATATCTATATCTAGTAACTTACAAAGCAAATAGAGTATAAGAAGCATCTGCTTTATCGCATTATTTGAAAAGTTTATTTATCTGATGTCGCGTTTTCGATTTTGTTTTCCTGCGCTTTAAAGAAAGCCTTCTTATTCTTAGACTGATTAAATGATAAATCAGTTCTTTATAAGTATTGCAACACTATACAATCTGATACATCACATTATACACAGTCAACAATGTCACAGCAGAGCAGCACAAGATCATCCTTGTCTTCCAATGGTGCAGTAGTGGGAGATAGTGCAAACGCTAATAGCGCAGGCCCATCAAGTACAGGTATATCAGCATCTGCATCTACAGATACATTAACATCCACAGCAGGGCAACAACCAGGATTGTTTGCCAAATCCAGCACATCAAATGAGAAGAAACCTAAAGAGGAGTCTCCTGCAAGCTCTACAGAACCAGCAAAGCAAATATCAGTTACTGAGATAACGAGTCAGCTGGAAGAGAAGTTGAATAAAGTTTTACAATTCGTTAATAAGAACGATACTGAAGTTACCGAATATATAGATGCTATTGAGAAGAAGATTAATGCTTTGGAGGCTAAAGTGAATGCTGGGAAATGAGTAGTATAAAGAATTAATGCTGTTGAATGGCCTGGTACGATGATCTGGTACGATGAGAAATGCCAGATCAAGATTTTCTCCCTGGTTTATGCCGATTTCGGTGCCAGGCAGGACCAAGAAGGTTTTCACCTTATACCCACCACTATCAGCCACATCATCAAGTGTATATGAAGACCATATATGTTGTATAACAGTGATAAATAGCTGTCTCCGTGTAAATAAGTAAGTAGAGAAATCCAATAGAGGTGTCGCGTGGCTTTTGCCTGATTTTCTCACACTGAAAAATAATTTTTAATTTTATAAATTGTTAATGTAGTTTAAGATAGATACAGTATTTGTACTTGAGTCACATTGTAGAGTAGATACAGAATTGAAGTACGACAGCGATGGCCAAGAAGTCAAAGAATCAACTCAGGCGAGAGAGAGCCAAGCTGAAAAAGAGCGGAAATCTAAATTCACAAAATGGTAAGACCGAAGAGAAACCATTAACCACAACAACTAACCAACAAGACACAGATATAATCAAGAATGGAGACTCTCATGAACCAATACCGAGTAACGACGATGAAGCAGAAGATCTTGTAATGATTGACCAAAATGATGAATTAGAGAAAATGTTGCAGAATCCTATGTTTGCCGAGTACAAAAAGGTATTCAATAAATTCTACACCGAAGAAAAAGTAGAAGAGGAAAGCAAAGAAAAGGGAAGTATGATGTATAGTGACGATGAAGGAAACAAATCAGATGACGAAGGTGATGACAAGAGTGATAAAGTTGGTCATAGTGACCAAGAAGAAGAAGGACAAGAGCAAGATGAAGACGAAGAACGTGAGCAAAAGATGTCCAAGAGACAACTGAAGAAGAAATACAAGATTCCCCTAGCTATACTGAAAGCTGAGTCAAAAGATCCACAAGCGGTAGAATGGCTAGATGCAGATGCTCCAGATCCAAGACTACTTATATACCTTAAGACATTGCATAATAGTGTGGGAATACCCAAGAATTGGAGTTCGAAAAAAGGATATCTTTCGAGTAAAAGAGGCATTGAGAAACCACCATTTGAATTACCAAAATTCATATTGGATACAGGTATATTGGAAATGAGGAAAACCACTGAAGAAGATTCTACCACCTTAAAACAAAGAATGCGTGAAAGAGTTCAGCCGAAGATGGGCCAGTTAGATATTGATTTCATGAAACTTTACGATGCATTTTTCAAGTACCAGACAAAACCTAAGTTGCTTGGATTTGGAGAGTTATACTACGAAGGAATGGAAGAAGAGGAAGTTGAAACCACAGATTTATCAAATATCCGTCCTGGTGTGCTGAGCATGGAGCTTCGAAAAGCTTTGGGAATGCCATTAGATCCTAATGACTCTACTCCTCCACCATGGGCAGAAAAAATGGCAATATATGGACCTCCTCCTTCTTATCCACATATGAAGATTATCAATGGGAAAGTGTCAATAGATGGTGATATTACAGAGGAACAAGCAGCTTTGCTAGAAAACATAGGAAATCCTGTGGATAAAACTCCATGGGGAAAACTCGAGTCTGAAGATGAAGAAGAGGATGAGGATGAGGACGACGAGGAAGAAGAAGGGGATGAAGGAATACCTGGAACAGTGGATAGTGACGATCTCGAGATACCGAAGGAGGGTGATGTTATGATTGACCACATTGGTGAAGATGTCCCAGCCTCGATGTCTGCTATCTCTACTGCAGTGGAAGATGAAGAGGACGGAAAGCCTAAGAAATTATACGAGGTCCTGAAAGAAACTACTTCTGGTAAGCAAGGGTTCATGGGATCCGAATCTCTTAGTTACGACATCCATGGCAAGCGTAAGAACGACCAGAGCGAGAATGGTGGTCATAAGAGAAGAAAAGAGTAAGTAGATTAGCTATTTGTATATAGATAGAGGTGCTGAAATCACCACCAAAATAAATTCAATGAAAGCCGCACACTTGAACTTCTTTGTAGACAGACAGAAAAAATCTCTCACTTTCAAACGCACTCAAGAAATGTTTAGTTTATGATATTGACATGCTAAATAGAAGCGATATTGCATCCTGGAAACAGTAAGTTCGTACCGAGTGATGTCTAAGAGGGAGAGAGGGACAGGTGAAGACTCCTCTACCGGTGAATCTAGAGGCAAAAAACACAAAAAGGACCCAAATTCTTCATCAGCTCATAAATCAGAAGACAAACCCAAAAAATCAGTCTTAGACCTAGCAGAAGCATTACAACTTGAACACTCAGCAACACAAATGCAAAACGCTTTGATGAAGATACTTACCATGTCTCCTTCGTGGAAGAAAGTAACTAGAGCCATGCAAAAGGGGACAATCACACCAGAAACATTGGTTGTGATAAGGAGATCGAGAAAGATAGAGTTATGTTGCAAGTTGAAAGAATTATATAAGGATGGGAGGGTGCCTATACTTGCTCAAATTACATCGATTGATAACAAGGGGAGTGAGAATGAGGTACTAGATGTTGAAAGCATAAGTCAGGGTAAAGTGGTGTTCGATATGAAAAATGTTGAGATATCTCCAAAAGATAAGAATGATTACACTTTTTTCGAATCACTACCACCACTTCCTACCATAAAGGACGTTCTCATATACGAAAAAGTCTTTACACATAAGTCAATGATTAAGAGCAACTCTTTTTTGTCACCTGAGGAGATGCTCCAATCGCACAATGAACGACTAGAATTTCTAGGAGATTCTATATTAAGCAGTATAGTGACGACACTCATATACAAAAAGTTTAAATCCGCCAATGAAGGTGACTTGAGTACTTTGAGAGCTCAAATAGTCTCTAATAAGAATTTGTCTGAATGGGCTAAGGCATATGGTTTCCACAAGAAGTTAAAAGCGAGTATAAGATTCACTGAAGACGAAGAAAATACAAAGGGTAGAACTAAACTGTACGCTGATATCTTTGAGGCATACATTGGTGGGTTGATGGATGATCATCCTAACAACTATGAAAAAATAAAAGAATGGCTAGAAGGATTATCACGTCCAATTCTAGAGAAATTCAAATCCGAGGAAGAGAGCTTGATGGAGATAAACAGAAACGCTAAAAGTGATCTATATGCTCTAATAGGATCTGCTGTTATATCTCCAACTTATGTTACGGTTACCACAGGTGACGGACACTCTACAGATTATGTAGTAGAGTGTAGAATAAACGATGAAGTCATTGGTGTTGGGAAAGCAAGAAATACAAAAGACGCGGGAATTTACGCTGCAATGGATGCAATGTCAAAGAAAGATATTATAGATAAATACAGTAAGTTGAGAGCAAGTATACCGCGTGATGTCTCTGTTGTGAAACCTTCTTCTGGAGATATCTTCCCCCCAATGGAAGACTCATTGGAACCAATGGAGTTCGATGAATCAGAATCACAGGAACCAAAAGATGCAGATGAATCCAAAGTGGCCGTTTTAGACCCAAAGTTATTTGAGAATCTCCCTGTGCAGGCTCCTGAAATAAGTGACGATGTCACTTTTGGCAAACATCCTAGAGTGCAACTACATGAACTCCTGAACCGCAATAAAGTTGACTATAGATATGACGTTGTACCATCTGACAACTCTCCCTTGTTCAATGGAACTTTGCTGATCGATAACCAAAAGCTGATTACATGTTCTGAGTCATCAAAGAAAAAAGTGATCACTCGTCTAGCTATGTGTGCATTACAAAATCCAAAATTACTGGAAAAGGTTCATGTATATAATAAATAAGTCTGCGTACCAAATTAATAGAAAAATATAGGAATAATCAACAAATCGGATAAATAAATAGATAAATAAAGGAATAAAATCGTAGTTGTGTAAAAGAAATCATGCCATACCTAGGTACAGCTGTGCATTAGAGTCGTGTATCTTCTCTATCTTAGCTCCGAAAGAACCAACACATCTTGCCATAGTACCTGAGTTTCTAGATATAACATCCGTGAAGTAGAAGTTTTCAATTGGATTCTTCAGAACACTTCCTTTGTTCTTCAAACCAGGTTGGATCAATGTAGACATTCCAAGTTTTGAGATCTCTTCAGAAACAGGCTCGATAACATCATGACGAAGTAAATGAGGTGCCACGTCTGCTAATCTAGATCTCATTTGGAAAATGTTCTCGTATGGCAACGAGGTTCCCATATACTCAGACATCGCCTTGATAATGGTCCAGTCTTCTCTTGCTGCACCAGGAGGATTAGTAGCGGCTCTTGTAGTTTGAACTCTACCTTCTGTGTTGACATAAGTTGCGTTTTTTTCGGTATATGCAGCACTAGGTAAAATGACATCTGCGTATGATGCACCTGTTTCACCATGATGACCGATATAGACTACAAAGGAGTCGGAAGGAATATCAGCCTCGTTGATTTCATCGGCGCCTAATAGGAAAATGAATTTGGGTTTGACTGCGGCAACTTCATGCGATTGGGAAACAAATCCAATATCAAAAGCACCAGTACGAGCAGCTTCACGTTGTAAAATATTAAATCCGTTCCAGTTTTCATTGATGAAGTTCTTCTTATCCTCGATGAACGAACTGATTATGTTGAAAACAGAAGCACCATCTACATTCTCGATTATTCCTGAACCTAGTATGATCATTGGATTTGATGCATTTTTCAACTTCTTACCAAGTTCACCCTTCAATGCTTTTTCCAAATCGTTTGCTGTAGTACCTACTTTATTCATTTGGAATGTTGCATCGAAATCTTCACCACAGTGGTGGATCTCAAGATCTGACCGTAGCCAGATACCTCTGATTTTAGCATTCAATACAGCAGCTTCATGTCTTGGATTTGTACCTACTAATAATATCTGATCTGCTTGTTCAATTCCATCAATTGTGGTATTAAATACAAAGTTCGATCTGAAGTCCACTCCATGGGCAGGCGGAATCTCGTGAGTAGCTAAATCAGTGGTCAAATTCTCAGATCCTAATTTATTGACAAGATCTTTCAATGCGACCATTGACTCAACATCTGCTAGAGCACCTGCAAAAGCCTTGATTTCGTTTCCTTGCACACCGGTCTTTTGGTATGCCATGGCAATGGTAGTCAAAGCCTCGTCCCAAGTGGCATCCACAAAAGTATCCCCGCTTCTAATCAAAGGTTTAGTAAGACGTTGAGTTTTCAGTCCATCATATGCGAATCTTGTCTTATCTGAGATCCATTCGTCATTAACTTCATCGTTTAATCTAGGTAAGATTCTCATAACTTCCAATCCTCTAGCATCTACTCTAATAGCAGATCCGAGACCATCTAATACATCAATACTCTCTGTTCGTTTCAATTCCCATGGTCTGGCTTTGAAAGCATATGGCTTCGAAGTCAATGCACCCACAGGACACAAGTCAATGATGTTCCCACTCATTTCAGAATTGACGTTTCTTTCAACATAAGTTCCAATTTGCATATCGTTTCCACGTCCAGTGCTACCAAACTCTGGAGCGCCAGCAACATCGTTAAGGAATCTGATACATCTAGTACAATGGATACAACGGTTCATTGACGTCTTGATCAAGGGGCCGATAGCCTTGTTCTCAACGGCTCTCTTTCCTGACACTTCATTAAATCTACCACGATCAGATCCATATCTTTGAGATTGGTCTTGCAAGTCACACTCTCCACCCTGGTCACAAATAGGACAATCCAAGGGGTGATTCTCCAACAACATCTCGGTGACACCTTCTCTGGCCTTCTTGATTTTATCCGTATCGGTCTTGACTACCATCCCGTTCATTACAGGCATTGCACATGCAGCAGCCATCTTAGGTGATCTCTCCACCTCGACAAGACACATACGACAATTACCGGCAATAGCAAGTTTCTCATGATAGCAGTATCTTGGAATCACTACACCGGCTTTATCAGCGGCTTGAATGATTGAAGAACCGGCTTCAATAGAGACTTTGACACCATCCACAGTGACGTCTACTTCAGCTAACTTATATCCTGAGTTGGTGAATCTACGGGTTTGAGCACCAAATCTTTTGGAGATAAGGTATGGTAATACCCCACTTTTCCTCTGCGTTTGATTTCTTAACATATTGTCTATCAGTACTGATTTACTCAGTACAGTATACCTTTTATAAATTGTTTAGTTCTTCTAAGTCGTGAATCCAGCATTAAAAGCCTGATATATCAATAACAGGCCTTATAACTCTCTAGTCAAACTAGAATGAAGAACTTAATATAGATAAAGAAGCTCAAATGTGGGGTCAAATAAGGGAAACAATTTCGTAATAGTTAAACATATTTTTTCCTCCCTTCCGTTATGCTCCACTGTTCGCGATAAGCTGAATTTACAACTTTTGAATTTGTTGTACAATAATATTTATTTCAGTCTATACGATCAGTCATGGTAATAGTACATTTATCTGGTATATATAAGTGTTAATCAGTACATGTGTGTAATTAATTTCTCTTTCTGAGCTTTCTACTACTGGATTCATCAGAGTCTGAGTCGACAGAGATACTTTGTGCTGGTCTCTTTGCAGAATCTTCAGTTGGTTTGGTGTCTTCGTCTTTCTCACTTGCGATATCCACAGATTCTTGCCTGCTTACAGTACCACTATCTGCTGTACCACCGACGTTTCTATTCAATTTTCTCTTAAACGCATCCGGGCCTTCCACTTCTCTCGTGAGGGCCAAGAGTAAAGTACCTACTCTTCTACCTAATTCTTGAGGTGTTCTTGATTTCAAATAGTATGCGAAAACAGTCTCTGGCTCTTTGATTATATCGTCTTTGATGATCTCGAACAGGTTCTTCTTGTTGAGTCCGTACTGATGTACCTTATACAGCAAGTACCTGTCTTCAAAATCAGAGTATAATCTCTTGGAGTTATTAGGTGGGTACTGAATCGTGAGTTGTTGCAATGGAGCGACAAATTGTTTGAACTTCTCAGAAAGAACATTCTGTTGTAACATAAGTCTCTGTAATTTCTTCTCACCTTGTTCAATCTGAGCAATATACTTCTCGTGTCCTTCGATCTCGGTGTAACGTTTCCAGAAAACTTCACTGTATCTCTTAACATCCTCTAATGTCTTGCTTTTGATATCAGCAGCGATGGCTTCGTGATTGTCTCTTCCGTGTCTTGCACAACTGTGAATAAAACTCATAAAATCTCTCTTGTTCCAATTACCGAACCCGGCTTCAAGTAATTGATTCTTCAGTTCGTAATCCTTCTCGGTGAATTTCGGAGCTGAGTCAATCAAAGCTTGTTCCTTCTTCTGTTTCTTGATTCTCAAAGCCTGTAGTTTCTTCTTTGAGACTTTCTCCTCATCATCAGAGACTAAGAACTCGTCATCGTCACTCAATGCGTCTTCTAATGGGACTTTGTAATGTGTCTTTCTCTTATAGTACAACTGTTCAGCATTCAGCAAAGCTGGTAATTCAGGTGGGAAAAATTGGAAATCCTGTAAGTGATAGTTCTTTGGCGCTCTAGGAGTCTTTTCGGATTTAGGAGCAGCAGTGTTCTTTGTAGATTGTAACACATCCTTATAGTAGTTATCCACAGAGTACTGTTGTTCTTTTCTCTGTCTCTTACTTGGATTAATCCAGATATTTATCTTATCGTTCTCTTTCTTGGCGAAATTCTCACCATTCCATTCATATGCCGATTGATCACTTGTGAAATTTTGTAAGTCATCAAGACCAAGTTTAGAGTACTTAGCATTCAACTCGTTGGTTTTCTCTTCACCTTTATTCAAAATCGCATCAATATCATCATCGAATTGAGTCACACCTTTAGCATCAAACACTTTCTGAGCACCATGTTGAATCATATCCAAAAGATCATCTTTGGAGTTACCAATAGTTTGTTGCTGTTGTTTTGTAGTAGCTCTACCCTGTTGAATAACCAACTGATCCAGTCTTAATTTCTGTGCTGCTCTTTCCAGAACTTTCTCTTCAATTGCATTCTCGGTGACAAATCTATAAACTTTGACTTGTTTCTTCTGACCAATTCTATGAGCTCTATCCATAGCTTGTAAATCCGCTTGAGGATTCCAATCTGAATCATATAAAATAACAGCATCAGCACTAGTTAAGTTAATACCTAAACCACCAGCTCTTGTAGTCAATAAGAAGATAAACTTATCTGAATCAGGAGCATTATAATCATCAATAGCTTGAATACGATCTTCATGTGCGGTAGAACCATCAATACGAGAATATTCATATCCACGGAAGTAACAGTAATCCTCTAAGATATCCAACAATCTACTCATCTGAGAGAAGATCAACACTCTTGAGCCAGCATCTTTCAATTTTTTTAACAATTTATCCAATATGATCATCTTACCTGAGTTATAAACGAGATGTTCATCAGTTGTATATGGAGGACCAGGCTCAGCACCTTCAAAGAGATATGGATGATTACAACATTTTCTCAATTGCATGACAATGTTCAGTAATCTTGTCTTACCTTCTCTTTTACCAACAGCACCATTGACTGCATCAATGTCCTTTTCTAGCAAGTTTCTGTACCATTTGATTTGCATATCAGTCATGCCGACGTATAAATTGACTTCTTTCTTAGGCAACAATGATTTTTCAACGTCTGACTTGACTCTACGTAATAAGAATGGGGACAAGACTTTGTGTAATTTCTTGACCACAGCATCTTGATCTTCTTCTTGAGTTTCGAACCATTCGTCAAATGCTACATTATCACCAAAGACATCTGGAAGAATGAAATTTAATAATGCCCATAATTCATGCAAGTTATTCTGTAATGGTGTACCTGTGATCAATAATCTATTTCTTGAATAAAACAATCTGATAATTTGTGAAAGTGCACTTTCTTCATTCTTGATTCTATGTGCTTCGTCAATGACTATATATTCCCATCTTATCTTACCCAATTTGGATTTTTCACGAATGACCATTTCGAAAGATGTGACACAAACATCGAAATCTGCTTCTAGTAATCTTGTCTTGATCAAATCATTTCTTTGATCTTTATCACCTTGTAAGACGAGGACGTTGACTTCTGGTGTCCATTTCAAAAATTCTCTTCTCCAGTTATCCAGTGTGGATTTAGGGACGATCACAATGAAAGGACCATCGACATTCTTATAGTATCTCAAGTATCCTAAAAACGATATAGTTTGTAAAGTCTTACCAAGACCCATTTCATCTGCTAATATACCTGATAATCTATTCTCATATAGGGATATCAACCAATTAAGACCTTGAATTTGGTATTCTCTCAATTGACCATGGACGTAGGAGGGTGATTCTGTCAATACTGTAGTTTCTTCTTCAAATTCTTCATCGTGCATGAGTTCTTCATCTTCTTCCTTTTCTGTCTTACGACGACGACTAGATGATGATTTCTTGGATGATTTCCCGGTTGCTGCCTTTTGATCTATAGCTCTGATCATTTTCATCAATTGTTTGTCCTTTGAGGCATTGATGTCGATGAAGTGACGGAAGAGATCTGTGAGACCTAAGAGGTACTTGAATCTGGTAGTTGAATCTTCCACATCTTTCAGTCTTTCAGTCTTGGCGTCTGTCTCTAGAAGAAACCTCTTCTTTCTCTGTTCCCTAGTCTCTGTATTGTTGGGTGTGCTAGTCTGTTTGGTAAGGTAGTCAGTAGTTAGTAAACAAGAAAAAAAATTTAGTGGTATATGACCCGATCGATACTGGAAACGCGTCATAGAACACGAAAATCGTGGTAATATGTCATTATGAAGGGATTGCACATACCATATGGATGTATGAATGATGAATGTGTGTCTATTATACAATTATAATAATAAAAAAACCTTTTTGAAAAATAGCAATGTTGAGAGGGGGGTTAAAGCGTTGAGTTGTTATGCAGTGAAATATTAGTTCACTCTATTTTTTTCCGTCTTGAAAAAGCTTATCAGATAAGAATAGATCGTGTAAGATGTGTCTCTTTGGTGTAGTATTCCAAGTGATTCATATACTCAATAGGGTATAAGCTTAGTAAATGATAAAAATATGAAAAAGGTAGAATCCTCAAATAAAAGAACAGTAGTGGTATAAAAATGGGCAAATTGTTCTGATGGTTGAAAAGGAGGTAACCCATATTATATTTTTTACAAAAATGGGAAAATATAAATCCAAATTTCTTTCTTTTTAAGAGAAATCGCAGGTTGTTCTTGAAATCAAGGCTGTGTTGTATTTTTGGTATTATGTAATCGCTTTTTGATTTGGATTTTTTGTAAATCACGTGATATTTAAATGAGCACGTGACTGTGTGAATGGATCTTCATCCTGTAAAGCACTTCTCCACAGGTAGAAAGATGAGTCAGGGATCAGGGGATATAGAGTAGAAGGAGAGCTCACTTAGATAAATTACATTACACCTACAACTACACACTCCAATGGTTTCAGACCAAGTCAAGGCATTCCATTACGCAGTCTATGCAGAAGTACAGAAAATACCGTATGGTAAAGTCTCGTCATATGGTCATATAGCTAAGCTCATAGATTGCCCGCAAAATTCGCGTCAGGTGGGTCAATCTTTGAAACATCTACCCGTATCAGTGGAGATAAACCAAGATTTCAACACTGGTAATGTCCCTTGGTGGAGAGTCATAGCTAGTTCGGGGACAATCTCCCCTCGAGATAAAGTAGATGGTGTTAGAGTACAGAGAGAAAAGCTAGAAGAGGAAGGTGTTGAAGTTATAGAACGTAGTGGTAAGTCTTATGTAAATTTAGAAAACTTTGGCTGGTTCCCAGAGACAGAATACGACAATTGGTAAAAAAAAAGGTATCTTTATTGTTTATAGAACTATATATATGTACGTTTATTGAATATAATAAAAGTTTATGCATAAGTGACAGGTAATTTAGATTGAAAGATTGACTTTCCTAGTGTTACCAGTACTAGATTTTCTTCTAGTACTAATAGTAACTGTTGGTGTATTCGAAGCACTTGGAACTGATTCAAAAGTCACTTCATTCTTTTTGTTTCTGGACTCAGGACTATATGGTTTGCCATTTGGAGGAGGTGATCTTTGTTTTGACTGTTGTTTTTTGCCAGAGCTTGCAGTGTAGGTATTCTTATCTTTAGCTTGAGACTTTTTGTTCTCTTTCTTCTTTTCTGCTTGACTACTACTACCACTATTAGACTGTTTTCTTCTAGGTTTATTCTGAGACCCTCCGGTCGCAGCCTTTTCTGCTTTTTTCAACTCTCTTTGAACCCTCTTACTCTCTTCTTCCCACCACATAGCAAATTCTTCCTCTTGTCTAATCTCATCGAGTGTCTTTATAGTGTTCTTCTGCTGTTTAGCTTGTTGCTCTAAAATGTCTTGCAATTGAACAGTTTCTAACGATGGAACATTGTTGTTCTTCATGATAGGTGTACCAAGAGGAACAAAAGTTGTTTTGGTTCTTTGAGAGACTTTAGATGCAAAGGATGAAACAGGAGTAGGTGATACGCTGATAGGAGCATTGATAGAGGAGCTAGAACTTGAAGCTTCAACTGATTTCTCAACTTTCCATGCTCTTTGGTTTTCCTTGAGTAAGTCTGATGAAGAACCCATAGCTTTCTTAGCCCATGGAGCTTCATTGGAGATCGCAGGTTGACTGATAGTTGAAGCAGCCGCCAAAACTTGCTCTTTCATTTGTCTCTTACGCTCTTTCTGAGAGGTTCTCATCTTACCTGTAATAAGAGCCTTGATCACCGGTGCTGGCTGATTTGTAGTGATGTTTTGAGTGAGATCTATAGATTCGCTCAAAGTTAAGAACTCGGACTTAACAGAGGCTGAAGTCGATGCTGGTTGTGATGAAGAGGGCGTATGGTTTAGACCTGAAGAGGTAACTACTGGAGCAGTAGCTAATGGAGTAGAAGGAGCAGCTGCTTGTGAACCTATTGATATCACTGACGAGCTTCTTGAGGGTAATATCGATGCACTAGTAGGAGGCTCTCTAGGACTTGACCAAGCAGCCACGGGAGTACTAGAACCAGATTGTCTTCTCTCCATAAATAAAGGTGGGCTTGCAGAACGATCAGAAGGACTCTGGGTTCTCTCACTAGCTAAATTCAAACTTCTTGGAGCTGCAGATGATGATTTTCTTCTATTGCTGTTTCTCGTGACTACTACAAAATCACTATCATCCTCGTTATCGTTATCATCCACAGCAGACTCACTAGTGGCATTGTACGACTCACTCAAAGAGATCAATGATTTCGTCAATGAGGATTGTCTTCTTATGGACCCCGGAATGTTGGCGTTTGTCTCTTCGATTCTCTTCGCTGATGATCTTCTTCTTCTTTCTGCCATACTTATCTTATCCTGAGCAGTGGAGGTTTGTGATACTGCCTGTTGATCATCTTTGTTGTTATATAACGGTCCGTATATATCCGCTAATATCGGATGAATTAAAAAAGCGTCAAATGACTTGATATTGAAAACAAACTGATCTAATAAATCAAAACTGTTCTTCAACATATCACTTTCGGTATCTGATTTGTTGCTCATATCACGGTACTTCAGCCTACTAAACCACTTCAAGCCGAAATCTAATCTTTTCAGCAAATCAGTGTACTCTCCAGTCTGCTTGATCAGCTCACTGAACTGACTATCGAAGAGGTAATAGTCCAAGTTATTGTAAATGAACCAAAGACAATTCTCAAAAAGCTTGTCAGCTTTGTAATTATAAGCATGTTGGAGTAAGATAATAGCATTGTCAATACTGATGAAATCTTTCAGCAGTAATTGACAAATATCTGAGAGTTCAGTGAGGAGTAGCTGATCAGTGACTTCGATTATATCCAATATAAAATTGATGAAATCAGGAATAGTATCAATGAAATCAATGTCATCAAACAAATTAGAGTAGTTGCTTCCGTAAAGATACTTCAATATGATCTTGAATGCATCGGTGGTTATATCTGGGAACTCGATAACTCTTGTCTCATTCCAACGTGGTGAAAATAAAGTGGCAAAGTAAATACTTCTCGAGGCTAGGATTGGGAAATATGTTGTCAGTTCACCGTCTTTCAATTTGATCAAACAGTCCTCGGTAGTTTCCATAATCGTTTGCAAGTCTTCTAACAATGGAGATTGACATTGTACATTTCCTAGAGGATTCACCAATTTCAACATTCTAGATATCACTTCAAATGCCTTCTTTGAGTTTTGAATATCAGCTGGAGCTTTACTCAATGGGAAATCTGACCACACATCGGCATATTCATCTGTATATAGTAAATGCAAGACTATAAGAATTGATCTCAATGTGACTTTACCTTTGAAAACAAGAGTGTCATTTTTATCCAAGTATATTGAAATACCGTCTTTACTGAGAGGTTTGCCGCCCATGTTCAACAATCTGTTCAATGGCTCTGATCTAGTGGCCAAAAACTCAGAGTGTGCTTCAAGTTCATGCTTCAAATCATTTAATTCGTCTTCTATAACAATTGACAAGTCAAAAAATTTGTCACTTCCTGATGTTCTCAAAGCCATGAAGTAATCTAAATCTTCTGACTTCAACAACTCTCTTGTAATCGAAGACTCATCAAATTGCTCATAAACCTTTGAGGTCTTGGTAGACGAACTCTTCGACCATCTATCCTTATAGATCTTATACAGCAAATCTTTTTTCTTCCTTTGTTCAGACTCAAGTTTATTCTGTACCTCTACATCATCATCATCTGCTTGGAAACTATAATAATCGGATTCATCCCCATCATCCTGTGTAAACTCTGTCCTATATACAAAATCTGTGACAAATGAGTCTTTTTCGGTCATGGTGATGTTTCCCATCTTATTCGTGAATTGTTGTTGAAGTAGCTGAGAATTGTTCGTATCGCTAATTGGTGACATGTGTGATATATCGTTGAACAATGTACTCATTGGCAATCTATGTGGTATGAGACTTGAGTCATCTCTAATAAATGAAAATTTCGTGAAGTCAGGATCGGTTACAACTTTGACCACTTTGTTAATGTTAGGTATCTTGGAGAACTTGAATCTCCTCTTGAACACATTTGAGTTCTTGATTGCAGTACGTCTTATTCTCTTATATGTAGATCCATCCTTTACTGAAATGATAACTGACCCATCATTACTCAAATCAACATCAGTACATCTCAAATGATCCTTTGATGAGATCCAAACAGTTGAAAATTTCATAGACTTGGTAAACTCAGCAGAATTTCTAGCTTGTAGATCGATGTTGAATTGCATAGCATCACCGTTATCATAGAGTAGTATGACATTGTCACAATTTTTCTGTGCCACTAGCTTCACCACGGACTTCTTCTTGGACAATACAGTTGGTTTAAAAACATCGAATTTTCTTGTATCGAATTTCGTCAGTAATGGAGGTTGTACCTTCACATGGAACCCATTTCTATAAATATGTATATCGTCTGTCTCGGTGAGTATTATAGTACTGCTGTCAATAGCATGTACTTGCTTGATATTACCATATTTGAAGTCTAACTTCTTAGGGGAAGCTTGAATCAACGCGTTACCAGTACTTAGTTTTTGAGATGACTCACCTGCAGTTCCAAACCCAAATTGACCAATATTCAGACCCCATATATAAATTTCTGTCTTTGTATATGCCAAAGAATGGAATTTTGAGCAACTAACACCTAAGAAGCGAAGAGCTTTGGTGGTTCTTTTCAAATCACCAGTGACTACTTGTCTTGGACTAGCTGACATTGGTTCAAGTTGGTTGAACTGAACTTCCACAGGGTACCCCAACTGGCCATTT
This sequence comes from Wenyingozyma methanosorbosa, assembly GCA_030570755.1. NCBI lineage: Eukaryota > Fungi > Ascomycota > Pichiomycetes > Pichiales > Pichiaceae > Wenyingozyma > Wenyingozyma methanosorbosa. Next base: position 248,299 of record JAJLWP010000014.1, read on the forward strand.
GTATTTGAACCCCATGTGAATATTTGATTCCTGGAAGTGAGAACAATAGTGTGATCGTTACTAAGGTCCACATCCACGATACGAGAGTTTTCAAAAGCAGGGATAGGCACATATGAGTCCTGAGGTTGGAAATTTCCTAATCCAAGACGACCTCGACTTCCTAGACCTGATATGAAAATGTTGCCCATTGGTTCTGTGGTCAGTACAACATTGTGATTCTTGGACATCTTCAACTGACTTATTCTAGGTAACGAAATACGGTCTGATACATTAGGGTATCTGGTAGGAGAACCGTACTCCAACTTCAAATGAGTCAAATCCACTTTGTTCAGATTTTGCTTTTTGATATCAGAGATGTCTTTTCCTCCAGTGAAGATTATTTCAGATCCTCCACGTTTGTTATCGAATAAAAAACTATCCTTCCTAAAATCTCTACGAGACTTCTTCTTTTCTTGGCCTTCATCCTCTGTGTTTTCTGTAGATTTCGCCTTCTTCTCATTTGTAAATCTATAGCTCACATTTATTTCCTTGATAGAAAATCTTTCTTCATCTACTACGGTCTGCTGAGCTTTTCTTGCCTCCAGCTTCTGTTGTTTCTTAGATGCTTTCAAGTCTGCAGGAGTGGTCAGCTTACCCACACTGTGAGGCACCCACTGCAATTTCTGGATATCATTTTCACTACTGAGGATATCCAACGGCGTAAATCCTTCTCTGTCTTTGGCCTTTATCAACAAGTCATTTGTATCACTCTCTAGTAAAATTCGGGCAACGATATAGTTCTTATGGAAAATTGCATAGTGTAAACAGTTCCACTGATTTTCATAATCTGTTACTAACAAGTTCAAATTTGGATTCTTGAGTAATTTCGGTAATAAGTTATAACTATTAGTTAAGCATATTAAATGTAAAAGTGTTCTTCCATAAACGTCTCTTTCAGATAATTGTTCTTTTGATAAAGTAGTTAATGAGCTAAGTAATTTTTTCTTATTTGTTCTAGAGTTCGAGTTCGACATGTTCTTCCCATTACTTGTTGGGGAACACCCGTTCTTGTCAATATTTGCGGAAGTGAATGTGAAAGACTGGAGTAGAAGTTAGTATAGTTAGTATATTAGATCCACGATCTATGAAAGTTGCTTTGGACATAAGGTTTATGTCCCAGGGAAGGCAAAAATTATGGGAAAAAACTTACTTAAAACATTGTTATCGCTATTACTGGTATCCTATATAGGGTCTTAAGTCATAAGGAGTATATGTCAAACCATATCAATACCTAAATACAGATTACAAGCACCCTGACTCACTAACCCATGTGGTTGGTACAATGGCACCTGCGCTGCACCGCTGTGTTACAGAGAAAACTTCTCGTGTCCTGGAAAATATTCATGTGCAGGGGTGTTTTCTATATACAATATTTTTTCTCTCTGTTGAACATCTAAATTTTCAGAATCTCCGTATATGATGATATGAGTGGGTACAAGGATATACCAGTCAAAGTACAAAGAAGTTAGAGAACGACTATTACGCAGATCTGACTACACACAAAGATGTCCCTTTTCTTCAACCAATCAAATGTCACGAATCTGGATGTGGATCCAGAGAAGTTAAAGCTCGCAGAACTCCACTATGCAGCAATGAAATCTACCCTAGATACAATCGACAAACAGTGTGCTATAAAATGTATTCCTGATGAGTACGCAGAGAGTGATTTAAACAAAGGTGAAGCTACATGCGTTGATAGATGTGTCAAGAAATTCATGCAAGCTAATAAAATCATGGGTCTTTATGCTCAGAGTGTGCGATTTGATGCTAGTGATCTAAGACACTATGAGAATATCAAAAGAGAGTATTTAAGTAGCCCACCACCTGGTCAGAAGCAGTGGTAGATAGAAGGAGAGAAATGAGAGATAGAGGTTTTATGGACGCAGGCCATGTATTGTATATAGTATCCCCGTGGATTATTTAGTTTAATGGCATTAATATACGGTTATTTTTAGCTATATTCTAGTATCTATGTATGTAATCTATTCTAAGTCTAAAAGTGGCAGGCATTCAATCCCTGATAGGTTTGAATGATTCTGTGTTTTCGTTATCATTGTCGTTATCGTTATCGTTATCGTCATCACTATTTATGAATACTTCTGTGTTGTCCTGGCTTGCCCGTGAAGTACCAGCAGCAGCAGCACTTGGGGTATCTTGTAACTCATAGCTCTCTGCAGTCAATGGAGCAGATCCAAGGGCTTCTTCTTCTATGTCATCACCTACAGCAAAGAATGTCTGTCCACTCAATGGATCTTCATTCCACAGATCCCAAAATTTCAAATCGTAATATGACCAACGACAGAAATTTTCTGGTACTTTCAAAGGCTGCATTTGTGTTACTTTGACCATATAGAAAAATGAGATAGTCAATGAAGATCCGAAAACTAAGTCAAAGAAATAATGATGTGTTAAGTACATTGTAGACCACCATAACCAGCAGACGTAAACCATCCAAAGTGGGGTTAGTTTTGGAAACAAGTAACTCAACCACAGGGCATCCATTGTAGCACATGCAGAATGTAACGAAGGTAACGCACCAAATATCACTGGAGAGTTAGTGAATCCCGAGGTGTACATGTCAAATCCGAGAATCTTGTCAATTCTACCTAGTCCACCCGGTGAACCTTTCATTGAATAATCTGCTTTCTCTAACCCATGCAAGATCTTATACCATGGAGGTGCCGTAGCAAATAAGTTCTGGATTATCACACCGATCAAATTTGTGTATCCTATTGAGAATCCAAAAGCTCTCAAAGACGTTGGTGGACCAAATAAGAAGATCAATGCAGCAACTACAAAAGGTAGCGAAAAGTGTAAGATCCCATAAGGTATCCAAGCCATAATATCTAAGAAACTCATAGTATGTGAAGCCAGTATTTGTGATAAGTTATCTCCATATAGAATAGTCTCCATTCCGGGCAAGACTTTCACAGTGATTGGCATTTTCCAACTCACTGGGATCTTACCTGATGAGAAATATAGAAACACCCATGTTAGTACGGGCAGACCATATAGAAAAAACTGTGAAGTTATGGGTATGAGTAATATGAGGATGAATGCCAAAAATGCTGCAATCTTAATATACAGGTGGATTTTCAAGACCGTGAGAACGAATATTATCACAGAGAATAAGAATGTGAAATGGAAAGCTTTTAGTAATGTGAACTCTTCTTTGAATTTTTGTATTGTGACTCTTGGATCGAGTTTGAAAGTTAACGACGGGAGTTCATTGTAGTTTTCTTTTGACGATTTGTACTCTGTGATGAGTCTTTTTATTATATCTACCAGGAACATACTGTAGTATAACCCCCTTTGAAGAGAGTGTTGATAGTAAGTGCTGATCTGTAACTTGAAAGGAAATAGCAAAATGTAAATAAGTCACATACATAGGAAGAAAATCTAATCTGAGAAAGAGACCCGAATTTACCGATCCGAGATTGCGTCGATTATTGCAAATTCACGCGTCGATTTTATTCAATGTAGACTATATATAGTATTGACGGTTCTATTAAAGGTGTATATATACAATCATGGAGCCAATCTTACGATTTCCCATGGTTCTTCAGGTGAGTTTCTTCTGTAACTAAATCTATCGTGTAATCTACTTTGACCACCTTGCCAGAACTCGATCTCTAATGGGACAATTCTCAACCCACCCCAGTATTCAGGACATGGGATATCTTCATCTTTCACATCTTTGAATCTTTCTTCCGCCTTGGCTAAATTCTCATCTAATTGTTTTCTAGACTCGATGACAGAACTCTGTGGAGATGACCACGCACCAATCTTGGAACCTCTTGGTCTAGTCTTGAAGTATCTTGATGATGTGGCATAGTCTACGTATTCGCAAATACCTTCCACACGCACTTGACGTTGTGCGTCTTTCCAGAAGAAACTCAAAGCGGCGTATTTATTAGTCTTGACGTCTTTGGACTTCTTAGAGGATCCCCAGTTAGAGTATATTATAAATCCACGATGATCGAGTTCTTTGAAAAGCACGACTCTGGAACTCACTCTACCTGATGGTAATTCCGCAGTGGAGAAAGTAGTTGATTCAGGGATTGGGTCTTTTCCAGACTCTTGAGCCTCGGTGAACCATCTTGTGAACAGTTCAATTGGATCTTCAGTTAAGTCTTTCTTGTCGAGAGATCCTTTATTATATTGGTATGTCTTTGGAGCGACTGGTTGAAAGTGAAAAGTTGTTAGTATAGCTGGATATCAATAGCCGTTGGAATATAACTTAGCAAGTATACTATATACATACAAATAATAGGCTCTTCTGGTTTTGGTTCTTGTGCAGACATGTTGTGTAACTATTAGTGTATACTTTGTGTAATAAAAGATAGAATACAAAAGAGAAAGAGGAGGAAGAAGAAGAAGAGTAGAGTGATATATATATATAATGAGTAAATGACTCTACTGGTAAAACACATGATTTACACGGCTATCTACTAAGAGAGGTAATTCTGTGACAATTGACAATAATCCGATTACATAATCAAAATAATAGTTCACTATCAAAGTAGATCTCCACTAAGAAATATTACATAAGAATCGAGGGAGTATTATAACGGATTTAGAAATAGCGGTTTCTTTGAATTTATAACAAGCTATTCATAATATTTATAATATTTATAATACTCTACTAATTGAATCAATCAATTTAAGCAGCTAATTTAGAAGCAACTTCGTAGAAAGCCTTACCTTGGATCTTAGCTAAGGATAATTCTAATTCAGATGGTTGTCTTGAACCATCAGCACCTGCGTAACAACCAGCACCCCATGCTGAACCACCGTGAGCTTCACCGACGTTTGCTAATTCACCAAAACAATCTTTGAAACCTAATGGAACATAGATCATACCGTGATGGGTTAAAGTGGATAAAGCATTGACAACAGTCATTTCATTACCTGAACCAGTACCGGTAGAGACAAAGATACCTGCTGGTTTGTGGTATAAAGCACCAGAAGCCCATAAACCACCAGTAGAGTCAATGAAAGATTTCCATTGAGCTGGGAAGTTACCGTATCTAGTTGGGATACCGAATAAGAAAGAATCGTAAGAGGTTAAAGTTTCTAAAGTAGCAATTGGGTAATCTGGCTTAGCTGGAGCGTGTAAAGCCTTAAGGATATCTTCGTTTAAAGTTTCTGGAACTTGGAAAATAGTAGCGGAACCACCTGCAGATTCGACACCAGCTTTGACTGATTCAGCCATAGTGGCGATGTGGTGGTACATAGAGTAGATAATGATAGCGACTTTAGACATTGTTGCGAGTTAAGTTGAGTTGATTGATATTAGTTAATACTGATAAATCTGATTATAGTATAAACACTCAATTGCAATTGCAACTGAAACAACAAGAAGAAAGAAGATATATATAGTAATATATATATAATAGCATACGTTGCGTACCCAGCCGCTGCGAAAGAAATTCTTTGCGTTTCTGTGAGATTTTTTAAATTTTATTACTAATTTTTTACTAAGTTGGTGTTTATTATGTAAGCGTGTATTACTTTTATACTCTATTCTATACTATTTATACTACTGTTTATACTACTATTTATAGTATAGTATGTTCAGTTTACTATATATATATGTATATGGTATCTATAGTGCATGAGAAGAAAGCTTAATATCTAGTGAAATAAGAAAATAGAGTAATCTTAGTAATAATCCACATGAGATTACTAACATAGGTGTCATCTCTAACCGCAGTGTGTCTTGACAAAAATGTACTAATATCCCATCGAAGAAAAATCTGGGTTATGTATGTAGACAATAGGCATAGTTAGTATGGTATGGCATTCATGGGATATATCGCCTAATTATTGTAAGTACGTAAATGGGTAATTCTTAGTAAAATTAATAATATACTTATTGTCTGATATTGCTGGAACTTTTCTTTCTTTCATATTACACATACTTTTAGTAAGGAGAAACATATTTATTCTTTTCTTTTCCTTTCTTTTCTTTTGATATTTGTTTCTCTCTTTCTAACGTTCATTGAGTTATATCTTATACAAAGCTTAATACTTACAAAAACACATCAATCATGGCTAAAATTGCTGTATGTATAGTAAAAGATATCAATTGACTTTAATGCCTATGAGAACACCAATACTAACTCTGTTTATAGATTATAATATACTCAACATATGGTCATATCCTTACATTAGCTAAAGAAGCTAAAAAAGGTATCGAGTCCGTGCCAGGTAACACAGCAGATATCTTACAAGTTCCAGAGACTTTATCCTCTGATATCTTGGAATTGATTCATGCTCCAGAAAAACCTGAATTACCAATCGCTACTGCTGATTCTATCTTAGCTTACGATGCTTATTTCTTTGGTTACCCAACTAGATACGGTAGTGCTCCTGCTCAATTCAATACTTTTGCCGATACTTTAGGTGGATTATGGGCTTCTGGTGCATTATACCATAAACCAGCAGGTATCTTTGTTTCATCAGGTACTGCAGGTTCTCAAGAGAATACTTTACGTTCATTAATTTCATTATTAACCCATCAAGGTATGCTTTTCGTTCCATTAGGTTTTAAGAGTGCGTTCCCTGAATTGACTAACCTTGAGGAACCACATGGTGGTTCAGCATGGGGTGCTGGTTGTTTCGCAGGTGCTGATGGTTCAAGACAACCATCTGAATTAGAATTGAAGATAGTTACTATTCAAGCTGCTGAATTTGCTAAAGTTGCTTCTAAATTAGCTGCTCCTGCTAAGACTTCAAAATCAGTTGAAGCTGCAACTGAAACTGAACCAGAAGCTGCTGCCGTTGCTGAAGTTGCTGCTCCAGTTGAAGCCGCAACTGCAACTGCTGAAAAGAAAACCGCTGCTGCAACTACTACCACCGCCAAAAAGTCTGAAGACAAAGGTGGTTGTTGTATTATTATGTAAGTATTGAAAAATACTACTAATTTTATATATACACTCTCCCATAATATGTACGTTGTTAATTAATAATATTAGACTATTATCTATCTATCTATCTACTAGTAACTATTACTTTCTTGCCTAGTCTCTTCACTCTAGCGTATTTAAGCAGAAACTTCTCACTCTTGATCTTCTTAGTGTTGATGTCTTCGAGGAACGGTTCTATTTCTGATAATTCCCAAGAAGATTTCAATTTTAGTAATTCAGAGACTCTTACACTTGGTTCTGAGCTTAGTACCGAGGCATCAAAGTACTTGATCTTAGTGGTAGTCCCCGTGCTTGAAACAACTTCACTTCGTAAGAACTTACCACGCAATGACTTGTCTATTATTATATCTGGTGTATAGTAAAACGGTAGATTCGTTCTCAATTCCATTATGAACTCATCTTCATTTATCCATTTATCCTGTGATATAGCTTCTGTTTGATTATACAATGTGATCTTACCAAATGTGCTTATCACGAGTTCATGATTTAGATCTATCTGTGTCTTGTCTTCTTTGGTGCTGGTGCTGGTGCTGGTTGTGGTAAACTTCTGTAATATCATTTGAATTATCTCTTTAGGTGTCTCTGGGCTTTCCCTCGTCACTAAACTTTCAACAAACTCCAAATCCATATCCTGGAAGTAAGTCATGACATTTCCTGAATCTTGTGGTTTTCCATTCCCCGTACTCTCTGATATGACACACGTGATGATCAAGTACAGTAACTTAGCCGCTATTTCATCGGATATTATATAACACAGGTTGTCAATCTCTACTATTTGCAAGTCATAGCACATCTTGGAAAAATTCGTCTCTGTTACATTAGAATTCTTGAAGACTTGCGCTAAAGATGGTGATTGTACATCAGTCTTGCCCAGCATGTCCAGTGATTTCAGTATTGGGATATCACTAGTGTTAATAGACTGTTCCATTGGGCTTAACTCTAATTGATTATCAAAAATACTCAACCCAAAGAAGGACCCCTGTTTCTGCTGTTCCATATCAACATCTCCGTCTTTATCACCTTGAAAATTCATCAGCATCATGGTATTTGAATGGTTTTTAACTCTTATATGATACACTTCAGTATCTGTGACAAGCACGGGTTTTCCCTGTTCTGACTCAGCTTTTAGGAATAATCTACTTGATTTATCGGTGATCTTCGTGAGTAAGTCATTGTTTAATTCTATTAATTTCAATGAATAGTTCTCATTTATTGATGTCTCTGGGTTCAACCTTGTATACAATTCCATCTTTCTATACCTCCTTGGCTCTAATCTTATAGAGTATGGTTGAACTAGAATTAAAATGGTAGATTAGATAAATACTACACGAACACGAAACTTGAAAACAATTTGGTGTCAGGATGTAAATATCTAGAAAATTACGTCAAATTTTACACACACGCGCGTGTTCTGAAATAAGTGAAATTTGGATCGGTTTTCTCAGCGGTTGCATGTGAATTTATAAAACTGAACGTGGAGAATTTCAGTGCCTGTGTTCAACTTAACTACGTGTAAGCACTTCCGGGTTTTCCTTTCATAAATTAGAAGATAGCTACAAACCCAGTAAACATATGTCTTACATAGTATATCACGTAAATGACTATCCGGCTGAGTAAAAATCTACAATCTCGAGAAGAATTAATAATACTATCAATGTATTTCTAATAATATGTATGTATATGTATGTAATATATGTAGTGTGTTTTTTATTTGGTTATTTATTGTACTGAAAAAAATTGCAAATTCTATTGTTTTATTAAGGTAAATTAAATTAAAATGATGACACTATAAGAATATGACTGTCGGGCATAACAATATGCATGCATTAGGTGAGGTGAGGGTGACGGTAAAGGGTAATGGGATGTAAGTGAAGTAAAGTACAAGTGATGAGATGAGGGTGAAATGAATGTATCAAGGTATCAAGGTGTCTAAGCTACTCAAGCTTTTCTGGATTTAGCCTTTGATGAAGATTTCTTTGAACCGGTTGATTTAGCTTCTGGTTCAGCATTAGCATTAGCAGCAGCAGCGGCAGCAGCAGCAGCTTCAGCCTTGGCCTTAGCTTTCTTGTTACCACTCTTGATATAAGAGTTAATGTAGAAAGAAATGAACAAGACTAAGTAAGAAGTTAAGATAGAGTAACCATAAGCAGCTGCAGTTTCACTTCCGTAACAAGGACCCCAATGATGAACTAAACCATCGAAATATTTCTCGGCATAATGAGTATAAGTTGCGAAATAGACAAATACTAAATCAATTAAGAATTGAATAATTTGGAATCTTGTAACCCATTGTTTCCACCAAACTCTAATACCTCTTGAAGATAAGAAATAGTACCAGTACATAACAACATGAACACCTAAGTTTAAGACAATAACAACCCATTCAACAGAGGTATGACCTACTAATTGTGTGTAACATAATAAACCAGTAGCACCATGGTGATAAGTGTGTAAGAATTGTAATGGTTTTCTTCTTAAAACTAAAAAGACAGTGTCAAAGAGTTCAATGAACTTGGTTAAGTAGTTTAAGTAATACAAAGTGACTAATTTTTGAGTAAAAGCCTTTTCATCACAAATACAGTATAATAAACCATGATTCCAGTACATTGGAATCAATTGTTCAACCATCAATAACAATAAAGTTAAGGAAATTAAAGTTAATGATAAGTTATGAATTTGAAATAACCAGTTCAATTTGATTGGTTTAGCTTGTAATTTATTCAAGATATATTGACCACCAAATATAGTAACGTAATAAATAGTTATTATAGTCAAACCAGATTCAATATTACCTAGTTTAGTAACATTATGAATAAATTCGAAATCATCAGCAGGATAACCGACAACTAATTCAAAGAAGTGATTGAAGATTGGCCATAATTGTAAACCGAATGGATGTTCAATAGAAGGTTTATCGTATATGATATACGATGGGATATCTTTTGGTAAATAAGATAATACAGAGTCCATTTTAGGTATGTATAACTAACTTATCAAACGTGTATTAAGGACAGTGAACAAGTTGAACAAGAGCAAAAGAAAGAGACAAACAAGAAGAACAAGTAAACCCTTGTATTGTACACCACACTAAATTTTTCTCTGTTTTCTCTGTTCTCTCAGAATCTCTCTCTCAAAATCTCCAAACATAAACATAAACAACAAACTTTCTTTCCGAGAAACGAGAATTTGGTGGAATTTTTGAAATTTGTTGATTTGATTTGGTTTAAGGTGTTTTTACTATGGTCAATGTCAATGTTGATTATGTAATACTATATTACCCATCACTCACTCCCTTTTGTCTCAGTCTCTTTTTCAAGACAGAAACATGTCAAAGTTAGAAAGTATTACGTAATTCATCTTACGTAATCACGTGGTTAGAATACTAAACAGCCTTTCGGTGCCGTTGTTATTGGTAAGTATTACAATAGTAAATAGTATGGTGAGTAAGGCTTGTGTATAAGTATAGTACTAGTATGTAAGTAAAAGCTTAAACGTTGGTACGGCTTTCATTACTTGCAGTGATTTGTTTCTATGGAAGTACTATTCCATTTGGCTTTACCTGTATTGGTAGTATACTATACTTGAGTACAACTACTGTACTAGTATATATTATACACCTACATCACCTACCTCACCCATAGTATAAGCAACTGAAAAACATCATGCTATAATAATGCACTTTTACTGAAATATTATTCTAGAACTGATTCATTTCACATATATAGAAATAAATTGCCGCTTTTGCCCTGTACTCTTTTTGGCCATTCTCTTTTTCTCATAGTAAATATTTTTTTCGCCGCCGATTCAATCAGTTATTCCGAGATATTTAATTTTTTTTTAATTTTTTTCCACTTTATGCGTGTGAGGTGAGGTGAGGTGAGTGTGTTTAGTATTGGGAAGAGATCCCTTTATTTTTTGTATGTGGCTATCGATCGGTTAGTTTTGAACATGTTATAGCCGTTTTATTTGATTACTGGAATTAATCGGTTTTATTTTATAATAGTATAGGAGTATGGTACGACAGTGGGTGATAGTAGTAGTATAGTATGACAGAGTACTAGGAGAGTAATAGTAGAAGTAATATAGTTAGCACAGTAAACACAAGTAATACCGCCTCCCCGCGATCTTTAATCATCTCACTCACTCATCTTTTACTTAGCGGCACCGTGTTAAAAAAAAATAAGATCTTGTATGGGGATTGATTTTTTGTCTGATTTTTGTCGTATAGCTTGATTACTATATTTTACTTCAGATACTGGTCAACTATGGTAGTCATGGTATACTACACCCACCACACAACACACTCATAACAAGTAGTAATCAGAATAATAAACTCAACTAACTGAAAAACTCAAACAAATCGAGGCCGTTTTTACCATACCATGCCATTTTTCATTTATCCGGTGATTCTAAAATGAGTTAGTTTAGTAAGTTTAGGTTGAGTTACTTTTTTCTTAAACACCGTTTAAGCTTTATTTTTTTATTTCTAATTGCATAAATATACTTATATCTCCTCATATCTCCATTTAATCATGTTCTTCTTTCCTTTATGTCTTTGAACTTCTCTTTAAAATCTTTGTTTTTTCCCTTTTTAACTTACTTTAAAAACCTCACGCTATATGGTAGAATACCTTTAAACTTCAAACTGCAAACTGTGCACATTCTATAAAAGTTCACAGACAATATTACACTACACTATAACAGTAAATGATGAACTCACATTTACTTTCAACTAATTATTTACCTATACCTAATCATCTTTCAGATACTTTCAACATGAATAATACTAGCAACAAAAATTCAAATATCAATATGGTTAATCCTGTTAATGCCGTTAATCAAAATGCTCAATCAGGAAATAACAATAATAGCAATAATAACTCCCAAAATGCTAGAACTTGTATATTACCTCCTATTAATAGTTATTTACCTACTTATCAATATCCACAATTCCAGCAACAGGATCAACAAGAACTACAAGTACAACAACAACAGCAACAAGCACAGCAAAATCAACAGAATCAACAACAGCAACAAGGACAAAATGGAGCGTTACCACCATTATTCAGACTAGTACTAGATTCAACATTACCTATTACACATCCACAGGCAAATTTCAACTTTGTTACACCAATGCATTATAACAATAGTAATAATTCAGTAATGCCAACACGTCAATCCTCTACTGCATCATTAACTTCTAACTCAAACTCAAATACAGTATCAACACCAAGCACACCACATTCAATGAGTTATCGTACTACTACATCCCCAAATTTATCTATTCAATCTCAGAGAATGGGTGGATCAGTTATTAATTCTGCTGATTCTAAAATTACAAAACCATTATCGCCAAGTTTAAAACGTGAAGATTACGTGAACTCATCGCTTCTTTTAAACCAACCTACGATATTACCTGAATCCAAACCATGCGCTACTACAAGTCCAACCACAACAACCACAACAACAACTACAACAGGCAAACCCCACTTGGCTAAACGCAAAAAGAGAGAATGTCCCGTGTGTCATAAATTCTACTCTAATTTAACAACACATAAATTCATCCATAACACGAATTTCAAACCGTACATTTGCAATACTTGTTCACGTGGATTCAAGAGGTTGAATGATTTAGTAAGACATGAAAAATGTCACTTATCTCAACTAGGTGAGTGGGAATTCCACTGTCCTTTCCACGTTAATGAACAGCAACACATGAGCCAAGACACACAAAACACAGCAAGTACATTGACCTCATGTCATCATACAGGTTTTTTCTCTCGTTGTGACACATACAAAAATCACTTGAAAGCCATACACTTCCAGTATCCACCAAACACGAATAAATCTGAACGTTCAAAAGTAAGTGGGATGTGTAAAGAATGTGGATTACAATTCGAGAATGTTAATGATTGGTTAGTAAACCATATTGAGAATGGATCATGTACGAAGATAATCAATTCAGTTACTCATAGACAACATTTTATTAATGGTCAGCAACAGCAACAGCAACAACAACAACAACAACAACAACAACAACAACAGCAAGTAAGATCACCTGATGCTAAGAATACTTAGACATTACACAAACATATTATTCAACTTATTTATTTTTATATATCCTATATATAACGTCTAGATTACGATTTTCTTATACTGCTTACTATATATTACAATATATTTCATTCGATTAGCCAATTTAACACTAGTAGAATGGTAAGAATCTAACAGCAAAACCCAAATATACCCGCTCAACTCCAACCGAGAGTTCCATTTTGCATACGTCCGAGTAAAAAAATAAAAGAAAAGTAAAAAGAAACCGCTGCTCTCTGTATTTATTTATCTATCTATCTATTTCACTCCCACTGTTAGCGCCGAAGCGAATTATAGTAAATTATTGAGAATTTCTCAAGGGCTTCGTTTCCAACAACGGAGATAACTTTATTTGATTATGTAATTTTTAATAAGTGGTAGCGTGTATTAAGAGTCAGGGCAAGGATGTTTTGTCGGTAAGAAATTTTACAATTCGGAATCAATCGATTGATTGATCAAAGTGAGAGAATTTATTGTTGGCAGAGTATTGGTCCTTCTTATTGTGGAAAACAAGTGTCTTTGTTCATTGATTAGTGTTGTTTCCTTCGCTGAATATCATATCACTCGCTACACAGTCAAGTTTACAATTCAACTAAATTCAATTCGACCTCAACTCACAATGTTCCTAACAGTATTGAAAAACCTCGGTATTGCTTCGGCATTAATTTTTGCAATAACTTCATACAAATACTTACCTGGTGTGTATATCATCAGATTCTATTACTTTGTCTATAAATATGGTATCAAACCCAGACCTAAGAATGCTAAATTCACAAAAGACAAAATCAAGGAATTGACTGCACATAAGGGTGACTTAGACGTTTTCAAACCTGTTTCAATGAGCACATATTGTTGTCCTTTAGAATGTGATTATTACTTCCATAAGAATAACTCAACTTATTTTGTTGAGTTGGACTTAGCGAGAACTCAATGTGTCCTTTCTGTCTTGCCTGAGATTTTCTGGTTACAAGAGGATGAAAACGTGCGTAAGAAAGGTAAAGGTTCTGTTTTCAACTGGCCTTTTATTCCATTAGGTACCGTGTCTGTGTCTTTCCTCAAAGAAATCAAGCCATTTGAGAAGTATACTATAGAATCTAAGATTTTGACATGGACAGAGAAATGGATCTTTGTAATGAGTATATTCAAATTATCCTCGGGTAGAACAGCAGCAATCTCTATCGGGAAATTAATCTTCAAGAACGGAAGAGTCACATTACCACCACAGGAAGTTCTGGAAACTTGTGGATTATACAATGAGAAAGTTGAGAAGATTAGATTAAACAATTTGAAATACGTTGATGAGTATATTGATCAATCACAATTAGAGAAGATTTCGTTCTTATATGATGATAAAAGTGAATAAATAAATAGGTAGGTAGGTATATACATTAATAAATAAATAAATAAATAAATAGGCGTGTCGTAAAGTGCGGTCGTAGAAGCGGTAAGAGTTACTCGGTTTTATTTGTAGTTTCGAGTCTAGATTCTAGGTCATTAGGGTTGATGTTTGACAAAGTCCTTGAAGTATCAGTGACGACAATATCGTCATTGAAATCATTAGGGTTCAATACCCTCAAAAACTCAACGAAGTCAAAATAGTATTCATCACCTAGTTGATCTTCATCTATTCCTTTCAATTCACCTTCTAGCTTAATACGTAATGAACATCCTGGAATCCTCGAGATAATGAACAGTAAAATAAATGAGACAATACCAGTGTATGCTAGCACCATAAGTGATCCTGCAAACTGATGCAATAGTTGGATATAGTTCTGATTCACCCATCCTCCTTTGATATCTAGACTTTGTAATTGTGCGATTTTCTTGTCTGCAAATATACCAGTGAGTAAATTACCCAAAAACCCACCTACTCCATGTATAGCAAAAATATCTAACGAGTCATCGATTTTGATCCAGTACTTGATTCTAGTACTGAAATTACATATGATACCACACAATGCTCCTATAATGAAACTGCTCCAGAAATTAATGTACCCCGTTGAAGGTGTGATACCAACAAGGCCAGATATTACACCTGAGCAGAAACCAACTATTGAAATCTTTCTCTTTGATAAGTTATAACCATGGTAGTAGTAGTCTACAAGACACCAAGTCAAACCACCCATGAAACTAGCTACTAAAGTGTTGATGACAATCTTACCTGATTGATCCAATTGGAAAGAACTTCCACAGTTGAAACCTATCCATCCAACCAATGTAAATACTGTTCCTATGAGAACATTACCAAAACTGAAAGATCTGTAGTTCATTAAAGTCTCGTTCAGTCTAGGACCAAGGAACCATGAGTAGACTAATGATGTGATACCACTGACTAAATGCACCACCGACCCACCTGCAAAGTCCAATATATCAAGTTTCCTGAATAACCAACCGTTACCATTCCATTCCCAGTAACTTATAGGACAGTAAACTAAGAAGATCCATGGTATAAGAAAGATGAGAGCAGGCTTGATTCTACCACGTTCATTAATACAACCAAAAGTTAAACATGCTGTAACACAGCATAACAAACCTTCGTATATGGCAAAAACTTCACCTGATATAGCTTGTTCCATATCCTGTTCCTCATTTTGCTTCATCATTCTTGAATTTGGGAATACGTGCGACAAATTGCGTAGTCCAATATTATGGAAATCACCAAGGTACCCTGACTTCCCAGTAGGTGAGAAAGACAAAGTATATCCGAATGGAAACCATATTATCAGTACGATACACGTTAATAGTAATGGAAAAGATAGTTGAACTAAAGAAGATTTTCTTTGTGTGAGGCCAGAGTTGAATATGCCAATACCCAAGATCAAGAATATTAGCAAACAGTCGCAAAGAAGCGTATATAGAGTATTGACGTAGTACTCTACTGGTAAATCTGCTGAGTAGGGCATGTCGTACTTATAGAGTGATTTCAAAAGCAGCTAAGCAAGAGTAGATTCGACGATATCAAACTATAATAGACTACACTAAGTATAACAAACTCCCCCATACACAAATAAACAGGTGAAAAATTCTACATCTACCTCTCTACCCATCTGTCAAAAAGAAAAAAATAAGAAAAAGAAAAGAGGTTGTGCATTGTCACATTTAACGGTTCTTTCCCTTTTGGGATTGGCCTATTTTAGTGAATGCCAAACACAACATTTCTCAGTGTAACAAAAACTCGCACAAAATTTCCCTCTCTTATCTTCTCTGCCATGAAAAACGTGCTCTTCTCTTCTCTTCTTTTATTTTATTTTATTTTAATTTATTTTATTTGCATCACTTGATTTAACTGCACCACTGGCTATAAATAGAACAATGTGTAGATGGGTTGGTGATTGTGATTGTGATTGTATTGTTATCATCATTTCTATCTAGTATACGTAAACACCCTTGATTGTAAAGATATCTCAATACAAGTCAACAATGATGACATTCAAGTAAATCTCGATCTTATCTCAAACAATCAGAGCATCCTCGGTTATTTAGCTTGGTATTTCTTATAGACCCATACCGTGTTCCTTGGTAAATGCCTATCAGGTGCAGTACAGTAAACACCCTTATTTTTGGCAGATTACATACTACATGCACTGCATGCATTACCATACTACTTACGTACTCTTCATTCAAACAACAATACAGATAGATCTCAGATACTTCCAGATTAGACAATATTGTGGGCAGTCTTTCTCAAGCTAATAAGTCTCGTCTCGTCTTTTTGGGCCTGATATTTTTTACCTTTTTTCCCAAATTTGCACATTTCTCTCCTTAAATTTTCTTATTTTTATATGAGTTCATTTTTAGCTTAGGGTAAGGAGCATCTACTGTCGGACTTATACTATCTACTAAACTAGTCTTGTCTTAGTATATTACGCGTTCTTTTTATATTTTGTACTGTACTTACAGTAGTTGAGCTTAAATTTTCACTTTGCTTGAATAATTTTCACTTATACTTACACTAAACACGCTATTACTAGTCAGGCACACATTTCAATATCATATAGTCCCAATTGAAATGGTTGGATTAAAGAGAAGGAAACTAATTGTGTTAACAACTACTATACTACTAACATTAGTGTATTTCATCACGTTGAAAGGCTCAAAAGATACTCAAAAACACGATAAGTTAATCACTATATTGAAGTCTTCATCAAATGGTAACTTACAAGATACAGAAGCCTTAATTTCATCAATTGACGAGCACGGTAGTCTTGGTATAGCAGAGGGTAAGAAATCTATATTTGACTTCTTCTCAAATATTAAGCCTGTTAATTCAACAAGTGATGTTATCATTGAGGATGATGATTCTAAAAGCGAATCTGAAGCTGAAGTAGATGAAAACTACCTGAATGGTAACATCGACTATATTGATAAGCAAAGAGGTCTTATTATCAAAGCCATTTTTGAACTCATACACAAGGCTAAGCCAAAAGTACCATATAAACATCAAGATCCTTTAACTGATAAACCTATATTGGACAATCAGATCTTATCAGAAAATGTCTTGAAAAACTTCTACAGATTCGAAGACAACTTCATCGAATCCTTGAAAGAGAGTCATTCGTATATTATTGATCAAATTAAAGACTTACATTTTCCAGAAGGTATGTACAGAGGTGATGGTATCACTATCGTTGGTGGTGGAGATTACTCATTCATGGCTTTGACCTCGATCACAATGATGAGAAAGAATGGTGGTACATTACCTGTGGAGGTTATTATTCCAAGTAGAGACGATAAAGGTGAAGAAGAATTTTGTGATGTGTTATTGCCTGAATTGAATGGTAAGTGTATTTACTTATCTGATTTACTTGGTAAGCATTACAAAGATATTACATCCATCAACTCATATCAATTCAAAGGTTTAGCTTTACTGGCTTCATCTTTTGAGAATTTGTTGTTGTTAGATGGTGATAATATACCAGTAACAGCAATCACTGAGTCTTTATTCTTAGAGAATCCATACAAGAAGTACCAAATGGTCTTATGGCCAGATTACTGGAAGAGAACAACAAGTCCATTATTTTATGATGTTGCAAACAAGACAATAACAAACAAAAGAGTCAGAGATGAGAAAGTTGATTTACCAAAATCTCAACAAACTGTACTTAGATCAAAAGATGCTAAGAATATTGTCCCATTCCATGATAGAGAAGGTGCTACTCCTGATATGAGTACCGAATCTGGTCAATTAATGATTTCAAAGACAAGTCACACTGATGTCTTGCTTTTGTCTCTGTATTATAATGTCTATGGTCCAGATTACTATTACCCATTGATATCACAAGGTGTTGCAGGTCAAGGTGATAAAGATACTTTCCCTGTCGCTGCTACCGTGTTAGGCAAGAAATACTACCAGGTCAAGAGTCCAGTCAATGCAAATGGGTTCCACTACGGTAACTCATTCCATGGATCTGGTATGGACCAATTTGATCCTGTATTGGATTATGAAAACTATTTGGAATTCTTAGAGATTCATAAAGCATCAGATGAGAATTACATTCCTGAAGAACTAGGTGCTTTCTTAAGCGATAATTCAAGACTGGATATCATGTTCCTACATGCAAATTACCCCAAGCTATTACCTGTTACATTAATAAAAGATTTTGTCATAAGAGGTGATACAAGAGAACATATAAGAATGTTCGGTGATGCTAGAATCAAAGGAAATTACGAATATGATATATGGAAAATCATGAATGATTACTTATGTGATAAGAAAGTGTCTATATATTATACCATAAACCATGAAGATGAATTCAAAGATGATGCTGCAAGAACAGAATTTTGTACAGGAGATTTCTTAGATCACTTGACTTTCCTCAAGGGTGAGAATTAGTTCTCTCACCTGTTATACTTCACTTTTCACTTTCACTTTCACTTCTTTCCCACACTAATTTAACTCTGTATTATACCCGCCTAAAGGACATTTATACTCATACATAATAGTACATACTGTGTAATAACTTCTAATAATTTCTTTACTTCTTTTAAGAAAACCTCTGCACAGAGAAGAACCTCCGAGAAAAAAAAATCAAACAATAATCAATCGAGTCACCTGAACTGTTTTTGCTTTGCTATGTATGTGATGTTTGTTTGTGATGTATCGTATTGAGGAACTAGACTTTGAGAGGAGTCAGTTATACTACTTGTACAAGGCTGCTTAGATCCGATATTACATACGTCATAGTTGACATATAGAAAAATACTAAAACACTCGCATACACAACAAAAACATTTAGAAATGATACTGGGGTGCGGGATAAGGGCAAGCACAAGCACGTCTATAAAGAGAAGCTCATATAAGCTCCTAGACAAGAGCAAGATCTCCTTAATCAAATCCATAGAGAATAGCAGTAGTAGTAAGGTGAACCAGTACTCCTCGCGTGCTTTATTCTCATCACATAGTGGCAGAAGGGTGAATCAGAGTTTACTTGGTGGTAATGGGCTTAATAAGCGAGCTATGATACATACTGGGAAGAGTATGGTGTTCCCACACAGCACGGGTTTGGAATCAGGGGGAATAAGACTAGCGTCTTCGTTCTTATCGATGATCAAAGACATACCCAAATCATTCATAATGAAATTCTCGTATGTCGTAGTTGCCGCTAGTTCATATGTACTATACCAAGTCGAGAAAGCAACTTCTTACACCCAAGCGCAATTCTCCAAATTCAAAGAAATGGTGAGTGATTTCACTGATGGGTTCAGCTCGTTCCTAGGTGATATATTCAGTGAGAGTTCGAATAATAATAGCAATGATGGAGATGGGTCTAATAATGGTAATGTGCTAGTTGGTGGTGGCACTGGAGCGGCAATGGGTTTCCAATCTACTAAGAGTGATAGTGATGACGATGATGATAAGACATTGGTTGATGAAGAAGAAGAGAAGGAGTCCTTGGAAGAGGATGAAGATGGAGAGAATGAGGAAGATGAAGATGCGACAAATGACTCGATACTCAATCTCACAAGGCAAATGATAGAAATAAGAAGCATATTGATGAATATAGATGGGTCGAATAATTTGAAATTACCTTCGATAGTAGTGATAGGGTCTCAAAGTTCAGGGAAATCGTCTGTGCTAGAGTCAATAGTGGGGCAAGAATTCTTACCGAAAGGTTCCAATATGGTGACTAGAAGACCTATTGAACTGACTTTGGTCAATGATACTTCACTCGCTGCTGAAGTTGCTGAATTCCCAGCTCTGAAAATGTTCAACATGACTGATTTCAGACAGGTTCAGAAGATACTGTTCGATTTAAACATGGCTGTGCCTGCTGAAGAATCAGTCTCAAATGATCCTATCCAGTTGACTATAAAATCACCTACAGTGCCCGATCTTTCCTTGGTGGATTTACCAGGTTATATTCAAATTGAAGCCGCTGACCAACCAATCACATTGAAGAACAAAATTAGACAGTTGTGTAGTAGGTACCTTGAAGAGCCTAATATTATACTGGCTATCAGTTCAGCGGATGTAGACTTAGCCAATTCATCCGCATTAAGGGCGGCTAAATCAGCTGATCCTAGGGGTGAACGTACTATTGGTGTCATTACCAAATTAGACCTCGTTAATCCAGAAGAAGCAAGAGCTATATTGACTAACAAGAAGTATCCTTTGAGAATGGGCTATGTTGGTGTTATCACAAAAGCTCCATCTTCGAAATCTCTATTTAGTATGAAGACAGGCGTTCAGGCGTATATAAGTCAACAGAATTTCGAAAAACAGTATTTCAAAACTAATAAGGATTCGTTCATAGGCACTACTACAGGAACCAAAGCGTTGAAGAAGAAGTTGATGAAAGTGTTGGAGAAATCAATGGCTGTTTCATTGAAGCCAATGCATAATATCGTCTCAAATGAGCTTGAGGAGACAAGTTATAAGTATAAGGTTGAGTTCAACGACAGAGATTTAACAAGTGAGAAGTACATGGCGCAAACAATTGATAATTTGAAAATTTTGATCAAGGAATTCAGTGAGAAATTTGGAAGACCAGAATTGAGATCATTGTTAAGAGCAGATTTAGATCAAAAGATCTTGGATTTGTTAGCTTTGAGATACTGGAATAAACCACCTGCTGTTCTTCTCCAGGCCAGTAACAGTAATAGAGACGGAAAGACAAATCAAATAATAAAAGAGAATCCAAATGAACCAAGGCTGGAAGATTTGATAAACTCTTCTCCAAATGATACCTATTGGCACAGAAAATTAGACATCACTACTGCTACGTTAACAAAACTTGGTGTGGGTAGACTAGCCACTTCATTAATAACAGATGCGATCTTGACTGAAATCAGCACGCTTGTGGATAATACTAATCTGAGAAACAATCCAATGATCAAAGACGCTATTAGAGACGCAGCTATTTCTGTGCTGAACACTCGTTATAATTCAACCGCTGATCAAGTGGAGAATTGTATCAAGCCTTATAAGTATGAGGTTGAAGTTGAAGATAGAGAATGGAATGTTAGCCGCCAGCATTCAACAATGCTACTCAAGGAGGAGTTGAAGCAGTGTACTGAGACTTATCAAGAATTGAAGAAGTCTGTTGGCGGTAATAAATTGAAACAAATCATAACTTATCTAGAGAATGAAAACAATGCTATTGGTGAGAACATGGTTCGTGAGAATTTAGGTTTCAGTCCTGGTTTGTTATTGAGAGGCAGAGAAGCCATGTTCTTGAAAGACAGAGCAAATATAATTCAGATGAGAATCAAAGCTCTGAAATCATCAACTTGTAAATTCAAGGAAAACAAGTACAAATGTCCTGAGATCTTTCTTGATGTCGTTGCTGAAAAACTCACACAAACAGCAGTCCTTTTCCTGAATGTCGAGTTACTAAGTGATTTCTACTATAGTTTCCCAAGAGAACTAGAAAAGAAACTCAATACCGATCTAACTGAGGAACAAATTGAGAAATTTGCTAAGCAAGATCCAAAAGTCAAGAAACATATTGAATTGCAAGAAAGAAAAGAGTTATTAGAACTAGCGCTTTCTAAGATCGAGGATGTTATGGCTTTGCAAAAGAGAACCAGTCCTTATATCTCATCGTCGAGCATGAAGAGTCATTACTAAACCCCTACATTTGTCTATCTCTTGTATATAATCAAAACCTCAAGACAGATTGTAAAGTGGGTGATTGACATATAATTCAGTTCGTATTTAACTATTTATTATACTATTTATTTATTCTAATGTACTAAAAATACTTTATATGTAAGTATCAAAACTTAAAATTTAGAATTTGTATACATTATCCGCGATACATTTGGCAACGTTTCACTTTTGGCTCGAATTCAACAATAGTAGAGTGTTTTTCGTAACTATAACAAGATACTTCACATTATTCCAACTTCCACAGTCCATGTGTATACTTAAATGTCAAATCTTCATCAGTATCCCAGTAAAAATTTCAAAAAGAGTATCAGAAAAAGTCCTTTTTGCAACAGTTTTGCGCGTTTTATATGGCTCATCATGTTGATTGGAGTCTATTTTTTTAACAATTCAGCGCAAATGGTTTAGTGGTAAAATCCAACGTTGCCATCGTTGGGCCCCCGGTTCGATTCCGGGTTTGCGCATTTTTTTAAATTTTTTAATAATATAAATTTGTATAATAAAGAGTTCAATGGGCACTTGATTTTTTGATTTTTGTTGCCTCCTCGTGGGTTCAAATGGGGGACGGGTTTCGTGCGTTTGTTAGGGAAAATTAAGTGTGATGGATATTGCCTTGGGGAGAAACTTTTGGAGAAAATTGTTTCCAACGTCGCTTATTTGCATTAAAATAGATTGCGCAGATTGTGGTTGAATATTAATGTTTGAATAAGCATGTAGTATTAATTATCAGTATTTACCACATACTAGTGAAGGTGATGAAGCATATGAAGAAGTATATTTGTAAGCATTCAATATGTAAATTGAATAGTGGGCTATGCTCGTAAATTTTAGAAATCTACATTTTCAAAGTTTGGTCAATATATTATGCTGATTTTTGTTTTCTTTCAATAATACAGTATCTACACAGTAAAAACTAACTAAGTATAGCTCTAAAGCTTTTCACTTGAATTAAACCTCTCAAATGCCACATACGAGGTTTTTATGACTTTACTAAAGTTTTGAGACAAAGAGACGACGACAGTTTATGAGTTTTAAATGCGTCAACTGAGATGGTATCAAAAATCACGTGACTGAATTTCAAAAGTCAACCAGCAACAGCAGGCAGTAGTTATCACTTACTGGTTTACTTATCATACCTTGCATAGGATAAGCTATGTTCTATTCTATTGAAGATTTCATACCTCAACTACGATTTGTCATATAGACTATCTACAAAATTGCTTTACGATACGGCCAACAAACAAAATGTAAAGTAATAAACCAAATAAATTAACAGTTTTTAAATTTTAAATTTTATTAAATAAACATCTTTTAAATAAATGATAACATTATTATAAATATATGATCCAATTTGATTTAAGAGATAATTTAAGCTTCTAAAGAAAGACGACCTTTTGGATTAGTAACTTTAATACCAGCAGCCTTAGCTTTAGCTAAAATTTCAACTCTGTTTTTAGCAGAGACATTATGAGCAATTTCAGCAGCATAAGTCTTGGTGTGTAATAATAAAACTTCTAATTCCTTGGTGTTGTGAACTAAGAAAGCTTTGTGACCAGAAGGCATCATGTGTCTAGTTTTCTTGTTGGAACCGTAACCAATCTTTGGTTCACGAATTTCACCTCTGAATCTTCTTCTAACACAAGAATCAATACCCTTTTGTTTTCTCCAGTTTTCAGAGACTCTGTCATATCTGTCAGAGTGATGTCTCTTAAACTTCTTTGGGTGCTTCTTGACAATCTTTGGGTGTGGTAATGAGGCAGCCATCTATAATAGTAGAAAATTTAGTTAGTAATCAAAGTTGGGTTTTAACGTATTAATCACTCGCAATACATCTTCAGAATATTCGTGTGGTGTTATAATAGTGTAATCGTGGGTGCCAGAAAAATTTTCATGCTTATAGTAGCTGATTGGGAATTGGGTTTAGTTGCTATAGTATAGGTATATTGAAAAATTTGAAATCTCTCTTTCAGTTCGGTAAAGTGACTAGTGCATTCAGTTCCACTTGATCTTCGTTGATACTTCATTCTCATAGACCATTTGTATGCTCATAATTGTTCAATAGAATCATATATGATATGGATTGTCACACTTTGCTAGTCTTATACTATAATCTGCTATTCTGGTAAAAGTCTATGATTCATTCAATACTTCGAGTACGCTAATACAATTCAAAATCCAGTTGATACAACACGTTTTCAACTTCTTTTTAGTCTAAGGTTACTAATAGATTCATTCCAACGTTTAATATACGTCATTCTTCATATCTTATACAAATTTTTGAAATCCTCCATATGTAGTTCAATTCTCTGTTCAATATTACAACCACATTGCTTCAATACGATATTATTCTGTCTATACTGATGATCACGATGATTATGATGCTGTTATTGGTACATACCTTTGTTGTCTGTGTATATA
This sequence comes from Wenyingozyma methanosorbosa, assembly GCA_030570755.1. NCBI lineage: Eukaryota > Fungi > Ascomycota > Pichiomycetes > Pichiales > Pichiaceae > Wenyingozyma > Wenyingozyma methanosorbosa. The sequence goes on from JAJLWP010000014.1 coordinate 272,890, forward strand.
ACTATGATTTACAAGAGTAAAGTAAAAGGTTATAGTATAGTATAAAGTATACAATTATATCAAAAAGAAATAGTATACTAGGAATAAAATTTCTCTCTCTCTTCCCTGCTCCCTCACCTTCTCTCACTGTCACAGAGAATTCATGAAATTTTTTCCAATTTTCTCATTAACTATGAGGGTTGAGGTGTCTCAGTATGAAAATGAGATTCGAGAGGGTTTGAAACCCTTTGCAATTGTCACGTGATCTAGAGAAGAGGGTGGATTGTTGATTATATAATCAGAGGTGGTAGGAGTAAGGAGTGTCAGCCAGAACAGTACAGAGAGATACAGGAGGAGATAAGCGTAGGGTGGGTACAGATAACCAGGTTGATAGCTATCATCTACTACTAGCTGTCTAAGACTCCTATACCCTAATATAACACACAATGTCTTCAGAGGATTCACAGATGGTCAAGCAGGCTGACCAACCATCCACACAAGACTCAAGTAGTTACTATTTCATAGACCCAAATAGGAAGTATGAAACGGTGAAACCATCGTTCAGGTCGGATATGATAAGACTATATGGCCTACTAGACATATCACAATCATTAGCAAGAACTATACCAGATGGAACCAAAGGTGTTAAGCTGCGGAAATCTTATAAGAACCATATCAGTGACTTACCTGGCCGTCATTCAATTCCATCCGAGCGAAACTTATCACCAATAGTGTTTGGTCCACCAAACCCAGATATGATACAGCCAGATATACAGCCAATACCAATAGAGGAACTGAAGAAATGCTTCAGTTTTGAGAAATCTTCAATCAATGGTATCCCAGGGTTTGATTCTTCAAGATTGGCTATTGATAATGCTGCTCAAAAGAAGAAGAAGAGACAACAGACCGCTACCCCAACTGAAACCAATGAACCAAAGAGAAGACACGTCCAAGTTCACTTTGATTGATCAATTACCTCTTGATTGGATCACCTCGCATAACCATTTAATGACCTCATATACAAAAAAATCGCATATCTATCTAATATTAATTGTATAACGTTTATAATAATGTACACTAACTATTTATTCTCTATTATTTCGATTTTACTTTAAGTTTATCACGAATTGTCACTCTTTTCCTCCTTCTTCTGATCTTCAGCTTGTTTCCAAGCAGAGATCCACTATGTTTCAATAAAGACTTGGTGATGAACTTCTTCAGATGCTCAACTAGATCAATTGTTTGCCATAGCTTGTTCCTGTAGACTAATGTAGGCAGCCTAAGCACAAAATTCGTAACATTGATCAACCTCTTAAGACCATTGCCATGGAATGATATACAAAGTACAAGATTGTGCACTTTCATAGAGACGATATTGAAGAAATTGGATGCCCTATTAACCATCTCATCCATTTGTCCTTGCTCTTCGAACTCCATAGAGAGAGCCTTTTCACGATGTGATGTGGATTTTCCACTAGTGTTACTTGAGATCACTGTGAGTTCATCACCAGATACATCATCTTCTTCGGTTGTGCCCTCATCATTATCATCTTCCTCAACATAATCTTCACCATGCTCACTATAGCCATCGTGATAGCTATAATTACTACTATTGTCCTTGAAACTTGCACTACTACGCGCTGCAAGTGTACGCTTCTTAGCTTCCACTTCCTGTTTCAAATGAGGTGCCTTGTTGCTATCAATCGTATCACTTCCTGAAAGTGTGAGAGGGTTTTTACCCTCTGGAAACAAATAGTCTAAAATCTTTCTTCCTGTTTTCTCTTCAAGACTTAGCTTTAGAGGAGAACAGAAAACATCTAATGATCTGATAACTTTAATGCCACCAACAGGTTTGTCCATTGACCACCCGATATTAATCATTTTAGAAGGATCTTTCAGCAAACTACCATCTTCATCGTTGTAAATTGTATCAGTTACTGAGTTTTGCCTTCTGGTAGGCCCTTCTTGAGTCTTTGGATCACTGAATACAGTCAATAACTCTGGGTATAAAACATTGTCCTCATAAGTCAAACCATATATAGATCCAACTTGTACGATATTGTCGTTTGACCCAGAAGAATGCTCAAATCTACGGAACGTACCTTCTGAGATCTTCACTTGAAGTAACTTCTTTCTATCTTGTTCAAGCATATTCAAGACAATCTCATCTGCCCTCACTGTCCACTCTAGTCCACTTGAGTTATTATTGTTTTGCTCTTGAGTACCTCTAGTTATCATCTTGACGATCAAATACAATTCACTAAACAGCTTGGTCTTGTAGTTTCTAGTATACAGATCTAATTCAAGATCCTTCGCATCCCAGAGTGCTCTACGGAAATGTAAATCTTGTTGAATCAAGTCAATGTCTGGGATGGTGTTCAAGATCGTCTTGGCTCTTTCAATAATTATGTTCATATCTGTGTAGTCTACAGCAAGTGACAATTTGTTTAATACCTCTTGCAGCTTCTTGGAACTCGAGTTAGAGTACATCAACAAGTTGAAAACTAATGAATAGAACGCAAAATACTGCTTTGAGTCAACATCTATGCTAAACTCAGAAACATCAAGTAATATATGATCACGCATATCTGTCATAACATCACTGAATGAATCGTATCTCAAAACCATCGACGTATCGGAAAGAATCTGCAACTTCAATAAAGCTTCATTGTAAACTGTATCGTTTTCATGGTCTTTATCAAATGGTAAGAATGGAGGCCATATTTCCTTTGAACCATATCCTGGTTTGGTTATATATTTTGACAAGTCTCCTGATACTACATCGTCCTTGTACAAGACGTACAAGTTGGTGTCTTTGATAAAAGATCCAAAACGAGTTTCAATCGTAGGTCCAACAGCACGTTGTTTAGCTGTATTTGGTTCTTTATTTTCATTTTCATTATCAGCACTATCGCCCTTTTCACCATTGGCCTTGATGGAAACGATGTTCACGTCAATACTAGGGGTTCTCATAAGAACACAACAATCCTTTTGCGCATCAGAAACGAGCTGAATTTGTGGGGAAATGACTTTGACTAAGAAATCATTAGACGCTAACATAAGATTGTCTTTCAAAGTGTATGAAATCTCTCTTAGTTCTTTCTCAAAGTTAGACAAGTGGTCTTTACAACTGATGTTTCTTTTAGTGAACCTAGTTTCTGAGTTCTTGCTACTTCTCTTCTCCTCTTCCTTTATAGGCTCACCATTACTCTTAGCTTCTTCTGATTTCTTATTGTAAGTACCTAAATTTCTTTCCATAGCGGCAATTGAACTGAAACCTTGAAATTCACGGAACCTTCTAATCTCCAACTCACTTACATAAGTAAACACCAGATTTCTGATATCACAGTTCCATTTGACGAAAATATCTTGCAAGATGAACATATTGTCAAATTGATACCCATCATCGGTATCGTCTGTTCGTATCTTGTCCTCATCGATAAGACAATTATGTGACGATTCTCCACCAAAAGGCACAACATGGACTCCTTCAGGTACATTAGGATCATACTGAACGTATCCTCCATGATCAGTGCATCTAGTATATGTAATATGCGGAGCGAGTAACAAAGGCAAGGCTCTACAAGATGTAATCATACCTATGACAGAAGGCAATGCTACTTCTTCAAAATCTTGATCATCAAACCAACTCATGTCATCGTCAAAGACCTTGTAGTCATTTACTTCAGAGACATCAATATCATCAATATCATCCACATCGTCATCTGTTGTTTTCGATTTAGACAAATCTGAAAAGTATGCCTCGATACCTCTGATATCTATATTCTCGAATATAACCTCACCAAGATACATCTTCATCTTCATGACTTTCAAAGTCCTGTCTAGTTCCTCATTGGTAGTAATCAATAGCTCTCTACGCTGGTGTAGATCAACAGAGAACTTCTCAATTTTACCTTTCAAACCAACAACACCGATATTATCTGAATCAATAGCATCAAATCTATAACCATGGAATAGATACAATGGCTCAATTTTGAACTGAAACTTATTGGTATACAAGTGCGTACCAAAACTTACAGATTTCAACACACCCTTAAAGAGTGAACCGTTTCTGATAGGAAGGGAAATCCCATTACCGAAAAGTTTCCACCAGGAGAAGAAATGAGACAAGGAAACAGGGGTCAAATAAAGAGCATTGTTCGAATGAGACGACGAAGCAGAACTGTCTGATGACACTTCTTTATGAGAGTGTAACTGGAATGCCATATGGATATAATGAGACCTGAACCCCTCATAAGCATCGTAATTACTCTTGTCCTCCACGTACTTCGGATTCTTCAGTTTCAGCATGTAATGTGGAATGAACTCTTCACTTCTTGAGCCATCAGACAGTCTACGCTGGAACATAAATGAGACCTTGAATTGAACATTTCCCTTCAACTGGATATTGATTTTATTGAAATGGTTTTCAGCTGACAGATCCAGCAGCTCAACACTCAAGTCATCGTCCATGATAAAATCTTTGTTAAGATACAGTCCATATAATGAAGTAGAGAACAAAAAGTCTTTATTCGGATAATCAATCTTGTTGCAGATTGGTAGGAAGACAGGCTTGAGACTACACCAAATTGGTAATGGTTCACTAAGATGATTAGGGATAGCAAATAAGACTTCCTTAGCATTGAAAACCATGAAGTCTTTAGGATCTTGAGATTCGTTTATGAGAAGCTCCACATTGTTCTTGAAACATAGGGTGAAACCACTAGCTGGTCCCAGAACTTTATATGGATCCATACTTCCTTTGATATTGATTCTCAACTCTCCATTGTTGACAAATTTCAGTCTGACTTTACCATGCACAACAGACCTGATCTTATCCCAGACACCAAGTTTCTCACTTGGGTCTAATAGCGGCTTACTGAAATTATCAAAAGCTAATGTAACTTGTCTCAATACAGGAGCATATGACTGACCCCAAGTGACTTTCGCTGCTTGATCTGTTCCAACCTCAGCATCCAGTTCCGTATACACCTTAACAGGCATGATTGTACTTGGAACATTGAACGAAGAGTATTTGTCATTGACACCGCTTCTAGTACTTGGCAGGAATGGAACATTGACCCATCTCCTTTGCTCATCTGAGTCGGAAAACTCTTCTGCAATAATGAAATTACCTTTCAATCTTAGTGCGAATCCATCTGCATCATTTGCCGGTGGCAGGATATGTAACAAAGGTAAAGGATAGTCACGAAGATGCACTCTTGCTTCGTAGACAGACAAGTCAAAATATAGCGGAATGTTTAATGTGTATTCAGTATCAGTCGGGATACTTTTTCCAACACGGTGTAAGTATTGCGGAAGCTCAGATAGAGGAAAATCTGGAGAGCGTAAAGTCAAATTCAAACCATCAAGATATAGGAACATTAATGGTGGATCACTAGACATGTTTAGAAGATCACGGTTGAAGTTCTTGGAGACACTGATGTTAGAAGAGACACCATGCAAGAATCTGAAGTTCTCTGCTGCTGCTCTTTTCTTCTTAGCTTTGAATTGTCTTACTAAGATTATCCAAGACTTGGAGTAATTTGCTTTGAGCCTATACAGTTTTTTTTCGATGTCTGTAATGTGCACATTTTCTTCAATATTTCTAAACCTACTTTTCACATCATCATCTTCGAGTGAAGCAGTACGGAGATGTTTCTCACGTTTTGTAGAGGCGTTTGGTTTGGGTTTAGCAGAAGATGGATAAGATATAGAATCTGAGCTTGATTTCTTGCTATGATTGAAATTTACAGGACCACCTTCTAGTATTGAGGTAACATATTTCTCCTCCTCCAAAGCAAATTCCTCTTTTGGAATTTTGGTTGCATATTCCTTAAACGCCTCAAGCTTCTTCATTCTTCTTCTTTGCTCAACAAGACCCAATTGGTAAATCATTCCCAGCTCTACTTCAAATGGATCATCCTCAAATTTCATAGCCGTGGAGTTAGAGGTCAGCTCAATTGTAGGTAAGGCTATAGGCTTTTTCACACTTGGTAAGATGATCATCTTCTGGCTTCCGGTCTTGAGTATATACATCATCTGCTTCACTAGTTTAACAGCGGTTGTTATACTTCCGAAAAGTTCATATAGCACAAAATCATTTGGAATGACAATGTTGATAGCGTTATTCACTATATGTATTTTCTTTTCCTCATCTGATAACTCTTTTTGCAAGTTCACATAAATGGATGTTGCTTCCAAAACCAACAGCCTTGTCCAGAAACCAGGAACGGTAGGTGACTCGACATTGAGTCTAATGACTCCGAGATTAACCGTTAGAGGCTCAGTTCTAATTAGCGAAGCTTCAGCTCTGACGATATCTGCTCTCACATTCATATTATTAGGTAACCCAACTGTGATAATACCTTCTCCAACTGCAAAAGTAACATGTAAAAACTCGAACACATCGACATCAGAATTTCTTCTATGTTTGGGGTTTCCCGTTTTATCTTTTGACATGAAGGGCTTAGCAATACTATTGAGCAACAAATGAACTGCTGACAGTACAATAAATTGGGTAGTCATTGTGTAATTCATCCTTACTCTATCTATGTCTAACTTCACCCATATCTTCTCTCTACTTTCATTCTCTTTCGCCAAAGTATCAATGACTGCACCAACGTTGAACTTCAGTGAGGGTAAGTCCAGGAATCTGACTGGCTTCATATGAAGATCATCATCTGTTTTAGAGTATATTCCATATGCTGTTTTAGCAGAACAGTGATTCAAGTGAAATTTGACATTCCAGTAGAAGTCGTAACCTTGATCATTTGATGAAGAAGCGTTTGTTGACCAACCATCATCAAAAACTCCATTCACGAGCTGGTTCCTTTGTCTTTTCTCCTCCTCATCCAATCTTGCGTTCTCTAGACTGATATTGAATCTCTGAAGTAGAAACAAAACGTGTCTATACTCCCCATCAATCTTATCTATCAATCCATAAGTGTCCGAATTTACTTTAGTCACTATATCAAGAGGCATGAAGATAGACCTGGCCATCACTTTAGCAAACACGTTTTCTATATCAATAGATATACCTTGAAACCACATTGGCAAGTATTGAAACAACAGTTTCTTCAACTTGTCTTGAGTCATATTCTGCTTGAAGAATGCCTTGTATTTCTCTTTCTCCTCTGCTAAGTCTTTCCTTATACCAATTGCTTGCATGAGATTTGTCAAGATACTTTCTATACCATTCAAAACATCAAGTCTTGTGAGTAGTAAATTGATGTTGATCAGACTTATATTTGATCTGAGTAGCTGTTTAGGAAGCAGATGGAAGAGTAGGGTCAAATGTATATCACGAACATCAAATATCGTTTCAAAGATTGAGTCTAAAGTGTTATTGTAAATAGCATCCTCATCATTCTCACCATCCATTTGCACTACGCTCTGTGGATCGTAATACTTTTCGATGTATGCAACGTTCAAATCAGAAAAATCAACTTTTGTGTCCAATGTATATCCAGTACGGAAAAGAGTTTTCATATCTAAGTTGATCAGAGAAGGATTAACTAATAGAGTATGAGTACGGTTTGTGGTGAAATCAGTATGTTTCAAGATGAACGTAGGTCTCTCGATTAGCAGCTTGATGTAAAATCTAGCAACGATGAACCTGATAGCTGATGATATCGTATCCATCAAAGGAGGTGAGGTGCTCTGTGGGTGAACTTTAGTCTCTGACTTTCTTTTCAGTCTTCTGATTGTGTTTTCATTGGAGATGTCTGCAAACTTAGATATGAATATACCTAGGTTCTGACAACTGAGATCCAACGTAAGTCCTGAGACGCAGAACTGCAGACTTGCCAATCCATCACGCTTGTTTGTCTTGTCACCGAAGTACTCATTATCATCCACCGTCTTACTCTTTTTATCTGCAAATAGTTTGATTGTTTGGAATAACAAGTTGGATTTACAAGAGGAGGTGATGCCCGGAATGCTTAGAATCTCAAACCTCTTGGTTTCTCCTTTAAATCTTTCAAAATACTGCAGATCAACAGATGACCTGAGACCAAGAAGAGAAAGAGAAATTTGATGAGGCCTGTCACTCTTGTTGAAATCGAGGTCGTAACCAGCTTGATTGAAATCTAAGCGAGATAGTTCAATCTTCAAGGAGTGCACAGAAATGTCAACAAAGACAGTTTTAGAAGAAAACTTACCTACATCTATTATCGTTTGAATTTCAGTCTGAGTCATTATCGGTATTTTGTCTATAAGTAAACTCTCCAAGCTCAAGTCTGCTTTTTTGAAAATCTGAAATAATGTAGCGGCTTTGTAGAGTAGTTTATCGATTGTCTTGATATAATCGGAGTACTTATCACTTGATTTACCTTGTTTTTCATCATCATCAGCTGTTGATATTGGCTCCGAAAAACGTACATTTCTTTTCTTTCTCTTCTCACGTTTCATATCGTCTAAAGCTGTGATTATTGACATAACGGGTAAATTTACATCCACCAGCTTGATAAAAGTTGTCAGTTCCGAGAGTTCACCCTTTTTTAAGTCAATTGCGCAACCAACTTGAAGTTCCGCTGAGAGAACAAGTGGATTAAAAGTAGACTTGTACATCAACGAGATTTCAGTCAGCTGAAATTCGGTGTGCCAATGTGCAGCACTAGCTTTTATATCATGCTTGAAATTCTGTTTTGATAAAGTAGAAGTGTCTGTCTTGAAGTTGACACCTTGAACTTGTAACTGCAATTGCAAATCTTCTCTTACAATCTTGACACCTTGGATGAGTATCATAGAACTCGGGAAGTAACTCAAGATGAATCTGTAAAACCAAGCCCCTCTGTCTTTTAAAGAATACAACCGTATTGGAGCGTTCACATCAAAATCGTCTATTCCTTTCCCATTAAGTCCTTCTTTTCCATTTGCTTGGTGTGATATCTCAGTAGGTTTCCTAGCTTTCAGCTTTATATCCAACTCCGAGATGACTACGGTGATAAATTTTCGGTACGGAGAAAAGAACGAAAGCCTTATCTTCAATGATCCAATAGTGAGATCAAAACGCTCATTGACAAAACCCAGTCGTTTCACTTGGAGATTAAAGGGATTGAAAAACCCTAACTTAAGTCCGATGACCAGCCTGCAGAAAAGCCTAGTTATAACTTGTAATATTATGAACCCCAGGATCCAACGTATAACGTTGGTCCAGGTTAAATACTGAGGCATATACATTCAATTGACACCTTCTAAAGCTTACAATGCGCTATAACAGTCCCCAATGCTTTCAATTGCTATATATCAGCGCAATGCTTGTCTTAGACTAGCAGAAATGTCAAAAAGTCTCTCCGGAACTACAAATTGTGATACTTCACATGACGCAAAAGCAAAGTAAAAAGCAATGAAAAACAAACTAAAAATCCACAACGAGTCCTAATGTTGCAAAAAATAGATTTTTGACACCAAAACATCCTTACACTTTATGTCATCAAAATGATTTCCCAATTAGGAAATAACAATTTTCCAAAAAATCCGCTAAAAAAAAATTAAAAAAAATTAGGAAAAATTAAAAATTTTTCAGAAATCTGAAAATTTTCTTGGAAAGACAGAGAGAGAGAGCAGAGGAGACACAGGAACAGAGAGCAAGACACGCAGTGGATATAGCGTGATTGATAGACTAATTTTGTATATTAGTTATAGTAATTTGCACTTTTGGAAACGGATTTAAGCATACACGTATACACATAGTTATCCTTCTTCTTGAAAAAAACACAGAAGGTCATAACTAATCAGTGTATATATACATATATAGTTGGAAGAAAAAGCATAGCACTTAATTTTCAATTTATATTAGAACAATCAATATGGCTCCAAAGAAACAAGTAGTGAAGATGGACCTTGGGTCCTTCTTGACCGATGACTCATTCGACGACAATGGAGGAAGTTGGGCTAACGATGATCTTGATTTCAGTGCATTAGGATCTCAACTTGTCTCTGGATCAGGTACCACTTCTCTCGGATTCGAACGTTCTGCAAGCCAAGGAGGTAAATCTTACCCACCAAGAGAAGAGTATCCTATCCCAGATGAACCACCTTTCGGTGCTAGAATCACCAACTTGCCAATCAACGACATCACCGAAATGGATATCGAAGAGTTCTTCGTCATTGGATTAGATATCAAGGACCCAGTTCGTGAAATCACCAAGTTAAACGTACCAAAGGACTACCAAACTGGTAGATTAAGAGGTTTTGCTTTCATCAATTTCGCTACCAGAGACCTCTTAGTCAGAGCTTTAGAGTTATCCGAGAGTATGATTGGTGACAGAAAAGTTTACATCTCCGTTGCTGCCCCAGATAAGGAAGGTAGATACAACAACAACAATGGACCAAGAAGAAGAATGGGTGAAGAAGAACCAGATCTCGATTGGGGGTCTGCAAGAGTTGCTCAAGAACGTGCTGCCCCAAGAAACGACAGATTCCCACCAAGAAGAAACTTTGGTTCTGGTCCACACGACGATGGTGAACGTAGACCAAGAAGAGAAGAAGAGCCAGAACCAGATTGGGGTGCAGCAAGAGGTACTCAAGAACCAGTTCCTGTAAGAGAACGTCCATTCACATCTAAAGGTGGCGATAGATTTAACAGAAGAGAAGGTGAAGAACCACGTGAACGTAAACCAAGAAAGGAAGAGCCCGAACTTGATTGGGGTTCTGCTAGAACCGCGGCTGAAGTCCCAACTCCAAAACGTGAATTTTCATCAAGAGAAAACAGCAAAAGAACTGGCTCCACCGGTGAAAGAAAACCATTCACCCCAAGAACTCCAAAGAAGGAGGTCGTTGAAGATGATTTTGACTGGTCTGCTAGAGGTACCATGGTTGGAAAAGCCGCTCCACAAAAGAAAACTTTCAACAGAAAAAACAACAACGAAAACAGTGCTAAACCAGCCACTACTAGTAATAACGCTAAATCACCAGCAAAACAGGCTGAAGAAAAGAAAGTTGACGGTCCAAAGAAATCAGTTTACGATGTTTTAGACGTTGAAGGTGAAGATGATGACGAAGAAGAAGAATCCAAAGAGAAAATAGAGCCAGAAGCAGTTGAAGAAAAGAAAGATGCAAGTGTTGCTGAATTGACTCAAGGTACCGAAAAGTTAGCTGTCGCCGATGACGGTTGGGAAGTTGTGAACAAAAAGAACTAATTTCATTCTTAGATTGACATGACATAATTTTTACTACATTTACATCCCTTCTTCCCTTCCACTTATTATATTGTACCACCCATCACCCATTTTTTTCTACTGTATAGAGCAGCACAATTATACAAGCATATAATTTGTATTTCCACAGCACTCCATTTTACTCTCCCCCCTTTTTTTATTGCTATAAGTATCATACTATCATTAATTTATTAGGTTTATTTTATATTGTCGTTTTTGGTGAGTTAACGCGTAGATGTAGAAAACTGATTAAACTCTCAGATAAACATATACATAAAATGAGTAAATAATTACACAGGTGAAAACGAATGTTATGCGTATGCTAACAATTAGAAAAAGAAGTGAAGTGAAATTCCTGTAAACGCCCATGCGAGGGAGACAAGAATGCGGAAAGTATGAACAGAAAGAATAAAAGCAAAAACCATATAAACAAGAAGTGTTCAAAAAGTAATATATATTAAAGCAAAAACAATAAAAAGTTGAGCAAAAGCTACCAACGATCTCCTCAGACCATTTGTGAAACTTCTTGTCTTCTGAAAGCCAACTGAATGTCCATGTCTCTCTGCCTACTAGGAGAACGTGAACCTGAATCGCTTGAGTGTCTTGACGACGCAGTAGTATTATCTCTTCCATCATCAGATGATTCATCTACTGGCTCATCATGCTCTTCCTCTTCTGCAGCCGCTTGTTCTCTCTCCCTGGCCATTCTTGCCTCTCTTCTTTCCATAAATCCCTGAACCACGAAATGATAGTACAAGTCTCTTCTAGAGATACTCATAAGCCTCCAGAACAACTTACTATACCAAGGTGTGTACCTGATGACCTTCAGATATGCGTATATATCAATATTGATCAGGTCCATTGAATTGAAAGGTCTTCTCATGACGATATCTTGAATTTCTCTCTCCATCGAGTCAACAGACGGAGTTTCGGGAATTGGAGGCGCATCAGCGGGTATTTCAGGAAGTTCCTGTGAGTTAAGTTCATCCAAGTCGGTCAAAGTGGTATCGTTGTTCATTATCCTAGCTCTTAAATCGGCTAAACATGCTAGTAAAGTCAATGCTCTGAATTTTGTCGTTCTGGGTATGAAAACCTGTTCGGTCATTGATGGGTCTCCGTAACGAGACATGAAAACGTTCATCAACTCTCTTGAATCTGGGTCATCATTGAATAGAGCGGATTCTATATTTGCTTCCGTGTCATTACCGTCTCTATCCTTCATATAGTAGTCTCTTTTACACATTGGACAAGAGGCCTTTCTATTTATAAGCCATGGTTCAACACAGTCATTATGGAAACAATGGCCACAAAGCAAACCTCTCACCGAGTCGTCATCTTCGAAATCGTCGAGACAGATAGCACATGTACCAGATGAGAAATGAAGATCTTCTTGGAACTCAACATTGTTCTCAATTTCTTCAGTGGTATGTTTTCCGTTATTATGGCTAGATGAAGTACCAATAGTGTCCTGCACCGGCACTTCGGATAAATCTACCTCTTCAACTTTACCAAGGTTCTTATCGGTGGATGAGGAGTTTATTATTGTACTATCGTTGTTATGTGACTTCGTGGATATATCATTCAGTTCCACTTCTCCTCTGTCGTTAGAATCATTCGTTACTTTTGGAGAAACAACAGTTTGTTCGTTCTCATTTGCGTCATGTAATTCATCTTCATACACCAAAACACCATCTGCTCTGTTTTTAACATCTTCTTTACCACCATTTAGCCATTCAGCGTATGTCTTTAGTGGGAAGAGTTCATCAACTTCTTCTTTAGTCAGCTTCCTCTTCTTGAATAACATTCTTTCGTTGTTTCTTCTTGATTGTATGATCAAATGATATGCATCCGGATAATTAACAGAAGGATCAACAAAATTATTGAACATTCTGAAAGCTGCTGGCCCGTTATTTCCTTGTGTATGAGCTCTTGGTAGAGTCCCCATGAATGGAGTATGATGTGTTATCGTAGGCACAGGGACATATAGACCAAATTTGGACCTTATAAAGTATCTGAATGTGAAGAACAGGAACAGGAGGGCAATACCTATACCTACACATAAAGCGATAAAGAACAGTACAGTGGATGGCCTGTTCCCTATGAATGAACTGCTGCTACTAGAACTACCACCAGTGAATGTAGCCGAGGCACTAGCCCAGCCCGCAAACGTTGTAGTCTCACCCGAAGATGTAGTCGTTGTCATTTAGTCGGATGAATAAGGAGTATTCTGATCAGTTGATGTGAAGACTTGGGGATATAGTCAGTAATAAATATAGTGTAAAATTTGTAAATTATGCAACAAGAAAATGTGATAAGTAAGCAAAAAGTCTATTCTTAGTAATACTCTAGATTCAATATGAGGATCATCAGCCCCTTAAGAGAGTAAAAGAATAGAACGAGTTGATTAAATAAACCAAGTGTGCTTATCTAATAGACAAGTGTGTGGATATAACCGTTCAAAAGTGTATAGGTTATCTATCCAGTGAGTAGATAAGAAGTAAGAGTACAAATACTAAAATAGAATAGGTATGACTAAGATCAAAGACCCCCCTGAAGATAAAGGGACGAGATAAAAATGGAGAAGAATCTAGAGCGAAAATTACGGCAAAAGCCTCTCGCACACACACACTACTGGAGAGACAGGTGATTCTCTGATTCTCACTCACTACACTTAGCGAATAACTATGTTCGCTGAGAGCATGTGCACACTGAGTGAGTGAGTACCGGCTGTACAGTGCTAAGACTATTAGCGAATAGAATAGAATGTGCGATGTTCGTGCAAGCCTGATTGTCTCCCCTCTCCCCCACCCATCTCACCCTCTTTTGCTGTTTGCTGCGCTACGCTGTGCTGTGTCTTATTATGGGCTGGTCTCTTACTTTAGTGGATGGCACAGCCATTGAATTGTATTTTTGTTGATTACGTAATTATTATGTGTATTACCATCGCCACATAACCAGCTAATCTCAGGCTGAGAGGGAAAACCGCACTAGCCAGATCTCTTGTGTACAAGAAATCACCCATGGCATATCAAAAGTACAAGACATTGTCACTTGATCTCGTCACAATCAACATCAATTGCTATTTACCTGAACACTGTTGTGTAATACCTCAATAATGTCTAATAGTAAGTAATCTCTTATGCTTAAATTGTCCAATTGATATCAATTTCAATTACTAACTCGCCGGTTTTTACCCCCTTCTATCTATTATTAGCTCTTGGTGGCACTTTGAAAGTACCCCTAACAAAGGATGAAAAGTTGTTTTATGGTAGATTGTTTAAGACTTTAGATTCTAGTAACACGGGATTGATCTCGGGTATGGTTGCAAGACCATTGCTAGAAGCATCCGGTCTACCATTAACAACTCTAGGTGAAATCTGGATCTTATCAGATCCAAATAACACCGGTTCCCTAGATCAATTCGGTTTCTGTGTTGCAATGAGACTCATTGCCCATGTTCAAGCTGGTTATCCCTTAGATATTCAATTGGCCAATCAAGTAAGCCCAGCCTTAGCTAGATTTAGCACAATTCCTGTCAATCAAGGTCTCACCGGTACTGCCACTGGAACTACTGTCAGTACTCCAGCTCCAGCTCCAACTCCGGCTCCAATTGTCAGTAACCCAACTCAATCTGATAGTTCCACGGTCCCAGTTCTATCTCCAGTCAATGCTAACAGTTTTGGTCAAATGTTTGATAGATCAATAAACCCTTCCGTTTCCAACAAGATGAATGGTATTCAAGCTAAAGAAATTTTTATGAAAGCGAAATTGTCAAATCATTACCTAGAGTCAATTTGGAACTTAGTCGATTACAATCATACCGGTGAATTAAACAAAGCTCAATTTATTGTTGCCATGCACTTGATTCAATGTGTGTTGAGTAAAACCTTGACTAATTTACCAAGTGCCGTACCTGATTATATCTGGAACGTAGCAAACAGCGTCGGAGCCGGTACTACTGTACCTCCACCAGCTGCAGTACCAGCAGTTCCTGCTTCTTCAGTTTCTGCTATCCCAGCTCCAACTTCAAGTACATCCCTTCCACCAACTCCAGCCTCTCCAATCCAACAACGTATTACTTCTCAATCATCAGGTATCTCACAATCACCTCCACCTGTCTCCAATGATTCATGGGTATTGACTGCACAACAAAGGCAAAGTTTCAACTCAATATTCGACTCATTAGATAAGCAAAAGAAGGGCTATATCTCAGGTAATGAAGTTGCTCAATTCCTGATGAACTCAAAATTACCAAACGATGTCTTAGCAAATATCTGGGAATTATCAAACTTGGATGGTTCTGATGTGTTCAACAAACAAGAATTTTCAATTGCAATGTTTTTAGTTCAAAAGAAGATTGCTGGTTTTGAGTTACCTGAATCAACTCCAGTATCGTTGATTGAATCAACAAGAGAAGATCCGACCTCACCATCAAACAATTACGTTTCTTCTCCTGTATCTAGTGGTACATCTCAAACAACACAAACACAAACACAATCAAAACCACCTCCAGTTCCACAACCTCCATCTAAACCAAAATCAGCTTACGATGATCTTGCTGGACTCTTCACAACTCCTGCACCAGCACCAGCTCCAACATCACAAACTAGCAACCAACAAAGTACAAGTGCACCACCTCATCCAGCAGTTCCAGCAGCAAGAACAGGTTCTACTCCTTTGACATCTTCAGTCACAGGTAACCGTCCTGCTTTTGTTCCTAGTTCCAACTTTGGTCAGACTATGGTTCAAAAAGAACAGCAGCAACAACAACAACAAGCACCATCTTTGTTGGAAGTCTCTGACGACGATGATGACGATGATGAAGGTCCAGAAGATCCAACTGCCCCTAAGAAAAGAGGGGTGCCTCCTGCCATCCCAGGTAGAGATCACAAACCTGTCTTCAATTCTCAAGATGACTCAGTTGCAAACTCACCAATGCCTACAGGTCCAAATTATGATGCACTGAAATCCTTTTCAAGTCAACCTACAGGGCAACCTGCTGCTTCATCTGCCCCGGCTCCTGCACCTGTACATGTTCAAGCATCAAATACTGGATTTTCTGACTTCTCCAACCAACCACAACAAACTCAAACACCTTCTCCTCCAACTTTTTCAAATCAACCAAGTGACTCTTCAGTTCCAATTGACCGTTCGGTTTCTGATAAATTAAGTCAGGCAACCATTGATATTGCTAACTTCTCAAATCAAATCAACTCATTAACTGTTCAAACGACTAATGTTAATGCAAAACGTGATAAGGCTCAAAATGAATTGAACAAGATTTTGAAAGTGAAGGAAAACATTCAATCTAAATTGAACCAATTGAGAACTTTGTACGAACGTGAAATTCAACAAGTTCAAGAAGTTGAAGGTGTCTTAGCTGAATCTAAGAAGGAAACTGAAAAGTTAAGACAGGAATCATCCATTGCTGAAGCTTCATACCATGCTGAACAAACTAAATTACAACAATTACAATTAAGTTTTGAAGAATCTCAAAAGGAGAACCAACAAATGAAAGAAAGATTAGGTGTCTTGAATGCAGAGTCAATTGATTTGAAACAACAATTAGAATCCTTGTCTAATAAATTGAAACAATCAACGAACTTACAAGCTGTCACCATTCAACAAATCACTGTTATTGAAAATGATAACGCCAACTTACTCTCAAAGATCAACGATATCAAGAAGCAAATCACGGAAGTTGAACAGAATCATCAAAACTTAGTTAATAGGAGAGAAATGTTAGAAGACAAAAATGTGGCATTACATGAACAATACGGTGACTTGTCTGCTGATTACAGTGAAAAGTCATTGAATTATAGTACTGCTTTATCAACTGGTGTTGCCGTTGGTGCATCCTTAGGTGTAGTTGGAGCTGGTATTGCAGCAACCAAGTCTCTCAATAATGATGTTGTTCAAGAGGAAGAACAATATGATGAAGGTGAAGTGCCAACTGCAAGCTTAGATGACTTTGAAGATTTCACTACCCCAAGCCCAGCGCCAGCGCCAACTTCATCAGCACCAGCTGCACCAATCTCTAGTGCTACAGAGAATAACGAAGTCATAACTTTAACCGAAGAACAAAAGGAATCAAATGAAGTAACTGAAGCAGATATCAACAATGCTAGAAAATTATCATCTGAAGTCACAAACACCGAATCACAAGCTGGTAACAGCGTTGGTTCATTCTCCAACACTGGTATGGGATCTTCAACAAGACAATCAACAGAGACCTCTATGAGCTCACCTCCTGGTTCAGATGTCGCTAACAATGCTGGCGCTGGTGGTCAAGTAAATGCTACAGGTTCCAACCAGAACCAACAGCA
Source organism: Wenyingozyma methanosorbosa (assembly GCA_030570755.1). Taxonomy (NCBI): domain Eukaryota; kingdom Fungi; phylum Ascomycota; class Pichiomycetes; order Pichiales; family Pichiaceae; genus Wenyingozyma; species Wenyingozyma methanosorbosa. The sequence continues at coordinate 290,357 of JAJLWP010000014.1, forward strand.
ATTGTTCCCATTACCATTTGTCTTGGACAGACCTCATTCCGTTACTTCTAGTGTACAAAACAACCCTCCTCAATCCGTCAGAGGTGATTTCGAATCAGACCCATCTTCTCCAACAAGTACCATTGCTGGTAAAGATGATCATAATGATTCAGAGGATATGATGTTGAGTTCTCAGATTCTTCCAGAAGGTCAACCTGAAAACCAATCTGAAGAACCAGAGAAAGAATTTGAAAAAGCTGCTGTTGTTGGGCCAGAAGAAAGTGAAGAGAAAGAAGTGAAAGAAGAAGAAGAGGAAGAGGAAGAGGAAGCAGCTGCTGAACCAGAAGCTGAACATGAACAAGAACAAGAACCTGAACAACAACAAGTCAACTCATCAGGTGGTGAGTCATTTGAAATGATTGGTCAGGATGATGCTAAAGGTATGGAAGAGGAAGAAGCTAAATTGGAAGAAGCACCAGTAAGTGCTCCTACCGTTTCTGATAATACCGAGGAAGCTGTCACAGACAAGACTGTTACCGAGGAAGATGTTGCTCCAAGCACTGAAGAACAAGCAACTGAACCACTGGAAGAAGCAGCTGCTGAACCAATAGAAAAATCTGTTGAAGATGAAGCACCAGCTGCCGAGTCTGAAGAACCATTGGAAGAGGCTACTCCTGAAGAAACTGAAATACCTGCTCTTGCTTCTATGCCTGGTGGATTCAATATTCCTTTGCCAAAGACCGAGACTGAGTCTGAAGCTGAACCTTTGAGTGAGCCTCCTGTTGAGACTTCTGACCAAACTCTTTCTGCAACAAGAAACATCGACGAAGAGTTCCCACCAATTCAAGATTTGCAGATTGCCAAGCCTGAAGACGAGGAAGACTCTTCAGATGATGAACAATTTCACGATAGTTTCCAAACCCCAGCTCAAGACTCACCAAAGAAAGATCAGAACAAATCTTCTTTCTCTACCAATCCTTTCTCCGCTAACTTAACACCAGCTGCTTTTGAGAACTCTGCTGATGCTACTAATGCATTCTCCAATTCTGATGATAATGCATTCGCTACATCTGGATTTTCTTCTGCTTTCACTGATGCTACCGCTAGCAAGGATATCGCTGCCCCAACAACAAGTGAACCATCTGTTCCTACCAATAACATCAACATGTTTGACGATTTGGGACTTGAAGAAGCTGCAGTTGAAGGATCATTCAACCAAGATGATAGCTTTGGTAATTTTGGTAATTTTACCGCTACAGGATTCTCTGGATTTGATCAAATTTCTCAACCAGCTCAAGACGCTTCTGCAACTACTGCTGCTCCTGCTGCTGCCGATGACTGGGAACATGTGTTTGCTGGTTTTGGAAATGATCCAAACTTACAACCTGCTGCTGAAGTCAGCAATGACCAAGCTGCAGATGCTTTCAACCTCCCTGCCTATGACCAACACCAAGCTCCAGATATGAGTTTCAGTAGTATGAACAAAGACACTTTCTCACAACAAGCATCAGATGCATTTCAAAATGAATCTTCTTCTGCTGATCACTCACAAGCTCATGAATTAGCAATTGAAGAAATCGTTGGTATGGGATTTTCTAGAGAAGATGCAATTGATGCTTTGAAGAAGAACAACTGGGTCTTGGATACTGCGACAAACTACCTCCTTGATTCTGCCTGAGTTCTGACTGCATGAACAGCCTGTTTTTCTTTTTCTCTTATTTTTTTTGTAAATTATGTACTTATTATTACTCTCTACGAAACTTTGTTCCTATAAAATAAATATTATTGATTTAAATATAAATAAATGAAAATATAGAGTAAGCTATACATTGATAACGGCATGTCTATATAAGTCCACCTACTCTATCATCTTTCAGTCTAAACACCTTTTCCTTTTGTAAGTAGTACTCTTTTCTAGCCTTTTTATACTCCCCGATGAATTCCTTGATACGTAGATCATCCATGTGGTCAGCATCAAGAACACCCGATGTATTCTTATAATTCATGAAGTTCTCCACTATAGATGTACATATCGTATCCTGCTCTGTTAATTTATGCTCTAGCTGCCTCTGTATACTATGCTTCTGAAACTTCTCCAAACTGTTATACATAACTACTTGTATCTTTTCCCATTCCTCTAGTAGCTCAGCAGCCTTACGCAAGTTTTCATTGGCTTCTTCCAGTTTCATTGGGAACTCCTTCTCGTATACATCAATCAATTGCTTTATTCTATCTTTCTGAACGTCTAGCTCAGCGATCACCTTTTCATTTGCTTCTTTGTACTTAGGGTTTGTAAGTAAATACCCTCTCAGTATATCCTGCCTTTGTAGCAGATGCTCTAGTTTAGACGTCGTAAGCTCATGTATAAAAGGGTCAAGTTTAGCGTCAGACTTGTCAAATTGAAGATTTATCTTGTGGTGTGTCTGTGGCAACGGTAGTTGTTGTTGCTGCTGCTGCTGTGGTAGTTGATCTGTTTGTATCTGTGCTTCTTGAGCACTTGGAGTCGGTGGGAAAGGAGATCCAGACCCACCATTAGGTTTTGGAGGTAATGAAGGTAATGATTCCATTGCTTTTAGTAGTACATTTACTGTATACAGTGGCGAATAGCTACTATATCAATCAAGTTCAAAAGCCATAAGGAACTCTACCTTTAAACTTAGCCCTCCTCCTTTCTCGCATTTTCGTTATCTCGATTTCAAGGCGGTGAAATGTAATTCTGCTCTGGCGGGTTCTTATCTATATAGTGGTGCAACTTAGGTTTACTCACTTATAAGAATAGCTCTTTGAAGGTGATGAGCAATTGCTTGCAACTTTTATGGATCTTTATGAGCAGGTTTAATGATATAAACAGTGTCTGACTTAAATTTTAGTCTATATCGAAACAAAAATATTTTTCCTGATGATCCTTTTTCTTTTGTTCACATTCTTTTTCGATATCAGCAGCCCAAAGAGCAGCCCCACAGCAGTTGGTGAATGCAAAATAGTAGTTAAAATAAGGTATCTGTTCCAAGATCAAAGGAAGAAACCCACATAGAAAGTACTCCCAAAAATGTCTTTTCCAGAAAAAATAAATTTGTGCATTTGTAAGATTCTTCAGCTCAAAGTATCTAAAATGACTTTTCAATCCCTTTCTAGGCGCCTTGAGACATATTACTAATAATGGACCAATGAATGGAATAAGGTTGAGTAAGAAGTATACAATATTTCTAGCCAACCATCTCTCTGGTGTCATAAGTAGCCTAAACCTCCTATAAGTTTTGCAAACAAGTGTTTCTCCATAATAACCGTCTACTTTGTCACTAAGCGCCCCATTATACAACCAAGTCACCCCAAGTTCAAGCTCGTTGTTGATAACATAGTCAAACGTTGTTTCTAATGGAAGAGGTAAAAGAAAGTTGCAGTTTATGATATTCAGTATGAATGTAGACAGTTGAAACGCAATTGAAGTAATATACGCGGAGAGTGGTACGGCGATAACAAGTGAAACAACATATATCATAAACGCAGTACCGTAAAGACAGGAAGAAATAATCAAAAATGGTAACAGGTTTTGCTGAAACGCTTTCCATGTTTCTGCATGACAAGAGAAGTAGAAGATACCCTAGGAGTGTTGAGATTTGTTCGTTAGTATAACAGTGCTTAGCGCTTGATCTAGATTGTGGTCATATCTTACTTTAATAGGGTAGAAAATTAGCATGAAGATGTTCATTTCCTACAATCTTGACTATGTAACTCAAAATCCGACCAGTAACAAGTAACCACCAGCTTCAAAAGTACCATTTTAACCAATGACAACCTGGTAATCAAGTCAGCACAACAACCATGGGTGTCGTGCCAAAGTAACAATCTGCTACGCAAGTACACCCGAGACCTCTATTTATTTTGTGTCCTCTGCCTGCTGAGAGACAAATGTAAACACGACACAAACGGTTCCTGGTCTAATCAGTTTTCTCAACTGCATACGATTATTATATGGTGCTTGTATCGAATTCCAGTTTTGAAAGCCAACAAGTATAGTGGACACTGATCTGATCAATTGAGCTTTTGTTAAGCCTAATACGACAAAATGGCCAAAACAGATAGCATACAGAAGCGTCAACTTAGCTCCAAAGAGAAAAGGTATCAAACGAACATTGAGAAGGCTTTGAACCAATTCGAGGCCGTTGACGAATGGGCTGACTATATATCATATCTGAGTAAGCTTCAGAAGGCATTAAATTCTAATCCTGATCCACAGGGGAATCATTGGATACCTAAGGATTTAGATGTTGCCAAGTCATTATCGCAATGTACATCGTCTAAGCTTCCTAGTGGTGTTCATCGTAAAGCCATTGAGGTTTATGAGACCATCTTTGATATATTAGGTTCCAAGGAATTAGGTGACAATATTAGAACATGGCTTCCAGGTATCTTGCCATTGATGTCATTTGCTAGCATTACAGTGAAACCTGCACTTATTACACTGTTCCATAAAGATATTATCACATTAGATCCTTTAGTCTTACGAGCCATATCCAAATCGATTTTACTGAGTTTGTTGCCTGCATTAGATGACACAACTTCTGAGTCATTTACCACAGTGATTGAGCTCATTGAGTCCTTTAAGAGATCTTTGAACAATGACTCCCACTTCTGGCAATCCTTATTACTTTGTATTATTACTTCACCTGATAAGAGACCAGGTGCATTAGAATGGTGTATCAAGAAATTACCTCAATTCAAAACAGGAACAAGCAAAACCAAAGACGACGAAGAATCTGAGAAAAAACAGGAAGTGCTGAGCACATTGTCACACGAGGCAATCGCATGTATAACGCCAGAACCTGGTTTACTCATAAGAGCATTATGTGAAGGTTTACGAGATGAGAACCTGTTTGTTCAGCGAGGCTTCTTTGACTTGCTTGTATCAAGATTTCCGTTGGATTCAGGTGTATTACAAATACTGTCAACAAATAATGATAAACAGAAGTTACTTCTATGTGCAGCTGGCACAGTTTTGAGAAAAGATATGTCTCTTAACAGAAGACTCTGGAACTGGCTTTTGGGACCTGAGTCAACACCAGATCATACGGCAGTTCCTAATGCTGCAAACGCTACTGGTACAACAGTACCTGAGATATCAGCTATGGATAGGCTGAATTACTTTCAAAGTTATGGTTTAGAGCCTTTTCTAAATGCTATGTTCTCACTTATAGAGTGCAAAGAAACTTTTAGATCTCACCATCAACAAAGAATCGAAGCCTGCAAAATTGCAGTTGCCATAATGGATAAATGGGAAATTGGACAATTGATCGTCCCAAAAATTCTGATTCCAATAATAAAGTCTACCATCCAAGCAGAAGAAGATAGTTCACCAGCAGAATTTGATGAAGTTTTAAGAAATGCAAACTCGTTCTTCGATGGAGTGGAAACCATAACAATTTGGTCTCAGATATTGAAGTTAGTTGAAGAAGGAAATATTGTCCTTGTTGATTTTATCTTGAAAAACTTCAATGTGCAAGACGAAGAAATGATTGTTACCCATATACCTCTCATATATCTAAGCATCATCTTGAACAAGCTCAGCCGTAAGGAAGAGGAAAGAGAATGGTTATCCATATCCACCACTTTGCTCAATCTTATTCCACAAAGAACATTCTTACCAATCGAACACGCAGAGACTGAATATACATCGGCAAGTAGCATCAAGAAGAACTTTACTAAATTTAAGGACGAGATCTCGTCAAAAATATCTGAGTACTACGCAACTGATCTAAATGAGGAGCCAAAGAAACCTTTTGAAACAGCTGATTTATCGGCGATTATCTTGAGTTCCATTACATTTCTTACATCTCAAAGGCTTACAGAGAAATCAAGTAAGGTTTACGTTTATTGTGAAATGTTGAATGAGCTTTTGCAAAAGATACCCAACAGTGAAGAGCCATGGTTTGATCAAGCGTTAATGGATGCCATTGAGTCTTTGAACTCTGATGAGATTTCCGACTCAAATATCTCAATAGCGTTTGCACTTCCATATGTATTCCATGCATTGTCAAAACATCTATCCAATTTAAAAATATTGAAACTGTTGAAAATTGTTATCAACAATTTATGGAAATGCCTTATTCACCCAACAGGCAAATATCAAGTTGAGGCAGTCAAACAAGTTTGGAGTTTGGAAATGAGTTGTAGCGTCAACTATATAGAAGCCGCTCTCTCTTCACTCTTTTTGAGTGCAGAAGCACCAATCAGAATCAGAGCGTTCAATGCTTTATGGACCCATAGCGCATCTACAAACATCTCCGATATAATTTTAACAAGACCTTTGCAGTTGATTCTCGATGATATCAATAGTCCAAATGGAACAAACTCAACCCTTTCTGTCAAATGGGTTAAGAGTGTCTTAGCAGCGGGATCGATCAATAGAGTTTTCAAGATTTGTAGTACAGGACTTTTACAAAACTGCCCATTCTTACAACAAATTGAGTTCAGCTCTGATGGTGATGATGATTTGGATCTTTTCACCTATTATTTGACTACGATGTACAACTTACTGCACACAGATACAAAGAGTATGATAGCTGTTTTTGGTTCTGAGATGTGCGTGATGGACAATGATACAGATATTGCAGTTGTCAACCTCAACCACTGGGACATTTCCACTTATAAGAGCCTTTTCCTCAATGTCATCCACAAGTTTTTAACCATAAATATCCCTGAAAAAGTTGAAAATAGAGAAGATCTAGATCAAAGGTACACAAAGTGTACAAAGATTGCATTAGACCTGATTGAGTCCTTGTTAGACGGCTCTGAGTCTACATTCAGTAGTTTGACAGAATTATTAAGCACCCTTTGTATAAAAGGTAATGTTAACACTAGCAAAGACGGCGTTCTCACTTATTACTACCTGAATACTTTGTCTAAACTCATGAAAATATCCAGTGAGAAAGTTATCAGCATCCCCTTATTCCAAAATCCAGAGAAACCAGACTCAGAGTCAAAATTTGCAGAGTTCGTACATTCAGGGCTAACAAAGGCCAGGGACTCCATTGTGTTCAGTTCATGGGTGAAACTTATACTGGATACTGCTACTTATTATCCTGAACTTATTTTCAAATCATCATACTCTATCACTTCATATGTTTGTGAGAAAGTTGAGTACTTATTCCAAATGAACAAAACATATGTTACTGACGAGGAAGATTATACCACTGAAACTGTCGTTGAATCTGACATTGATGAGTCAATTTGTGAATTGATGAATGGAGTTCAAGAGCTATTAGTTCTTTGCCATAAATACCTATCATATTACAGCTCAAACGGAAAATTCAGCTCTTTGAGTGGAGGAAGATACCAAAGTGATAAATCAACAAGTGAAGGTGGATTCTTTGGAAATGTTATTCAAGGTGTTTTCCAAGTAGAGACACCAACTGAACGTAATGACGAGATGAATAGGAAAAACACCATTTTGAGTACTTTGAAGAGAGCTGTCACCACATCATATAAGATCTGGACCTGGGCCGATGAGAATACCAAGGTTAGTGCACATAGTTTCCAGACAAACTCAATTCTTGTATCCCCAGTGATCAGCCGTAAAGCAAGCATTATTGACGAATCACTGTATAGAAACTCTTCTATGATCTCTACTAACATCAACGATACTTCCATTATTGCCAACTCCAGATTTCCTAAGTCTGTTAATCACAATGCAGGTAAGCTGAAGTTCAGAGCAAAGAAACTCCTTGAGTGTATATACTCATTAGAGAAGATGGAAACTTTAGAGACATTGATTCAATGTAGAAAAATACAACAAGAAAGTTTGGATAAATTTTATACCTTCAAGTTGATCCATGTTTTAGATGGCTCCAAGTCTCAATTGACTTTACCTCATATTATGAACTCACTTATTTCTCGTGTTAATGGCGCCTCTTTAGATAGCAAAAATAAGTCTTCAATGATTACTGACCTTTCTGAAAATGACATATCCGAATTCATCGTTGATTATGCAGATTCTCTTGCTAATGATGTGACTGAAGACATTTGGCCACAGGTATTGTTATTTGTTAAAGAGGTTCAATCTAACTCTAGTGCATACAAGATGATATATCCAGATATTTTGAAGTTTATAACCATTGTTTGCTCCAAATTGTCTCAAAGTAGTTTTAGTGAACAAAGAAAATCACGTAAGGAACTGATTGACACATATATGAAAATGTTGACAACATGTACAACAGCAAAATACTCCGAGGAAAACAGTATATCCAATTTACTAAATCCTATCAACATTTTACCTACGGATTTGATAGGACCAGGGGATCAACCGAATGCATCAGAGAGCAGTGCACAAACATCGACGTCAAACTTATTGACAGTTGGCACTAAAGAGGGACTTCACTCTTCTCAAAGCACTAGCAACTTGGAAAGATCATCTTCTCCATTGTCAGTAGCTACTGGTACTGAAACCGTATCCAAGAATCAACAAGTCAAGGAGGACTTGTGCAAAGCATTGGTTTTCACTATTCCAAAAATCTATCTTATTGCTCAGGATAATGATAGGACAATTACTTGTTTGACCACTATCATCACTGGCACACTTATACCATTATTGAAATATAGATCTTTAGAGTCTGTCCCCCCTTGTGTGATCAGTTTACTTTGTGTTCTCAATGAGACACCTCAAATCAGTCAAATCAAGTCATGGAAATCATTGTGTTACGATATCCTCATGAATCCAAAATTTTTCTCGCTTTCTGTCAATGATCTTGCTTCATTCAACACCATATTTGAGAAATGTATTATCGACGATAAAGAAAAGATGCCAGAGTTGATTTCAAAGTTGGTTCCAGTCACTAACGGTTCTGCATTATTTGGATGGAATGACAGTGAAGCAAACAACCGTATTTTGCATATCAAGAGGGTTATATATTTGATTATGATATCCCCAGTTGATTCCTTCTTAGTGCATATGAAGGACTTACAGACTAGGATTTCTGACTTATTGAACGGTCCAAACAACTCCATGACACCTTATGTTTTCTTGTTGCTCAGAGCGATTGTTTGCAAGTTCTCAGAACCACACTTGGCTACACTGTGGACTTTTATGTATACAAAGCTTCAGACAGTTTTTCTTGATATTCTTGAGAGAATATATGAGCATCTCGCAAATAATCCGGTCAAGGGCTCATCTACATCAGGTGCTCAAGATGAGGTTAGTCGTCAATTCCCTGATTTGGGATTAGATAACAATCTTATTCTTAGTGCTTGTAAATTGTTGGACGTTCTATTACTCTTGAAAAGAGAAAACTTCCAGTTAGTCGAGTGGCTCTTTGTTACAGATACCTCAGATGCAGTGTATAAAGATAGAGATGTTCGTGTGTTTGCTCTTGTTGATAAGATAGCTAATATATCGGAGTTGAGAATTGTCGACACATCTGAAACTATGTCATTCAATTCTATGATAATTGACGCTGCCATCAAGAGTCCATCTAGATATCCTTTGCTGAAGGGTATTAGTACCTGTACCAACTTAGCAGAGCTCAAGGATTTTTTTGATAACTTGAGTATTTACAATTACGAATGTGATTACAACTTTAAGGTGGTGAATCTTGAGAAGACTGAAGAGGACATATTTTATGATCTTTTCAAGGGCGATAATGTGTAAGTTCTATAATGGCGAAATATTATGACTATATACATACATACATAGATAAAAATCTAGTTGTCTTTATGTGAGTTTTGTGAATTTCCATACGGATAGTACCTCCCATCCAGCTTTACGGAAAATGACCTGTTCAACACTCCAGCTCTCGTTTCTTCTAGAGTTGTGCTCTTCTAAGAATTCACTGACTACCTGGTCAGGTTTATTTCTAGCACAGAATAGTATGTACGCTTCTCCCTGCACTGAAAGTATGTCATTCAAATTTGCTAACAAACGAGAAGTAACATCCATACCCGTTGGACCTCCATTAAGCGCAATATCAACCCAGATGTCTTCCTCTTCTGCCGAGCGCGGCACATCAGGAACATTCTCTGCTGGGACATATGGTGGGTTGAATACCAAGACATCAATGGAGTTTTTGGTGATGGAAGATGTCAGATCACAACGTATAGTATCAGCATTATACGATGCAGCATTCTTTGAGTTCGTGCTTAAATATGTTTTACAGCAATATGGGTTAAGATCTGTTGCTATAAACATAGCATTTGGAAGTATATGTTGGTTGATAAAGGTGCTCACTATACCTGTACCCACACCTATTTCAACAACTAACGGCACTTTATGAGCGAACTTTTTGGTCTTAAAGTAATCTTTCAAATCTTCAAACAGATCGAGCAGCAAAAACGAGTCCTCCGCTGGCTCATAGACTCTTGTATAGTCTGCATTGACAATCTCTGGTGTCGCTAGCATCGTTTATACCACACACAGCTTCTTTGTTACTCATCAAACTACTCACTGCTCTCTTCAAACGATAAGTAAAGTAGGTTCGAAAAGTGCATGTTTTGAACATATCCCAAGATGTGTGGGACTCAATCGTTTTTCCTTACCGAGCGAGAAGCAAGAGAGAGACAGCTGACGAGCAAATAATCTTACATCTTGTTCTTATCAATTCATCCTTTGTGATTGATTTAAAACAGTATGCGGCATACTAATCAACACAGACGAACATATAAGTACTCGCACATCAAACAATGGTTGAAATCAAAGTTCGTGTAAGTATTTACTAGATTATGGGCTCCAGAGTTACCCCATTATTTCTAGAGAGCACCTACTAACTGCAGAATAATTTTTTGGTAATTATAGAGTTTAACAGGTAGAATAGTGAGTATTACAAAGATAAAGACATGTTGAAATTGATTATTGAGCAATGAATGTTATTTTACTAACTTATTTGGTGTTTCATATGAAAATAGATCCCAATTGACATTGATCTATCAAGAAAGGTATGTTAATCAAAGTGGCTGAAATTGTATCTCTTTATGCTACGCCAGATGCCATACAAACAATATACTAACACTCAAATGATGCAGGTTATCAATTTGAAAGAGATCATAGAGGAGAAGGAAGGTATTCCTCCCCACCAGCAGAAGTTTTTGTTTGCTGGTAAGCAATTGTAAGTTATTATTTTCGCTCCAAAGCTTGTGTCAACTCCACATACCACCCCGAGACAGCTACTAACTGATGAAACCTTACATTACTAATGACAGAGACGACGACAAGGCTCTTGCAGAATGTGGTGTGGTTGCAGGTTCCGACTTGCACTTAGTTCTTTCTCTTAGAGGAGGTTGTTAAGCGAGATTTTGAACTTTTTGTCACAAAAGTGTGCCTTTGGTGCAATTTTCTATTTTCTCACCCACAATGACAAAGCATTACACACACAGATGTCATTCCACACCACTCCATCCCACAAAGCTCAATGGATCACTATATACCTCTATAATTATGTTAATTTACCTGTATAATATACCAAATCTCTTATATTTGAAGTAGCTACATACTCTTCGCACCTCTCGATAAATCTCAAGCTGAGAAAAGTAAACTATTCAAAATTTTGTCTTGATAGATTGGCAAGCCAGGCACTTCATCACAAGGACTAGTCAATTGAGCAGAACGTTAGAGATTGGGCTCAGTCAGCTACATCAGTAATACACAGAAGCTTAGCGACATGTTTATATTTACGCTTCTGACACCAGAAGGGCCTACAAAGGAACCAGAGCTCATAGATTCCAATGGAGAAGATGACGAGTATGACCCAACAAGCATGGATAATGACGATGAAGATATCAAGAAAGATGAATCAAAAAACAGCAAAGCAGATGAACTGCCCTACTATAAGACACAAGCTAAGCTTCTGTCCTTCGATTCAGGAATAAATATTCTCGCTGATCCTGGTTGGGACGGTAAGTCAGATCTTTCGTTCTTAGATAGTGTGATACCTACAATCGACATGATGATCTTATCACACTCTACAGTGGAGTATATTGGTGCATTTGTTATGCTCTTGCACAAGTATCCAATTCTAAGAAAGATCAAAACATATGCTACCTTACCAGTGTCAAAAGTGGGAAGAATTGCAGTTATAGAGTTATACAGAAGTTGTGGTATAATAGGTCCATTAGAGGATGCCACCATGGAAATAACAGAGATAGAGAAATACTTCAATGAGATCCAATTACTCAACTATTCACAGTCAATTAATTTACAAGGGAATTTAAGTGGTATCAATATGACAGCTTATAATGCCGGTCATACCTTAGGTGGTTCATTTTGGTTACTTGTCAAAGAAGGTGAAAGAATCATATACGCACCGTCATGGAATCATTCAAAAGATTCATTTTTGCGTGCTGCCAAATTAGTCTCTTCCAATTTGATGAGACCAACAACATTCATCAGTGGATCAGATTTGGGTTCGAACATCTCAAGGAAAAAGAGAGTGGATAAGCTTGTCAATCTTGTTAATATATCACTACAAAACAACAGTTCAGTGCTACTACCAACAACCATCTCAGGAAGAATATACGAGTTATTGCCTTTGATTGATCAGAGTATCAACCCAACGGTGCCAATAATACTTATATCATACACAGGAAACAAATCATTGACTGCAGCTACTAACATGCTTGAGTGGATGTCCCCAGATGTTATAAAGATGTGGGAAAGTCAGAATAGATCACCTTTTGACTCTGGACGTTTGAAAATTTGCTCATTGGAGGAACTGAGCAATATAGAAGGTCCAAAAGTGGTGTTGTCTACAGGAACAGATCTCGAAGAGGGTTCTTTGTCACGTCAATGTTTTGCAGAACTTTGCTCGAAGCAAAGTGTAGCTTTGATCATGACGGAAAGACCAAGTTTCAAATCAATTGGTTCTGAATTATATACTTACTGGGAAACAGTCTCGAAGCAAAATAACAATTACGAAGATGGTGCTTTAGTAGTTTTCGAAAAAGAAATGGAATTATCCTTGATGAAGGAAGAGCCATTGCATGGGATGGAATTATCAACATACAACAAACATGTCGAAGAAAGAAGAGCACGTCAGCTAGAGCAGGAGGCATTAGAAAGAAAAAATGAAAAGTTGTTGCTAGACGATAGACTACTGACTGGCGATTTTGACGAGGATGACGAAGATGATGATCACGAAAAAGATTCAGACAATGAAGATGACGATAAACTTATAGCGGATGGAACTTCACCTTCAGGAAACCACGCAAACGGTTCAAAAGCAACAGAATATAATGAATCTATATCGATCGAAGAGATTCTGAAGATGCCTATGGATTTTGATGTCAGAAATGCTAAGGGACGAAACAGAATGTTCCCATATGTATTCCAAAAAGTTAATATAGACGATTACGGTGAAATCATTAGACATGAAGATTTCATGAGAGAGGAAGAGAAGTTCCCTCTTAAGAAATACATGAACAACTTGAAAGGTAATGGTGACAGTAAAGATGCTGGTCAAGAAGAGGATGATGAAGATGATGATATGGAAGAAGTAGATGAAGCCGACAACAACAATACAAACTCATTTGGAAAAAGAAGAAAGCGTACTATCAAAAGAGTCAGTAAGCGTCGTAATGGCGGAGTGGATCAACTTGAAGCCACTAGTAAAGCACCTTCTAATCCTTTACTTGAATTGGATGCTTTGGAGAACCCACGTCATAGAGACATCGTTAACGTACCTGTTTCATTACGTTGTGGTCTAAGTTATATTGATTTAGAGGGTCTGGTTGATCTTAGATCTACTAAGCTTACCATCAACGCTTTGAAACCAAGAAAAGTGATCATTTTACCAGAAATGTCAATCGGTTACGGTGGTGGCTCAATTGATATTATGAGTGCAATGACTGAACAACAGAGACAGCAGAGAACTAGTAATGCCGACTTATACGGAACTGGGGCAAAGTCTTGGGATACTGAATATATACTGGCACATAATAACGATCCTATCAACTTGGGTAATGTCATCACAAGTTTCGAGATTCAGTTGAGTGATACTTTAGATTCATCATTGCAATGGCAGACTATCACTGGTGGTTACTCCGTTGCTTACATTGCTGGTCAAGTCTTAGTTGAAGATGATGAAGAGGAGAAAGAAGAAGAGAAAGACAAGACAGAAGAAGGTGGAACTGACAAAAACAAACAGCTTACCACCTCTTCCCAAGCTCTGGCTACAAAGAAACGCGCTTCACATATATCCAAGCCTCTTGTACTTGACACACTGGGCAATTCAGGTTCACTTACATCACTGTTGTCCAACACATTGGCAATTGGTGATGTGAGGTTGACAGAATTGAGAAAGAGATTGCTGGAGATGAATCATACCGCTGAGTTCAAAGGTGATGGTACACTTGTTGTCGATGGACATTTGGCTGTCAGAAAGATTACAGACGGTAACCTTGTCATTGACGGTAATATTGGTAAGTTATTCTATGAAGTGCGTGAACTTGTACAAAGTATGTTAGCATATGTATGATTATTATAGTGAGTAGTTAATGATAAACGCAAATTTGTAACACTAAAGAAATCCTCCCGCGTAAATAAAAAGAAACATTCTCGTGGCTGTGTGCATCAGCGGAAAGTGCTTTAAATAATCTGCTTTGAAATTTGTGTATGAGATTGAAACTGAAACAACTTGCAAGAATATATATTGAAGGTGAGTTGATCTAGCTTGAAACCATCAAGACAACATAAAGAAATCATACACTTCATGTTATATTTGCTTTTATCAACACCAAGACAATATGAGCGGTATTTCATATAGCGGATTATACAGAGACGCAGGGACAGCTCAGCATTTACAAGCTATACGATCTAGTTACAATAAGAGGAAAAAACCCGAACTACCAAACACACAGATAATACCAGAGGATAATGATCCATTGCATAAGTACCATCAGATATCCACACTGGGTCAGGGAAGTGGAGGTACTGTTATGAAAGCGATATCCCTTGAAACGTACGAAATGGTAGCTATTAAACAACTACCGAAGTATCCAAAAGATCAAGATGACTCCTCATACCATTACTCAATACTACATGAGATCAACATGCTCAAAGTACTTGTTCACCCAGGGATCATAGGCTTCAAAGAATGGTTTGAGACAGATAAATACTACTACATCATTACAGAGATTGCAATGGGTGGAGAGTTGCTCGAGAGAATACGTGCCAGAAAAGCCTTTGGTGAGATTGATGCAGCTATCATAATACGACAAATTTTGCAAGTTTTGAGTTATATACATTCCCAGGACGTTGTACATGGTGACCTGAAGCTAGAGAACATATTATACAAGACACAGGAGGAAGACTCACCCATAGTGATAGTAGATTTTGGTGTATCGAGGAAAATCGGTACTACGCGCAAAAGGGAACCAGTGTCAGGTACTATGGGGTACATGGCACCAGAGTGTTTTTCTCGAGGCCAAGAGAGTTGTAATAAAGAGGTAGACGTGTTTGCCGTTGGAGTGATAACGTTTTTACTGCTTTATGGTCGCTTCCCTTTCAAATCTACAGATCCGGTTACTTATCTCGAGGAAATAAGAAATTTCCAAATTCCGCATAGCTCACATCTGTCTCCTCGTGCTAATGGCTTTATACAGTGGTGTCTCTTCTACGATTATCAGGCGAGAGCAACAGCCGATGAGCTACTGACTCACAGATGGATAACACAGGTTGAGTCACTTTAAATGAAGGCGATATCACAATATCACACAACATGCCAAATCAAATGCATATCAGCTAAGCCAGATCGAGGCACAAGCTCCAAAGGGAAGGGCAGGGCAAGGCGGGCGCAGTAAAAAATACAAACAAACCTCACCACGATTTTCTACGCGGTGAGAAATGGTAAAAAATCAACAGATCTGGCGCGCGCGCTAATGTTCGCGCAAATTTTTTTGATAACCAGCCAGTACACACAGCCTCACAAGATTGCTTTATCGTAAAAGAAAACAAAGGGAAAAAAATTAGTTTAAACGAGAAGTTTGACATGTTAGAAAATTTCGGTCCGGTTCCAATTGCTGCTTCCGAAAGCACTGACTGTTTCACCGAATAAATAACTATATATATACGATTGAAATTACGCTGATTCTCGTATACGCATACATATCTATATCTTAATATACTTTTTGGAATAGAAGAATGGAGAGTATTATCAGTAAGATACGTGGCCAACCTGCATCGTACAAACGCAAGAAGATGTATGAATTTGGAGAAGTGCTTGGGGTTGGAACTTTTGGATCTGTGCGTAAAGCCACAAACATAGAAACAAAGGAACAAGTAGCCATCAAGATAGTTGCTAAGAAATTACTCAAAGACCAAGAAGGTTTGGTGAAGAATGAGATAGATCTCATGAGTCAGCTGGACCATCCGAACATAGTGAAATTTATAGACCTGTTTGAGTCTAAGGACTCTTACTATATCGTGACACAGTTGGCTACAGGTGGAGAACTGTTTGATAGAATAGTGGAAAGTATCACATACACAGAGCATGATGCTGCAAATGCCATGTTTCAGATACTGAAAGGTGTCGAGTACTTGCATGAGAGAAATATTCTACATAGAGATCTGAAATTAGAGAATATTTTATATCTGACACCAGATGAAGATTCCCCATTGGTGATTGCAGATTTTGGGATTGCAAAGAAACTGAACTACAAAAGTGACACAGTTGTTGAATTTGCTGGATCTTTTGGGTATTCGGCACCTGAAACTTACACTAGTGATGGCTATTCATTTGCCGCCGATGTTTGGTCACTGGGTGTTATCACGTATACATTACTCTGTGGTTTCAATCCTTTTAGATCTGAGACTGTAGACTCATTCCTTGAAGAAGTGACACAGGGAGATCCAAATAATGGAGTTATATTCTACGATAAGTATTGGAGCGACATAAGTTCAGAGGCCAAAGATTTCATAATGCACATGCTGAAAGTGCGCCAGGAGGAAAGATGGACTGTGAAACAATTGTTACAGCATCCATGGATACTGCACAATGTTAGTATCGGTGGTATAGAGCACTCTATGGCAAAAGTATGTGATCCTAGACAACTTGAGCAATATAAGATCAACCTTATTGGCACTATCAGGGAAGGATTTGATGCTCATAATAAGCTCAAGAATGCTATACAGATGGTCATAATGACGAATAAGTTTAACAAGCTGAGGGAGTTGTTGAATGAGTGTTCAAGAAGCAGTAGTAATGGGTTTGATGAAGAAGATATTACTGATGATAGTCTTTCAGAGGAAGATGATTATGGTTTCAGTAAGTACATAGCCAAAAAGGGATCCAGCGCAATCGATTCCAAAGAGGAGGATGAAGAGATACAGAGGAGTAAAGTTGCAGGATCAGCTTTTTTCCAGCTAGTAAACGCAGTCAAAGAAAATAAAGAGAAAGTTATACATTATCAAGAAGAGCACGAAGCTTGATTTTGACCTAATAATTTTGTTCTTAATTTTCTATTAGAAGGAATTAGAATAGAAATCTATACAGTATAAATAATATAAGTAATGAAATGAATACAACGGGGGCATATTGCCTTAATAATGCATCAAAATTTATCTTTTCAGCAGCTTTTCTATATTTCTTTGACTCGGTTTTCAAAGTATGTGATAAATCTTGTAATTTGTCAAGGGAATCTCCACGATATAGTAAATCTTCTATGTTTTTGGTCATAACTTGTTTGACATCCACCAATTCATTGTTCAATTTGTCTAAGTTTGATGTCACTCTGGAATCTGAGTAGATTTTCTTGGTTTTCGATAAGAATGAATCAAAATTTATGAACTGATATGGTTTTGTATGTGGTTGTAATGCTTCAGTACCGTGAGATTGATCGAATTCTATTGAGATTTCTGATAAATAAGAGAATGCAAGTTTCTTTGGGAAGGATTTTGAGCAGATGACAAGATAGATAATATTGTTGTTTATGAGGTAGTTGAGGGAGTAGTTACCTGACTCCAATGTTGCTTTTGGACTTGAATCTGGTGTGATTTTAGCGATTAATAATTTAGCTTTTTTCTTCAATTCTTGTAAATTGTAGTTATTTGGATCATCATCGACAGACCCTGATAATGGAAGACCTGATTTGAGCAAAAGAATAAGGTTTTAGTTAGTAAACATGACATTCACTGTTGAATCAAGATACTAAATTGGGCGATAAAACATACCGTCTGTCCTGTAAATGAGAGTGGATTCCATGATTGATATGAGCAAGTTGAGTACTTAAAAGTACTAGGATATGAATTGTTTATTTAGCTGTATGTACCAGGATAAAGTAACCTGATCTGATTGTCTATAACCTTATCTACTCCAACCTGATCTAGTCTAACTCACAACCTGTCTTGCTCTTGGGTAAACAAGTTTCATCGTCTCTGCTTAGAAGGTGACGAAAATTTTAAGCTTTCAGGTCGATAGTCTTGTTAAACTTATTGACCATGTCAAAAAGTCGATAAAATTCAAAATTGAGTCGATTTTCTGGAAATTAGAATAATTACCATAAACAACAATTGCACCCTTACACATTTAGTGAAAAGGCAACCGTAGGCAATTCAATGCCATTAGCGCCATAAATTTCCAATCTACCGCGAAACCCCGTGTATCATCTCATATGAACTTCGCCTGTCCACTCATTAAATTCATCGCTTTTGGACATAAAATGCGCGAATTGCCGTAATTGGCTCTCACGCAACAGCGTCAATTACCCAATGCGGCAAAGATATGCATATTTGGCTATACAGAGGGAGAAAAAAATTCTTATCGTCTTTCAGGAGATACACATACTTAAAGTATTAACATGGCACAAAAAAGGGTGCGGTACTCTACTTCTATGTAGACCCGTTTTGTCAACTCTGTTCTTTAACTTATTACTGAAGTCATCGCTGTATACTCGATTTTGAAGTTCATATTCATAGTTTATTAACACTTATAGAAGAGGAATAGAATCATAGATCAATACCCCGCTACATATAACTATACTGGCTCACATACACACATTACATATACACACACATAATGGCCCCAAGTGCAACTGAAACAACAACAACAACTACTACAGCTCAACAAGTCCCTGACTCCATTGCTGGTGTAGCCACTTCAAGGGGTTACGCTGTTCATGAAAGAGGTGTTCATAACATTGCTATGGCAGGTGATGCTCCTTACCCTATCCCAAAATTCGATGATCCATATAAGGAAAGAGAACATATTTTAGAACATATGGCTGGTGCTTTCAGAGTCTTTGCGAGAAAAGGTTATACCGAAGGTTCAGCTGGTCACATATCAGTTAGAGATCCTGTTGATCCAACGACTTTCTGGATCAATCCATTAGGTAAACATTTCGGTTTGATCAAAGCTTCTGATATGATCCGTGTTGATGAAGATGGTAACCTTGTTGAAGGTAACAAAACTGCTGTCAATGCCGCAGGTTTTGCAATTCATTCTGCTTTACACAAGGCAAGGAGAGACGTTAATGCTGCTTGTCACACTCACTCCACATACGGTAAAGCTTATTCTGCTTTTGGTAAACCTTTAGAAATGATTAATCAAGATGTTTGTGTTTTCTACAAAACTCATGCGGTCTATAATGATTTTGGTGGTGTTGCCATTGAAGCTAAAGAAGGTGAACAAATCGCGAAGGCAATTGGTGATGGTAATGCTGCTATCTTACAAAACCATGGTCTTATCACCGTTGGTCAAACAGTTGATGAAGCTGCTTATTTGTTTACTTTATTAGAGAAATCTTGTGAAGTTCAATTACAAGTTGATGCTGCTCGTGCTGGTGGTTTTACTCCAAAGATAATTGGTGATGAAGAAGCTGCTTACACATATCACATGAATGCAGATCCAGAAACTTTATACATGGAATTCCAACCGGATTTTGAAGTTGAAATTTACAAGTCAAAGGGTGACTTTTTGTCTTTTTCAAACAAAGAAGCTGCTTAAGAGGTATGCCCTGTTGTTGATAATAACGTTTTGATAAAGGGAGAGGACTAACGTCAAACTCTCCATCCATATACTACAAAAAATTAGCTCCTTCATTAATCTATTCAATATTTATTCTGTATTTCCTGTTTCTGCTATCACGATTATGTAAATGCTCACATATACTAATACAAAAAGGATTTTTTCTATTCAATGAGATTATTTATACCTATAGTCTTGTAAACCTTTCGATAACACCTTATGTGTGTAAAGCTGGGGTAAATGAGAGACATCAAAGTAACTTGAGAAGAGTCGACTGTATACACGTCGATTGACGCGAATTTTTGTAGCCTTGTCTTTTATTTTGATTTCGTTTTGTACCCTTGTGAAGAAGTCATCTCTTGTTTGACTTGCAACTACATTAAGTCATTCACCTAGTATACTGACTGCACCTCGGGACACTATCCTCTGTACTTACTCTTCTAAACAATCATCACAAAAAAAGAGGTGAAAACAAGCACGAAATACTGATTTAGAAGTAGACCAGCATTCACTTTCAAGATGTCACTTCCATCAAGGTATGCCCCAGGTGGGCTAGATTCTAATAAGCTGCCGCCTCGAGTGTCAGGGTCAATGACGCGAAAGAGAAGTATATCAGGCAAGAAATTAGCTCATGAGTTTCAGGATATGGAAATAGAGACTTCCAACAACAACTATAACCAAGAGTTAAGGAATGAAAATATTGATCCGGATGCTAGTTTCTATAGCGATGTGGACATGGATATAAGTAACGTAAATGAAATTGACACCATTACCAAGTATATATCCAATGAAAGACACAGATCAGCTGATGGACTAGCTGACTATCAAGCACCTGGTTCTAGTGGAACTATCGACCTGAACATTGACAATGGATATAATCAATCATATGCACAGAACTTACCACAACCTTTACAAAACCATACTGCTACAATGAAAGACATATATCTGGTCGTAGATACCAATTTCATAATATCGCACTTGAATATACTGAAAGATCTCAGACAACTGGCCAAAAGTTATGATTTTGTATACAAAATGATAATACCACAAACGGTGATAAGTGAACTAGATGGGTTGAAGACAAGTTGTAATAGAAGACGAGGTTCTTTTGGCGCTGGTCTTTCCTCGCGGTATGATACTGGTCCAGACATCTCTTTACTTGCTAGATATGCCATTGATTGGTGTTATACTTTACTACACGATAATGATTATGTTGTACTAGGACAGAAAATAAATGAGACTATTGATCGGTCAGCTAAGAAAGATGATGCTATTTTGGACTGTTGTCTATATTTCAAGCAAAAGTACCCAGAGAATCTGGTGATTCTCATGTCAAATGATAAAAACTTCTGTGTGAAAGCACTGACTAATGGAGTACTCACGATAAGCTTCCGTGAGAATATGACTGCCAAATTAATCGCTGATACTATAACAAAGGAAAATCAGTTCAATATCGATGAGAGAAAAGTTCGAGACTCTATAAGAACCAATGGGAACTTAATTGAATACGATTATGCATCTAAAACACAAAAGGAAAGTGTTTTGCAATCGCCTGAGATGCAGATGTACGATGAAGATAACATGAAAACAGATGAACAGGATTGGGATATGGCGCCAGAGAATAATGAGAAACTTGTGGAACAGAAGCAAACAGTTGTAGATACCTCACCATTAGAATTGGATGATGTAGCGCCTAAGATACACGACCAAGTACAGAAACTTGCCATTGAAGCCATTGACTTTGTACTGAAGTACGAATTTGGTGACGATATATCGCTAATTGATTATCAACTATCTGACTTGCAAGACTGCTGTGACATAATAATCAGATTCAAAGTGTCTGTCTTTGGATCTCTTTTCAGCAAAAAGTCAATTGATCCTATCAAAGTTTTAACTGGAAGCATTACAAGAGATCTCAAGGCGAATGCTAAAAGAACACCACTTGACAAATTCTACATGATACCATCAAGCCAGGAAACTCTTTCTGAGTTCGTGGCATTCTGGGAAATAGTACTCGATGCGTTATACGCTAACAGAACACCACAGTTGAAAAACGCCCTAGCGAATATTTTTAAGTACTGGGATTCTTTACTCACTCGCACGAAATAAAAATAAATAGATTCATAAAAAGTTGTATATACATATGTCAAATAATTAATGATTCATGACTAAAGACTTAAGTCTCATGCTAATCTTGGTGCTTTTATAGGAGAGTCTGTAGCTGTATTTGACTTGGGTTTTCTCTTTTTCGAAGAGAGTATTCCGAATTTTCTAGGAGGTGACGATCTGGTGTTTGAAGCCTCACGACTTGAAGTGACAGGCACAGGTTCAGAGGACATTGAGGTATCACGTATACTGTTGGTTGATGATTTATCAGTATGATCACCTTCAATATCTTGTATTTTTCTCCTTTTGCTGAGCGTTTGCACTATTGGCATATTTGCAAGTTTGTTCTTATTGCTCATCTTGATGGAATGAACCACTTCATCCCATGGATCCTTTGAGACTTTGTTCGCTACTTTTGAAGTATCTATAGAGAATTTTGATATGCCTTGTTGTAAGCTAAGTGGGATCTTGCGTCGGACTACTTCATGCTTCAGAAAAGAGTTTGACTTGGTTGCGGTTTTGTTAGACTGAGAATCTTGTGGGTATGATCTATTCGAAGATGAAGAGGATGATAAAGTATTGTAGTCAAAGATATGGCCATCTTTCTGTATGAGATCGTCTAGTAACAGTGCTATAATTTGGTCTTTTTGGTCAAGTGCGAGTGTCATTTGTTTCATAATTCTTGATTGTACAGACAAGTTTATGTATAGTTGCATTTTGAAATTCTTATCTAGATTTGAGTATTGAGAATTGGACCTCAATACTTGAGACAACGGTATCTTCAGTGTGCCTTCCCCGTTACCACCTGTAGTTGAGAACTTGTAAGTTATGGCCGAACACTGAGAATCAAGGCTGAACTTATCAGCACCATTTTCAACATTGCTTTGCATATCCTTCACTAATTTGAGCAACATTTGAATATTATGTGTACTTTTCGCATCTATATTATTCACATGTGCTAATCTACTAAGATCATTCATTGTGTGGTATGTACCTACCCAGAAATCAGATAGATCAGTCACAACGACTTGAAATAACGGCGGGACATTAGCTCCATTCTTCGGAGAGTCATCTATAAAAACACCAAATAAAAATCTCTGAGAGCCAGCATTGGTCACATTCCAGACCTCAGGTAAGCCCAATTCCATGACTAAGTCTACACACTGTCTACTTTGTTGTATAAAGTGTTACATGGTTGGATCCAATATTTACTCTTCAGATGTTCAGATGTTTACACCCGCATTTTCAGAGCTCTTTGCTTACTCTCTCATAGAAAGCTAGTTCTTTCCTAGTTGGGAAGTTAAACGGTCTGCAACGCACGACCTTTAAAGTTTAGCACAGCCGAAATTTATAATATGCAGGCTATCTATCTAAATCTTTAGGTAAAATGTGCATTCAAGGTAGTATTTCACCTTGTTTTGGGCATGAAATATCTGACAGCCGTTTCTGAGCATATAAAAGTAACCGTGAGCACATAATCTTGCAGGGAGGAAGGCCACAACGAGCATAATCCAGTAAATCAACTTCAAAGATAAGCGCACAAAGTTAATTTGCTCGTTTCCTCGAGAATTTTTTCACCCCATAGTAAATGAGTTTGACATGACATGCCAGACAAGCCGAAAGTGATACTTGGAACAGTATAGTGGACTAGGGCTACTATCAGGTACTGTAAACTCCTACGTTACCATCACAAGTCTCTCTACTGGACAAAATATCACCTTGTTTTACCGCTGCAAGTAAGAGTAAATCTCAAAAAAATTTTAGAGACGTTGAAGACAAAAAGGGTAAATGAAAACAGTCGGATAATTTGCTCATTCTAAGATTTTTCAGATAATATTTGCTCATTTAGATATAGTTTTGAACCCTTGGAGTTTAATTTACTCATATACAGTTTTAGATCTTCTACTTTCTTACATATAAATGCTAGTGTCCCTCCTCTATTGAGCCTATAGAATATCTTGTCATCGAAGTCCAACTGTTACTATCATTCACTTGAGAAACTCTCTCATATATAGATAAGAAAAGGTGAAAAAGAAAGGCTTATTGATACAACTATGAAGATCTTTGGCTGGATACCGCTACTCATACTGAGTATATTGACAACTCATGTTCACTCACTGGTTATTATTGACTCAGCTTTAGCATCGTCATGTATTTACTATATGAAGTCATTTGACTGGGGATGTGGATCCCACTCAAACGGAATGAAAGCGTTCATGTGCAGATGTCCAAATATAGACTGGGTAGGCTCAGTAACACATTGTATCGCTGAATACTCCAACTCTACCGAGGAGACTTTGCATGCATACAGACATCTCATCACCAGATGTGAACAAAAGGCGGATTATAGCTATACTGTTGATCAGTTGATCGCATATGAGGCAAATGTAACTCAATATCTAGAAGAACCAACAATGGAAGACAAAAACACTCCACTTGATCATCCAATCGGTGTTGACATAACGGATTATATCTTTTACTATGATACATTCAATGATATGAACAACTTTGTGTTCTTATGTCAAAGATTAGGTTGGGGTTTACTAGGTTACTGGATTGCAGTTATAGGTATTGCTTCAATCTTCAATATTAACAAGAAAGTCCTAGGTCTAGAATCTCCATTACCTTCAAAATGGAACAAATGGTTACAAAAAAGAGTGTTTTTACCATCATTGTTCAAAAAACAAAACGAAGAACCTGTATTTATTATCCCAAAAGTATTCTCCATAAACTACCCTACTAGATTACAGTCAATAGTCATACTACTTTCATTCATACAAACAATTTTATCAACTGCAATAAACTACAACGTCAAACCAAATGCATACATAAGTGATCAATACTTGTTGACATTGGACTTGATAGGTTACAGATCTTGTTTACTTTCATTCTCTCTATTCCCTGCACTTTTCTTCTTTGGTATTAGAAACAATCCATTTATCAATATATCAGGTATATCACATGCAACTTTCCTCATATATCATAAGTTTATCGCATGGATGATGTTTATTCTAGCTGCTATTCACTCATTCATTTGGACTGCATATGCTATCAAAGATGGTGGTTATAAGTCATGGTATGTCGATGCTTACTGGCAATGGGGTGTTGCTGGAATGGCTTTATTAGGTCCAATGCTTCTCTTATCTATGAGATCTGTAAGGGCTTTCATGTATGAGGTCTTCTTAGCTTTCCATCAATTATTCATCATATTCTTCATTGTCACAATGTACTACCATGTTAACACCTTAGGATGGTTGGGATGGGTCTGGTCCATGGCTGGTATTTTCATCTTTGATAAAGTTATCAGATGGACTCAAATGTTGCTTTTGGGAGGATTACAAACTGCAAAATTGACAAAATATCACAATCCAAAAAATCCAGAGAGTGTTGTACTAAGAATGGAAATCAAGCAACCAACGTTACTCACATATTATCCTGGTAGTTATGTCTATGTATCTTTCATGCAACCTTGGTATTCGGCTTGGCAATCACATCCTTTCACAATTATGTCTACTCCTAAAAAGCATCCTTCTGAAGACGGGAAAATTGTCGTTTATTTCAGATCAAAAAGAGGTATCACCAACTCAGTTGCAAAACTGAAAGGCTGGGATGAGAACAATTGTTTGAATGTCAAAGTTATTCTCGATGGACCATATGGCTCTACTACTTGTGATGTCAATGATCATAACAAATACATGGTTGGTGTAGCTGGTGGTTTAGGTATTGGTGCTGTATTACCATCGCTATTTGATCTCATCTCAAAAACTAAGTCTTTGAATCATATGAAGTTGAGTCAATTGTTAGCTAGCCATGCAACTCTTGTCGAATCCAACTCTCCAAATTCATCAACTGCTTTATTAGAGAAACCTTGTCATGGAACTACTTCTTCTGATGATTCCTCCGGTGCTGACTCTCTGAAGAAGTCCATACAAAAGGAAGCACATTGTCACGCTAAAGAAGATGAAATTGAGATGCAAGTTATAAGCGAGCCAGCAACGGGTTGCTGTGGCCCTGAGAATCCTGGGCTTGAAGAAACTGATTTAATGGGCAACACTAACATAGCAACCCCTCCTCCTGCATATAATCTTACCCCAGACGGATATATTGGTTCATTTTATTGGTATATCAACTCCGCCTCGCATTTGGAATGGGCTCATGATGATCTGAATTTTCTGGCTACCAATCATATATATGTCAAAGTACTCATAACACAGAGTGATGAGATAGATGCTGGTAATGATGTAGAGAAGACCACGTGCTGCTGCAGTAAGAAAGCCGAAAAAGAGGAAGAAGCAATCCCTTATGGCTCAAAAGCGCTGTATGAAGTTGAGAAATTTGATACAAGACCTCCTATCATGAGCATTGTTGAGAATGAGTGCCTCAATCACAAAGAAATAAAATTTGTCTCTTGTGGTCCAGCTACATTCAACGATGATGTGAGGTATGCGATTGTTGAAAAGGTCAACATTAACGACAAGAAACAAAAGCTTGAATTAGCAAGTGAAAGTTTTGTTTGGTAATTAAAAAAATATTAATGATAAATTATTCCCTTACATATGCTTACTTATTCAATATATTCTATTCTACAAAAATTGCTTTCTAGATATAATAATTCTCAAACATTTGGCGTAGATAACTATTTGACAGCAGTATATTGAATTAATTGGTCTTTTTGTAATGCAGTACCTAAATCCCTGAGTTCATAATCGTCATTTGTAACGTACTCGGAACCATTATCGTTGTTGCTTTCTTGACTTGCTTTGATATCGTTCTTATCTTTTTTTTCTCTGACAGGAATTCTTAATCTTGGACCATAAGCAAACAATTGATTCACAATCATAAGAAGACAAGCAGCAAGACACATCATCAAAGCTTCAAGGATCATGAAAAGAGTTTCATTATTTGCAACATTACTATGGAAACCGTTAGAAAGCTCAACAATTCTGTAAATACTTCTGATTTGAATGAATAAAATGGACATAGAGACAGCTGGAGGGAAAAGACGAAACATAGGTCTGGCTCTAACATGTTGAAATTCAGGATTGAGTGCTTCTTCACCTTCAAGCCTATAAGCTCTGAAAGCTTTGTACAAACATGAATACCAAGAAGTTGAGAAAATAAATAAAGCTCCACTTTGAATAGCCAAACCAGCAATCATAATATTGGAACCACCACTTTTCTTATTTTCATCACTCAAGTTCTTAGCAGCAACACCACCACCGATAGCTTGAAGAACAATACCAGTAACATCAAGTGATATAAAAATATAACCATAATAGACAGGTTTGATTCTGGAGAATCTACGTCCAAGAATGACAACCATTTGTGATAAAATATAGAAAATGCCAGCTAACATGAATGAAGGACCAATGGTAAGACAAACTAATTGACCAACGAAAAGGTTGAAAGTTCTCATATGGTTGTGTGACAAGAGACGCATGATATAACCAATAACTTCAAGACATAAACCAATATTCCATGTCCAAAAGAACCACCATTGACGAGACTTGAGACCAAAGGTAATGTTTAAGATGAGGAAAATAAGCATAACAGCAGCAACGGCAGCATTTCCTCCTATACTTGGTGGATTACCATTATAATATGATCTACTTTTGTTGATTTCTGCAATAACAGAAGTTGCAGCTGCAGCTGCTGTAGAAATACTTGATTGAACAGCTGGGTCTGTAGCAGTAGCAGAAATTTCTAAAAGTGAATAGTATGAAAGTGTAGCCAAAATCTCTTTCTTGTCTCTTGACAACTCAGTCAAGGACTTGGCTGCAGTTTCTGTTGCTTGAGCAGAAGTAACTGAAGCTAAGTATGAAGTGGCTGATGAAATAACAGATTCAATCTGTGTAACTGGGATAGTAGTAACCATAGTTGTTTGTTGTTATGTTATACTTAATATAAAACTGAAGAGAAAATATCAGAGAAAAGATATACTAAAACTTTTCAGATGGTGAGGAGAAGTTAGCTTATTTATACACAAATTATGATCATGAACAATCATACATGGTGCACTTAGCCACCATTGGTATTTCACCGATCTAATAGTAGTGAGCGGGTAGATAAAGTGCTAATATGGACAGTTATCTCCAGAGTTGCTAGGAATTACGTATAGAATTGCACACCATGCATGAAATGTTGAGCTGGATATCACTAAAACAACAATAGGCATATCAAAATTGTTATCTTTTTCCTAGGGATATACAGCATAGCCAATAAAGTGACCGAATTCAAACTAAAGTGTTAAAGTTAACATTTCCGTTTAATTCAAGCCCATAACTTACTGGCGCTACTTTACGAGAACAACAAGAAATATTGGACATTGCATAACAATGAAAGAAAAAATTTGTGATTCAAAACAAAAGATTTCCTCGCGCTCTTTTTACCTGGTTTTTTGTGATGAACTAAAGTAACTCCCCTCATATTTGGCTTTGATATTGTCTTCTAATTTACCAAAAGATCCCATTCTTCTTACAAGAGTGTGCTAAGCTTGTTCAGTATAAGCCATATATCTTTTAAAATATCTACTTTTTCAAATAATCAACTTGTAAACTCGCGTACATTTTTCCAAATAGTTGCAGTACTTAATTTTTCCTTGTACCCTTAACCTTAAACCTGTAATGTCTGACTAAGCCTTCAATATAGAGAGTTTATGCTCAAGCCTCCCCAAATATCCGTGTGCTTAGACAAAAGATGCATTATCAATAAAGAAACAGTCAACTGTGCCTCTAAATCATACTCCCAAAAATAGGTATTGCATAACTTAAATCTCCGAAGTCCGAGCTTAATTAGGCAATTCAAGATTACGTGATTGAAGACCGATTTAATTTTTGAGAATTCTTAAATATATAGTATAGTTGAATTTCATGTTTTAATGTGATTCATAATCAAAATATAGGCGTAGTTAATGCAGTAGTATAGGGCAACAGTTGTTAGCAGTACCCCTGAATACTGAGCAAACTAAATTAAAGAGGGGATATACTGTGTTTGTGTCAATTTTTACTATATGGACTTCTGAAATTGAATCGCGCTGAAAAATAAGCGCCGGTACACTCCTGAGGCTCATAGTACACTCCTGAGGCTGAGTTCACGAATTACTGTAAGTCTTCGGGAAAATTGCATTCAGACTTTGATTAAGTATTATATTGATTGATTCAATTACATAGAGTCTACTAGGTTGAGACCTTTTCTCCCTTCTCGTTCAAGTCATCAAGTGCAATTGTTTCTGAGATCTTTTCTGAAGACTTTTCGGATGGTAGTGAAACTTTTTCTGGTTCATCAAGAACAAATTCCTTCAGCTTCTCCTTCACAACTTTCTTAGTCTCATCAATCATAGCAAAAGCAACTTTGATTATAGGACCAAGCATCTTAGTGTTGTATGCAAAATAAACACCGGCAATGGTGATAACCATGAGTGTGAACAATAATGGATTACGTATAACCGCCATAAATTCGTTCCATCCAAGAACAAGAAGAAGTCCGTACATGTATAATGGGATTGAAGTTGTGTTTTGAATAATGGATCTCTTGGCCTCGATGTAAACAGCATCCATTTCCTTCTTAACACGAGTTGTGATTTTTTGTTGCTGGCGGGCTGATAATAAATGGGCAAACTTTTGGTGTGGATTATCTTCCTTAAGATCAGGCTCGTTCTCTTCTTCATCGTCAGAGAAGTCCTCGTCATGTGAGATATCGATATCTGGAATGATTTCGGAGTCTGTTTCTGACAATTTAGCTATCGAGAGAGTAGGGAGGATGCTCAAAGCTTCAGCTCTAGATTTACTGTATTTGGCATCCACTTCGGATGCAGTTTTCCATAATTTTGGTAATCCCTCTTCGTCATATCTGAATGAGTCTTCAAATTTGTTTCTCATTATTCTGGCAACAGTATCTTCAGAGACAAAATCATGTATGATGTCGGAAAATTTCTTCCAAAATGTCTTTTCTAATTCCATGTAGGTTTCTTTATTGACCTCTGGTGATAATCCGAGATTGAAATCATATGTGTTTGTATCTTGTATAAAGTATTTGAAAGTTATTCCTTTAGTAATGCTATAGAACTCCTTCAATATGATATCCCAAGAGTCAGGTTTTGGATCTGATAAAGTATCAACCACTTTCTCTTTGAAAGCAGTTTGGAACTTCTTCCTCGCTCTCAGTATCAAATTGTCTCTTTCTTTTAATTTGTACTCCTCTGACAGTTCCTTGAGCTTATTTTGTAAACCTTCTGTTTCTTTGTCATAGTTGAAATTAGCAACTGCATTGCCATCGTCAGTAATTTGAAAAGCTTGTACTTTCTTTTTGAATAGTGAAATTGAAGACTCAGAGGCAGATTCAAGTACTTTGACAAAAGATGTAGACTTTTTGGATTTCTTGTATTTGTTAAACTCTTCATTGAATGATGCAATAGCTTCTTTCTGAAATTGTTCAACTTGTTTATCGCAAACCTCTCTTAATTTCAGATCGATTTTAGTACTGAGCGTATCTCTTCTCTGTGTATACACGTGATATGCATAACGTGATGCACTGGCATCATAAAGTTCGAGACTTTTAGTGCGTAAAGATTTGAGTAACTTGCTCAATTCCGTGTGATCATCAATTAAGTCAAAATTAGTGGCATTGAAAGCTGTTTCGAACTCATCATACACTTGCTGTGCGATTTCATCACATCTAAATCTTGCAACTAAAATTTGTTGAGTTGGAAGATCCAAATCTTTATTCAGCTCAATTTGTTCCCAAATTTGTTCAGAATAGATGGTCCAACCATCAATTGGAATACTACGATGGTACTTTCCATTTGAAAACAGATCATCATTGACAAATGAATCACCTAAAAGCTCGATATCTTTTTCGAATTTCTCTGGCTGTAATATCTTGTGTCCCAATGCAAAAAACTTTGTATCAAAGAAGTCAGATAATTGTGAATCTTCAGTACCTTCAGGTTTATTCAATTGATCCCATATTTTCTCTAGATCCTCGGTTAAAGTTTTTGAAAGTGCTTCTAATGGAGTAACGCCAACATGATCTCTAACGACAAAGAGCAAGAGACACTTCTGTCTATTCTTAGCAAACAAAGATAAGTTGACTTCAAAAACAGTTTTCAGTAATCCCATATTGGCACCATTGTAAAGACCAACTTGATGTTCCCAAATGTTCACAATCAATACTTCAGAGGTAGACAAAGCAAATAAAGCAGATTTTCTCTCAAAATCTTGATCTTCGCCTCTTTCTCTACCATCAGTACCCTCAACATCCATAACAAAGATGTTAGAACTGTTTAGAGCCTTATTTTGAACTGCCTCATCAGAACTAGCAATGAAATTTGCATGAGCTAGCCATATACCTTTTGTTGTCTGCTGTCTTTGAGACTCGCTCATCACGTCAAACTGGGTACCAAACAGCTTGTTCAACAGAGTTGACTTACCAGTGGATTGCGAACCAAAGACAGAGACTATATGGTAGTTGAGCCCATCATCTTTGGAGGAACTTTCGTCTTTGCCTGTGTACACTTTTCCAATATACTGGAGGAGGTTTTTGTTGAATTGCTTGTCTTCATCGATCACTTGGATTGACACATTGTCTTCCTTCTCTATCTGCTGGGTTGCAGTTGGAGTGTTGGGTAACTCAGATGTAGTTGTATCCATTGCTGACAGTATCTTAAACAACACTTATGCGGACTGAGAGTTGCTTATCTTTCAGACCCTGTGTATTATACGACAGATCAACAATATATCAAAATCAAAACAAGATCTTGAACCCACAGCATTGCAAAGGTGTGGTGTGTCCAGATTTGCTGGAGCTTGTTGGAAATATCAGAATTTCGTCGGCTTACATAACATACATTATTACCCTACCTCTATCTCCGATATATTTCCTTGGTCATATTTCTCATTCTTTTTCCAAATATGTTAGTT